>JAPDOI010001518.1:0-170083 GCA_029168955.1 Aplectana chamaeleonis
CAGCCGCGATCGCCGAGCGACTAAATTATTTCATAGCTGGTCGAAGCGACCTGCTTGATTTTTGTTCGGTCGCTTCGACTAATCCCGCTTCGCTTTCATCATGGAAGCGATTCGTTTAGTCGAAGCGACTGAATGCACAATCTTTAATCCGCAACCTCGCGTATGTGGCGCAAAATTACGAACGTCTGGATTCACTCGCACAAAATACGGCGTATGAAAGCGAAAACGAGTATTTACCTCATTTATTTACGATGAGAGAGATTAGAAAATGCTGTGAAACTACTAAAAATCACATTTCATGACGGCTTCGAGCAACTGTTAGCTTTAGTGATCCGTTTATCATTGGTGTTGGTAAATTCCTT
This sequence comes from Aplectana chamaeleonis, assembly GCA_029168955.1. NCBI lineage: Eukaryota > Metazoa > Nematoda > Chromadorea > Rhabditida > Cosmocercidae > Aplectana > Aplectana chamaeleonis. Next base: position 363 of record JAPDOI010001518.1, read on the forward strand.
CCATCGTCTTTCAGGAACCATTTTTTTTGTGTTTGGCTTGTGCAAACTCTCCTATCTAGAAGGTAAGGGAACCTTAATGTCAAAAAAAATAAATAGAATGCCCAAAGCCGATACTGTGGAAGCTAAATATGAACTCTTTCTTTCTGTTATTGACCACACCATTGATTGATTTGTACCGATTGGTCACAATTGTCTACGAAGAAGGCATGCACTCCTGACGCGGAAAATCTCTCTCACAGGAAATCTCAAGCCTGGAACATGGCAAATAATAGTAATAGGGCTGAGGATTTGGTGCGAAATACAAAGAGTTGCGACACTGTTTGAAAAACGTTTGAAGAAATTACAATACCGACCACCAACTTCAATCCCAAAGCGCGTCGGCGACGCGCAATCGCGTCGAAAACGCCGTTTCCGTTCGAATTGGACTTTTTTAAGAACCTGAACAAACCATTCAGTTCCTCTCGATGAGGAGATTCCGATTATATGTTCAGGCTTGAAAAAAAAACTCGAGTCTTAACCTAGTTATAGCCTATTTTCCTAAAAAGGAGTCAAAATCTTTGTGAGTGGATTTACTTTCTGAATCTGAAAACACCAATCGCTTCCTCTCATAATCCTGATTCCAAAAATGTTTTCAAGTTCAGAAAAGAGTTGCTTCTTGATATAGTTATGGCATATTTCGCCCACCCAAAGAGTAAGAATCATCCACCAATGGCAAGAAACAGGAACGTCAAAGCATCACCCAGTAGATTTGTGTTATAGTTCTGACTCCATAGCTGTATCTGTACCTGGAAAAGTGGCAAGTTTGACTCTTAATCTTTCTTAGTTTCATATGAACTCGGTTTTTGGCGATGGTCTCCCTCAATTTCTCGGTTCTCCGCGCTCTCCACCTTCTTGCTCTCCTCTCTCTGACGCACTCCTCTCGCTGCCTGTACTGCCTCGCTCGAAGACAGTCCCCAAAACCGAATAGAATTCGAGGAGCGGAGGACAGAGTGGAGAGTCCAGTATTATGAAAGCCCGGTATCTGAAAGACCAAAGGTCGAAATGGGAGAGGAGTATACTTTATCATATAGTGTTCTCTGAGATCATTGCTATAGCGAGACAGCGGAACATGGTCGACACAGAAAGGAAAGCTTGATTATCTGAACAGGTGAGAGACAATCGGAACAGGAGTTAGCGTTATGGGTGGTTTTGCCCTGGTTTACTAAACCCTGTTCTCACACTACGGTGAAGTAATTCAGTATTTATAGACCACTCAGCCAGCGCGCGCGGTCGCGCACAGCAGCATTGATTCGTTTCCCACTCATAATTAGGCACTCTTCCAGTAATGCGGATGTAAAATCATGTCATAAAAGAAAAGTATCGCATCCTCGTTTAATGAGAAAATGCATTTTCACCTAGTTGAGAAAAAATCCCCTCGTATTAGCTCAATTTAAAAAAGAAATATCCATTAGTTATTCTGAAAATTCTCTGTTGTCGGTCAGTGATTCCGCAGTTGCACCACCCAGTCAGCGCGCGCGGTTCCGAAGCGCTTACAGCATTTATTCGTTTCCCAGGCGAAGGGTGTGACTCATCATTGAGCAATCTTACGGGAATCATTCAGTAGCAGGAAAATGTTAGATCCGTTATTAGCAAAAAATATTTTTACCAGGTGAGTAAAATACTTCCAACAGAGATCCGCAAAAATATCTACAATTAAGGAAACAACAACTGAACACAGGTTTCCAACCAAGTGCTTAAAGTTACTCTTTCCAATCAGACGCTTGGTTTTCCTGGCCAGCCACTCCTGAAGCTCATTGGGATCATTTCAGCCGCGGATGTTCTTGCGCAGACGACGTGCTCTGCAGTTGAGCAGGTCAACGCTCTCTTCCACATCTGCTCTCGGAGGTGGGCGAAGACATCAAAGGAAGCTATGCAGAAGCACTAAAAAGGTTCTAAGAGGTTATTGTATATCCATATAAAAATTTTCAAAGCTGCCTTCTGCATGGTGCACTTTATCCGCGGACTGCACGCGATGTCCAATGCTTGATCCCAGCACGCCCGTTTGATCTTCGTAGATCATTTCTTCGAGTTTTCTCACTGACTTTAGCGGATTTTGTTATGTCTGTTAGAAAATGTTTTCTACCTTGGTAGAATTGCTTGATTTTGCTAATAAAACGTGGAATTCAATACTTTACTGGTACTGAATGATGGCCGAAAGAGTGCACAAAGATGAGTCACACCCTTCGCCTGGGAAACAAATAAATGCGTTCTATTGGAAAGAGTAACATTATTAATTGGTTGGAAACCTGTGCTCAGTTGTTGTTTCCTTAATTGTAGATAATTTTGCAATTTCTGTTGAAGTATTTTACTCACTTGGTAAAAAATGTGTTTTTTGCTAATAAATGTGGATTCAATATTTTCCTGGTACTGAATGATTCCCGGAAGATTGCATAATGATGAGTCACACCCTTCGCCTGGGAAACGAATAAATGCTGTGCGCGTCGGAACCGCGCGCGCTGATTAGGTGGTGTGCATCCGCGGAATTACTCTTTCAACAACAGAGAATTTTCAGAATGGCACTGTTGGATATTCCTTTTCAAATTGAGCTAATGTGCGGATAATTTTGCTCAACTAGGTGAGAATGCATCTTTTTTATAAAACGTGGATCCGATACTTTCCTTGTATGCATTACCGGAAGATTGCTCCGTGATGAGTCATTCCCTTCGCCTGGGAAACGAATGAATGCTGTGCGCGCCGCGGCCATATTGAACGGTCTATAACCACTGAATTACCCACCGTAGTGTGAGAATAGGGTTTAGCAAACCAGGGGCAAACCACCCATAACGCTAACCACTGTTCCGATTCTCTTTTGATGCTGATGCACCTGTTCAGATAACTGCCTTTCCTTTCTGGAGTCGACCAGCGTTTCACGCGTCTCGCTATAGCAATATCTCCAGAACACCCATGATGTTTACTCTTCTCCCATTTCGACCTTTGGCCTTTCAGATACCGGGCTTGCTTTCATAACACTGACTCTCCACTCCGTCTCCGCTCCTCGAATTCTATTCGGTTTTGGGGACTGTCTTCGAGCGAGACGGTACAGGCAGCGAGGAGTGCGTCAGAGAGAGGAGAGAGCAATGGCGTGGAGAGCGCGGAGAACCGAGAAAATGAAGAAGACTCATCATAAAACTGTTCATATGAAGGCTTTAAGAAAGATTAAGAAGTCAAATCTCACACTTTTCGAGGTACAGAGACGGCTAATGAGATCAGAGAACTATAACACAAATCTACTGGTGATGCTCACGTTCAAGTTTCACCATTGACAGAGCATTCCTACTCTTTGGAGTGAGCAGCAATATCTTATAACTATATCCAGATGTAACATTTTCTGGGCAGAAGGCATTTTTGGAATCAGGACAACGAGAGGAAGCGATTGGTGTTTTCAGGTCAGGTAACCACTCTGCAAGATTTTGACTCCTTTTACAGAAGAGTGAACCATAACTAGTTTAAGACTAAAGTTTTTCTCAAGTCTGAACGCTATAATCAGAATCTCCTCATCAAGAAGAAATCAGATGGTTCTTTCGAGTTCTCCAAAAGAATCCCTCCGGGCAAGCAACGTTTTCGGCTGCGACTCTGTCACCGACGCGCTTTCCAAGACAAGTTATGGCCCACGGCTGTCTATAATAGTAATAAGGAAAGGAAAGTTATCGAGTCTAAAAATAAAAATTCATTCTACAGATTACTTAATTCCAAACTCAAAAATACTAAATCTCAGGTGGGATGTCTTGTGAGAGAGGATGGTTCCAGTGCAGTGGAAGATGGCCAAGAAGTTCAACTTCTGGCAAATATGTTTAAGGAATCATTCCTTGAGAATACTGACTTGGATAGAGAGTGTTAGTCCTTCTCTTTTTCCTGTTATGCCTGACTCTGTATGGTTTCACCCCGAGAATTGTCAGACTATTAGCCAAATGGCCTAATTCGTTTTCTGACACGCCGGATCACATACCATTATGTTTCATTAAAAAGGTGATTGATATCATAGTTAGCCCGCTTGCACACATTTTCAACCTGAGTTTTATGCGTGGAGATGTTCCGAGTAGATAGCGTACATCCTTTGTTACTCCTATACCAAAGAAGAAGCCATTTTCACAGTCCCAACAATTACCGGCCTATCAGTATCACATCTATTTTTTTGCAAGACTTTTTGAAAAAGTATTGAAGAAAAGAATTATGACCCATCTGGAGGAGTACTCCATCATCTCGGAGCACCAACATGGTTTTCAAAAGGGTAAATCCACAATTTCGGCGATGCTGCAATCACTTGAAGACTGGACTCGTGCGCTGGACAATGATGCTGGTGTGGATGTTATTTACCTCGATTTTTCCAAGGCGTTTGACAGAGTTTCTCATCGCAAATTAGTAAACAAACTAGAAATAGTGGGTATCCATCCGCGTATAACGGCTTGGATTCGTGCTTTTCTCACGGGCAGAACTTTCAGAGTCCGGCTTAACAGTACGTTTTCCTCTCCCTTTGCAGTCCTTGGTGGTGTTCCCCAGGGTGGAGAGTGCTATCACCTATTCTCTTTAATATTTATACGTATGAGCTTCCCTCGATTATATCCTTGAACAACGTTGGCTGTTCGGCATTCGCTGACGACTTTAAGTTGTATAATCCTATTCGGACCAGGGAAGATTCAGAGTGTTTTACCAAGCCCTTAATGATGTAGCCAAATGGTCGTCTGAATGGAAATTGCCGCTTTCCAGCGAAAAACTAAGGTGATGAAGATTGGTAAGGAGGCGAGTTAATGGCTTCTATACTATTGACGGTGTGCAGTTGAGCGAGGTCAGCGAGATTAAGGACCTTGGTTTTTCTTGTCAAGGATGATCTTAGTTTCGATGATCACTGCCTCCAGGTCGCGTCCATGGCCAACAGGATGATGCACAGCGCGTTTCGAGCTTTTTCGCTACTAACGCAAATGTCCTGACTAGGAGGTGTATAAAACGTACATACGTCCACTTATGGAGTATGGCACGGTGAGTATTCAATCCATACAAGGAGGATCCATCGATGCGCTGGAGAAAGTCCAGAATACTTTCACACGTAGAGTTTACTTCAGGACATCGTGGTTTCAGACTAATCGCAACGTGTGTCATGTCACCAGAAATGCCAAGTTAGGCCTAACCACTCTAGAGCACAGGAGAAGAAGGTTTGATATGATAATGATGTATAAAATCATTCATGGGGAGTGCTGGTATCAGAGGCTAGCCGGCTGTTCAACCTGAGATCTCGTCAACCACCAGGGGAGCGCCGGTGAAATTGGGCCTCGTTGGGGCCAGGCGGAATGTAAGACAGCGCTTTTTTGTCAATAGGGCGGGGTCTGAATTCAACAAATTACTTCCAGTCAGGCTTGGTAGTTGGGAAGTTCGCTGAATTCAAAAAAGGCGCTTGAGGTTATCTGTTCTCCCAGGAGCGATGTTTGTAAGATCTCATCCCTTCATGCTGCCGAGAGTGTTGCCTCGTAGTCAGTTTATCGATCTGCTTTATTATTGTCCTCTATCTTTGATCTTTTCCGGTTGCCGTTTAGGTGTTTCGTTTTGTTGTTTGTCTATCACACGGTTCTACCGTGTAATAAATCGGGAAGGGAGTCTAATCAATCAAATCAAAAGAGCTTTTTCTTCATTCTCGTGGCTTGGTCCGCAATAGTTCGTTTATTTCACGCGAAATTGCGCCCGCCCAAGCGTTTTGAAATCGCTGGACGAAACGATTTCAAGTCGCGGCAGCATTGTTGGTCGCTTCGACTTCAAGTCGAAGCGACCAGTATGAGCCAATTTAGCAAAATCAGCGATGAGCGATATCGATAGTTTTTCAACCGTAAGGCTTCTTTCAGAGTTCGATCGCCGCGCGACGCGATGGGATGATAATCATGAGCATCGATCGAGATCGCGTCGCACGTCGATCTATATCTAAAACATGCCATCGCGTCGCACAGTGGTCGCACTATGAAAGAGGCCTAACGAAGCCAACCCACACGCCCGACACGTGCGCTCACAGTTGCGACCAATCCAGAGATTGACGATATAGAATTAAATGAGTGCATGATTAATTTTTTTGGTCGTTCAACCAACGTGAATCATTTGGAAATAATTTTGATGATATTCTTCCCTTTTCTCTTCTTTTATTCGCTCAACTACTATGGTTGTTACAATTTTTTCTCATTCTTGTGTATTACTACACATATACATAATGGATATTGTTGCTTTTTTTCACAGCTATGTCTATTTTTCCACACCTTGCGCCTTAATTATTCGAATAATCGAGGAGTAAATGAATAAACGAATAGGAGTGCCTTAAGTAAAGCTTTTATTTTGTAAATTTAGATAATTTGCAACGAAAAACTGTGACTTTCGACGGAACCCGTCGAAGTGTTCTGTCGAATTTCCTCAATTTCTGTGCTGAAATCACCTTGAAACTATTTTTAGTGGGGTAGATATACTCGGAAGATCTTTTACCTGCTACATATGGGTCTATGGCTCATTCTTAAAGACTCCTATTTTTCACTTCAAAGAAAAGCAGGTGGCCGTGAGTGGATTTCCGCTGGAAAAAAATCGAGAACGACAAGTAAAATCTATCAGCCGGAACTTAATGAGTATAATTGAAGACGTGCACAGTCCAACCTCAGGAGAAATTTTTGATATTTTAGTCTGGCCGACGTGTATAGGAACCCTGCCAAGCGCGGAATCTCAATTTGCTCAAATAGGAGAGAAAAATCGAGGGAAAAGCCTACCGCCCCCTCCCCCGCCCACCAGAAAAGAAACAATGGGGCACGCCCACCGACAAGTTTTCGATCTCAATGAGGCAGAGACGCTCTATCGATTTTACTGAAAATCTATATTCGTCTCCTTTTTTTCGGGTTGGCCTTATATTCTAGTCTGCTTCAGAGCGACGGCTGCAAATGGCGAGGAAAAACAGGTTCGAGACAACTCGTCCGCCAACTTCTCTTTGCTCGAATTCAAAATATTTGAGGGGCCATACCTTTTTCCGTCGTCAGCTCTGATCGATTCTGACGCCTCCATTGTGATCAGCTTCAAATTTTCTTCACGCCCCCCTAGCTGTTCACGATGAAAACTTGCCCGTTTTTTTCTCTCTCTCAGAAGCGTAAGGCCTGCCTTTCCCCAACCTCTAAGAACAGTGAGTACGGAAGTACGACGAAAAGCAGCCAGAAAAAGAGGTCAAAATCTCGTGGATCAGCCGATCAACCTGGTCATCTCACTAACGTTCTAAAACAGTTGTACACGGTTTATTTCACCAAAGGAACAGTTGCCGAATTTTCGGATTTTAATAATCCCGAAATGTTCTAACATTCAAGCATGTGCTTTGAACCACCTTATTTTTTTAGGGATTTTTGGGTATAAAGGAGCAGAAAGTAAAGTCACTCACAGAAGTGTTTTGAACAGCAAAACCATTTCCTTTTTCTGGATTGTCGAAAGTGCGCAGTGCGCTAAACTCACCAAACAAGCATTAATTCTGGAAATATTTCTAAGAATCATTCTGAAGGTTTTTCAAACGGTTTCTTTTCTAAGACATTTGAGAGTTTTACGGGGACTTTTCCTTATTATCCTCTACTTGGGACTGGTTTTGCCTACTCAAAAACAACGAAAACTTGAACACGGTTTTCTATCGTGAACATTGATTTCAAGTAAAGTTACATACTGAATTCTGCAAAAATAGTGTTTTCGCACTCACCATTACCACGTGGTTCTTTATTTGCCCAAGTTGGAATTCATGTGGACGAGAATACTGAACCTTCCATCTGACTCACTTACTAAATATTTTCTTATCAGGCACTTCGACTTCGGCACCAAACCTCCAATGAGCTGATATAGTGAAATCGAACAAGTTTTTTTTTCTTCCCCAGACAAAGTTTGAAATTTTTTGGAATATTTTTCGTGACTTTCAATAGTCACACATTAGTTTTCGCACTTCTCACTGCCGCGAAGGACAAAAAATCTGTAAACGCAGTTTCAATTGGGCGAAACGTCAGACAGGTGAACAAACATCACAGACTAGCACTCGCAGTTTTGTGCAGTGGAAGGTTTTCGGGCGGTAATGTACTGAACGTCCAGACGTCCTCGGGTGAAGGACGACTAAAAGGGAACTACTTTTGGCCAGCCTGGCTGTTTCGGATTAAATGTACTTTCCATAACCCGTTTATACGTATAATTCGATAATCATTTTCGCAGCTGCCTAAAACCACTCTGAAAGAAGTTATAGGCATTTTTCGAAGCCTAGCGGCACCAGAGAATTTTCAGGGTGCTTTGAAAAATTTCTCCGAATTTAGCTCAGAACTTGTTATTTAGGGGTAATCTAGAGTGCTGAACGCAAATCTGGGACCCGCTTGTCGAAATTCTGCGGTTTCCTATAGGTTACCCTCTATAAAACGTCGAAATTCACATCATTCGAGGCGCGAGCGGCGCGCGCGTCGCCTCGGTCTCCGTCTGCCCTACGCTCTCTCACTGTCTCTAACCTCCTCTCCGCACCAGCACGCGTAGGAACCAAGTGAATTTCGCCGTTTTATAGCCTATACAGTGGATGCCATGTCATTCAGGGGGGCAAATTCTAGACTATTAATTCAAAAATCAACAAATGAACATTAAATTCTTATTCAGCACCCCAAATAACCCCCGCATAGAAATTTAGATTCAAATCTGAGGCTTTGACCAAACTACCGTACGCCCACCATAATCTACCGTGACTTGTCAAAAATGGATGAAAGGACCTCAAAACCGTGTTGTGCTTTACAAATAACACCAAGAGAAAGATTTTGAGGCACGTCTGCTGAAGTATTACGGAAATCTGCGAAATTCGCATTTTGGCCTAGAAATTCCCCAGTGGGAAGCTTTGAACAAAAGGAGTCTTAAACTTCGAAACACCGACAAATAAATCTCAGGTTCGGGATCAGCAACCCAAAGAACCCCCATGGGGAAGCTTCGAGTCAAAACTGAAACATTTTCCCCAAACGCTTCCAGAACTCGCTAATTCCTAAACGCTTTCAGTATCCGCTTTCAGAACCCGGTAAACCCTGAATCAACAATCCGTACAAGTCCGAAACGATGTTTCTCTATGCTAAGGTCGAAGAATGACCGCTCTCCTGAACGTCGTCCAGTGTGGTTGTTTCGAGCGCTTAACACGATTATGAGGTCCAATTCCAGTTTTTCGAATGATTACATCTAACTTTGGAAGGTGCATTAGGTACGGCAATCAGGATAGAACCTCTATAGCCCTTTTCAGAGTGGTCTTAGGCAGCTGAGAAGGGCATATACGGACTCTACGTTCAAAAATGATTCTATAAAAGTACATTCCATTTGGAATGACCATGCTGACTACTAGTGGTTCCCTGGTAAGGGCCTGCAAAATGGTGTTCAGCTCTCTTCTTTTTCCAGAGGTGTGCAATTATGTGAACTATCATGACGATATCTGTGAGGGAGGCGGCTACCTGTTGTGGTCGCAATATGTGGAGTGCGAATTTGACACTGCCAAAAGGGTAGGAAGAGTACACCGTGGAAAACTTGGTGCTCTAGCACAATGAAAATAAATTAAGGTTTTAATTATTGTGGCCGGATTCCTCTGGATGCTGATGCTGTTCGTTATGGTCTCATCAACTGCCGACGACTTCTTCTCGCCGAGTGTCTCGTCAATTGTGGCCCATCTGAAAATTAGTGAAAGCATTGCGGTGAGCTTCATTCGATTTCTTGTTTATGGTCTTTTTGCAGAGTTAAAGTCATGAGCCATATGTGTAGTCAAGGCTGCATTGAATAAGAGCGCAATGTACACGAGATTATTTCCGTGTGGCTTATATGCGCAGTTTGGAGAGTTGGGAGTGTGAGTCATGTGAGTGTAGATGATCTCTCGACCCATTTAAAACCCATCCTTGAATCGATTGTGCGTCTTTTTCGTGCGCAGTTAAAGCCTGTCCGAATGAGGCTATCCGCCCAAGCGGTCGGCGTGCGCGTCGAGCGGCCGTTGCGAAGGCACTCTTCGGAGGAGCCTGCGTACGTCTGCAAACGGCTCACTGGGTCTGCGTTCACTATTCGTCTAATCAAGCTGATAATTGGTTCACAAACTCGAAAATGTCTTCGCAACGGCGGCCTGGCACCCATACCGATCGCGAGAGCGGACAGTCACTTCAGGATCGACTTTAGGATTGTGGGCCATGCACGCATAAGTAAATCGAGCTAGTGAACTTATTAAGGACACATTTCACGCCTGATTGATTCTGTGTGGCTTATGTGCACAACCAAGAGAGTGAGCCATGTGCACGACTTTAAATATGTCTGAAACACGGCATGTATGCTTAGTGCACCCTACAGCAGGCGGGGGAGGGGGGGTTCGGGTACTATGCTATCGCACTTGACTGCAAAATGTTTTTACCGTGCCGCTGCGCAAGTTCAACACCAACAGTGAGTTTTCCTCCCCTTTCAAATTCAGGGGACTTGTTGTGGCGCGGAAAAATGAGCGTGGCCAAGTGCGCCACGTTATTGCTCCGCCCTGCTGCGATAGCACCCAAGACAGTTTCCACGATGAAAACTTGGCCCGTTTTTTCGGCAAAAATGTAAGCTCTGGCTCCCTCTGAGAAGAGTAGGAACGGAATTAGGACAAAAAGCGGCCAGGAAGTGGGTGAAAAACTCGTGAACCACCCGACCCATTGGATCATCCCTCCCACATCATATAACATTTCTCCTTCCTGCATTAGTTCTACCAGAGGAACAGTTGCCGAGTTTTGAACACTTTTTTCGCGAGAGATTCTAACATCTGAGCATGCGCATTGGCCAATCTCCTTTCAAAGAGCTTTCGATGCAAGAAACATGAAACAAAATCATTCACTGAAGAAATTTGAAGCGCAAAATCATTTCCGACGTCAGGTTTGACGCTTTGTCCGCAGTCCCTTATGCAGGCGTAAATAAATATTCCAGAGATTTCTTTAAACAGTTTTACTCCAGTATTTGAGTTTCGTGGGTCTTTTTCCTATCAACCTCTTCTTCGTAGTTTCACCTACACAAAAAAAAAAGCATCGGGAGCTAGAATACGGTTTTTTGTCGTGCACATTGCCTTTAAAGGCACAGTACACCCTCAGACATGAATTTGGTGATTTTTATTTCACTGTGTAGTAGACCCCTCCTATATGACCCGTGCCAAGTGCAAGATCTCAATTCCTCCAAATAAGCGAGAAATAGGCGACTACCGCAGGCCCGACCTCCTTGGCTCACCACCACAGGCCCGGCCCCCTGTCAGATTTCCGAGCTCGATAGCGGCTAGATGGTTGGATGAATTTCGACAGCGTCGCGTTCTTCAGTCTAATGCAGGACTGTCTCCTTATCCTGGCTCGCTCACGCGCAAAGGTTGCGAATGAAGAGAAATACAGGCCCGAGACAACTCGTCCAACAATTTTTCACCCTCAAAATATACGCATCTTATAGGAGCCATAACTCTGTTCATAGGGGATCTCGGACGATTTCAGAGATACCACTGTGATCAGCATGTGACCCTCTCCAAGCTCAGCATAAAAATTGAGAAATAATTTTCTGGGGGATCTGTGCCTTTAAGTGTTGATCTGATTAATTCTGTGCGGCTCACATGCATAGTTAGGAAAGCGAGCCATGCGCACCGCTTTGAATTTGGTTTGACAAGGCCTACGTGCTTTGCTAGAGTAGTTAGATATATGGAGCTGGTTTAGATTCGCCTACATCGATCAAATATCGATAGTTTGCAAATGCATTCTTGACCTGATTATGTGCGGCTTGTTTGCATAGGTAAAAGTGTGAGCTGTGCGTACGGCTTTGAATACGTTGAGTATGCACAGCCTATATGCATTGTTAGGTTGGAGAGAAATGTGGATTTGCTTCAGATCCGACTTTGAAGAGAGTCTTCAGTTGAACCAATTGATTGTGTCTAGCTGATATGCACGTTTGGAGTGTGAGACTAGAGTGTTCGCCGCACTCACTCGATTGACTGACTAGCAACGTTTAAATACCTATTTCAGGGTGTAACCTTCATGGCCTTCGGCAATGGTGCTCCGGACATATTCGGATCGATTGCATCCGTACTCAGTAGTCCGAAACCAAAAGCCGGCCTAGCACTTGGAGAGCTATTCGGCACGTGTAACTTCCAACATCAATGAATCACTTTTCTCGGAAAAAATTAAGCGCAACTGTTTAGGAGCGGGCATATTTGTCACCACAATGGTTACTGCCACAATAATTCTGGTCCGACCATTCAAAATTGATGTGTTTGCCACTTTGAGGGATCTCACTTTCTATCTGATCGCTTTGAGTTGGATTCTGTTTGTATTTCTCCACAGCAACCAGGTTTACATCTGGGAACCTGCTGGTGAGTTACTTGACTGCATCATTCGGACGATGAGTGTAAACCCATCTCCTAGGCTACCTTGGTCTCTATGCCGTCTACGTGATTACTGTCATCGTTGGGCATCACCTTCACAAACGTAAACGGGTGAGTTCGTCACCGAAAATGCTACGTTCAAATTTGCCGCCGGGATGAGGCAATAGTGCCGTTGCGGGCATTGCGTCAAGTATAGTGCAGCGGCGACCCACTTTCGAAATTGCATCACTCACTCAACCCTATGTAGTCAGCTGTCGAATGATTATCAGCTGTTTTCGTTTTTTTTTCGCTTTAATTCTTGTATGACTTTTTACTCTTCTGTTACAAATTCGAAGTCAGGTATTTTGGAAACGAGCTTGTTGTTCACATGCTATTTTCAGGACTGAAACTTGATTTTTTTCACATTCTCTGCCTCTTCGCTGTTTTGAGAACAACAGCAATGTTTAGGAGCGTCTCATGATTTGAATTCATATCTGGTAAACTTCAGAAAGTATACATGCTATTGATCAGGGGACGAGTGGCGCTTGATTGATGTAATCATAAAAGAGGGTCGCTGCAGCTCGGACAGTCGTGGAGGGCGGGCCGAGCGGCGAATACAGGGCGAACCGAGGATACATACTCGGGCGGCACCAAATTCACCTCGGCTCACCCTTCAGTGCCACTGTAGGGCCGGCCGCGGGAATTTTCGGAGTGAGCCGAGGAAGTTCTATTATTACTGGGCTCTCCTAACCGTTTATTGATTAATTTAGACTGTTATACACGATCGTGTTCTTTTTTGAATCCATAAAACCTCATTTTAGATTATTTTACATAACCTCCATTTTATTCAATCCATTAAACCTCGTTTTGGATTATTTAACATTATCTTCTCTTTTTTTCCATCTACAAAACATCAAGAACTCGTAGGATGACATATTTATTTTATTACAATAAACTACTAAGAGGTTGCTATGTATCAGAGATTCCTTATTAAAGTTATGTTTCATGACTTCTTTTTTCTTTGGTTCCACCGACATGCAAGTAAAGGACCAGATGTGATAAAATGAACAAAAAAGAATGGCTACAGAGACGAATTATGATGCGATTTCAAACATGGGAAGAGAGAGAGCATGGCAAGCACCGTAACAATAACAACTAAAAATGGCATGCAATCCGTGAAAATCCACAAAAACAGTATTTCCTACACTAGTTCAGGTTCATAACCCTGCGGTTTTGCATTTCATCAAGTGCAAAGAAATATTACAGCTATTGATTTCGCCTTTTTGATCACAGAATTGTCTCAAAAGTGCGAAACGAATGTTTTTTTTCTCTGCCATTCCTTTGTGTCTTGCCCAGACTCACTAGGCCAAAAATTAGGTGATGAGCGCTATTATCCATGAAATAGAGGCTAAATCATGAGACCGTTTGCGCATTTTTTCCAGTTACTTTATCTACATACATTTGCGTCACAAGGATGCCTTTATTTTCACGTACTTTTTTTTATTGTGTTTCCCTGTATACCAGGGCCAGACTCAAGAAATTAGCCGAGTAGCTCGTTTCAAAATGATTTCAATGTGCAGGGTTATGAATTTGAACTAATCGAAATTTTCCTGGGAATCGAAAATGCTATCCTGATTATCGAGGCCCTCGTCCTGGACGTCAGGGTCCTCGTCTTCGTCGTGGACGACAGCTTGGCGAGACGATTGGTGCTGGAAAAAAGTATATTTGAGAAAGCCATGTGGTCATACCCAGTGTGGTAGATTAAAAAAAACCAACATTATTGGGGAACCACTTATAGTCGCGAATAGCTTCGCACCATTCGCACCTGTATGACCGCACGTCCCTCCTGGAAACTCAGCAATTATGTTTTGAAGCAATGTTTTACATAGAGCAATTAGCTAAATTACAAACAGCAACTTACAGGGACTTCTGCAGTCCAGTGAAAATATGTTTTTGCCATATTGCACGAGCGTCTACCATTTTCTCGAATTTCTTCGCGCGTTCGGCTTCTGTCAAACCAAGGGAGACGTAGAAACTGAAATTAACAGACATTTCTACTCCAATACGCAATTTCGACAGTAGAGTGTTTATCCAACCTGGATTGTAGCCTGTTCACTAACACGCCGCCCTTTAGCTCGTCCTGGCCGTACCCGAGCATGTCTACTGCCATATCTAAAAGGAACTGTAGCGATTGGAGTTAAACAACCGAAGATATCGTAGTTTTCACCTATGAGCTTGCATTCCACCTTCTCTGGCAAGTTTTCCAGCTGTCCATCCCTTCCATTCCGGCCGTTAACTCTGATGGAGTATCGTTGTATCATAGAAGGGGGCTCTCAACCTATGACAAAACCCTCAATGTGGCTGCAAAGAAGAAGAAGAAGCAATAGTAGGGAATCATGGAGTATTTCGCAATACACTGGTGCGCGACGATTTCCCGCACTCCGGTTTGAATATCACCACGCGACGCACCCACGTGCGACGCGAAATTTCCGCTGCTGGGCCCTTTTTCTCCTCGGCTCGCCCCATTCAAGTCTCCGCCCCTGATTTCTGTCCTCGGGTCAGCCTCAACGGCCAGAAATACCTGGGGTCGCCCTCTACGAATGCCTGAGAGCAGGAATGGCACAGGGGCCGCAATCGCACCACCCGTTTTTATTTTTATCTGTGGACTTGAAAATGCCTGATTGCTATCTTATCCCCTCATTATAGAAAAAGCAGCGTGAGAGCAGTGTCAGGAACAAGGTCAGCAACGTAGTCTCGAGGCAAGGAAGTAGGTAACATCCATTCGATTTTGTTCCCCTGTGAATTTCGACATGGAAGAATGCACAAGAATTTGTAGGTGTCCACCCCGTTATGCCAGAGATTCACATCATATCAGACAACACAGAAAAAATTCAAGGTATTTCATGCGAGTTCGTGTCGGTCGTAGTAGCGACTTCGTTTTGATGGCCGCGGTGTTATGTCACCGGCCTAGTGTTACAATTCTACTCTTTCAGATGACCAAAACCTTGAGATCAACAATCGTCATGAGCTAATGAAGAGAGCATCGATGGCGGTGAACGGCGACAGCCTGGCTGTGCTGTTCCCTGCAGACTTACTGGCGAGAGCCTGTGCTATCGTCGAAGGTAATGATGATTGAAGAACTCTGAACATTCCACACAGCTTCAAGTATTCGTAGAAAATGAACGTAAAGACAACGAAGACGAAGAGGAATCTGAGGAAGAGTTCATTGTCTCTCACAATCAAGTCTTCACTGGACATGAAGCGAGAAGCAGAGCTGCTAGCCTGGGTAACTTTTCACGTTCTCATGTTTTGCTTCTCATAGACTATTAGAGCACTATTTATCAGCATTCCACGCTATTAACGGAACGATTACTGATAATAGGAACATCATGGCCTTGAGTGCAAGGGGTGCTTTAGGGAGTGTCTGACAAGATTCCTATACATATGTGCACAATCGAGGCACGAGGCGGTGAAGGCATTCAGGAAGGAAATATAACGCACATCCAGTTGAAAAGGAGATTGAAATGATTGATTAAAACTCCAGCTTGTTCAACTGCTTTGTCAAAGCGCATATAATTCTTCAAGAGAAGGCAGGAAAAAATTCCATTCCTATCTGACCATATACTCTCAAACATCATTCCAAAAATGATATTTCCCCAGTTTGCTCAAAAACAGTATCTCTGAAAAAAAGCTTCTGGGTTTGCGTACTGTAGAATGCTACGGTAGTTTGCGCCAAACCAAACAACTTTAATGTAATGGCCGACTTGATAACTTATCAGACGCCGATCTTTTGCTCTAACAGTTTCCAGGAGACATCTGAGTGACTCATGCTAGAGAGGTTCACGTAAAATCTAACAAGAAATCGTTTTTAGTTCCACCTCCGATCAAGGTCGTGTCATGGCAGACGGGCCTATATGACATCTACAAACATCTGCACCCACTTCCAACGGACTGGGACGAGCAGGTTTGGCTAAGCAGGATTCTCAGCGTGGTTAAGGTGAATTTGTCTAGTACTCAACAAAATGAGTGAAATTATCGTTTATGATGTTACATTCATCTCCATTCAGATGCCGGCGATGTTCATGTTCAAACTGACAATCCCCTTGAATGAAACCAGTTGGTCTAAACCTGTCGCGATTATTCAGGCAATATGTGCTCCGCAGTGGTTTTTGGCTGCAATACAGTGTGTGTTTGTACTACAATTTTTCGGAATCCTTCCTGTTGATATTTCCCTTTTCGGAGTAGTCATTTGATTTCAGTGACAACGCTTCAGCCATTCAGTGGCAGTCCGGGTCTCTATGCTTATGCATTAGTTCTCTCAGCCGTAATTATAGCTCTGCTTGTCATATTCACATCTATGGATACTCAACCGCGGTATTATAAGGTGCCTAACGCTGCTACGGTAGCACTACGCGAGTGCTGGCGGCATGCACAGATCAGTCATTACAGGAAGCTAGCTCATATATTGGATTTCTCATGTCGATCTCGTGGATATACTTCATCTCTTCTGAAATTGTCAATGTTGTGACTATGTTCGGAGTCATCTCGCAAATCTCACATGAAGTGGGTTTATTGGCTGTATGGCAGTAACTTTGCTCGATCTATTCGGCTGTGGTTACACAGTATTCCAGTCAAACGGGAGGACTATCATCCGGGATCCCTAGTTAAGGCAACTTAGCAGTGACGTTAGCCTATGAATGTTAATAAGAGCATTGGACGGATTTGCACAGCGCCCGTGCACTTAAACTTAACTAATGAAACCTTATGGGGAAGACCCTACGTGTCCAAGGGGCAAAATGTGCGACATTTAGCACGTCTGCATGCCCTCGCCGTTAAGCGATATCGTTATCTTCATAATCTGATGGCGTCAGTAGCTGGGAAATTCATCGCCGAACCTCTCGTGTGACGCTTCGTCACCATCAAAAAAGGACTGATAAGCATGCGCTTTCACGGAGGATTAGAAGCACGCCGTTGATTTATGACCTCAAAAAGCTGCTGGGACCAAATCATGGTAGCATTTCCAAAGTGTTCTAGGATTCGACAGTTGGCTCGACAGTTGGTCGTGCATTGGAATCAATCGGAACCCAAAGTAAGATCTACTTCTCACAATTCAGGTGCTTGGTTTGACTATACTCGCATGGAGTAACAGCATAGGTGACTTGATTGCTGACATCTCCGTAGTCAAGCAGGGCTACCCCCGAATGGCCATGGCTGCAGCCATCGGCGGACCGCTCTTCAGTAAGTTACTCTTTGCCTTAAATACTTTCCGAACCTTAGCAGAACAGCAGTGAGAAAGCCCGTAGTTTTGATGTTTGGTTTTTCAGATCTATTGATGGGCTTTGGAATTCCCTTTCTCATCGCTAAGGCTAATGGTAGAACTGTGACGGTGAGCGTATCAGCAGTGAAGGAAGCCTCTTTTACCCTCATCTTTGGTGTTTCAGATCGGTCTGAACCCAACATACCGAATACTCATACTATTTTTGGGAATATCTTTAACGACAACTTTAATAGGTGAGTCTGCTGGTGATTTACCCAAATTACACTTCTCACCTATATGAAATGAACATGACCCCGAACTACCCAAGAGGTGGGTTATACATGCCGTACCTCTCTCATATTCTCTTTTTTGTAATGTTTTGGTGCGTAGTGATAGTTACGCTGCATCAGCTTCTGCGTGATTGGCGTGCAAAACGTCCACCACGTGCCCAATCCTTTTTGCGCCTTTGCGCGTCACACTTTTTCTGTGAATCAATGGCCCCAATTCAGACTTTGACCTACGCCTATGAATACTCAGACAGTCGGGGCTTTGTACGTTGGCGCCATAGCGTTAGTACGCCAGTTCAAGCCTGGCGTACTAAAGCTCGTTGTGAACAAGAGCTGCTGGCAGCGGCAGCATATCTTGCAAACGTATGCTTGCGTTCTGGAGCTTATTATCGACAGCCTGTTCTGCAAACGATGGAAGAATTTGGACTGCCACCCTCTTTACCAGGGCTGTTGCCAATTGGACACCCCTGCAGAAACGTGCATCCGTCGATTCGGACTCTTCAGTACAAAAATGTAGGCAAAAACAACGCGTTCTAACCTGTCATAATGTGTTAAAGGCATCGTACGCGTAGAAAAAGCGTATACTATTTTTTATGTCTTTGTGTACCTTGGCCTCTCTAGTGAACGAAAATGTCGAAAGGGCCCATGAAGAACCTTCAATTGTAAAGAAAACTCAATTGGAACACATTTTAGATAAGGATTTGAATTTTGCGCCAAAATCGTTTTTGAAGTTTTTCTGCATGTGGAGTTTGTGTCGCAACTGTTTGTGACTGGTGAGATTTGATGGCGGATCCCCATCTTTAACCCCTTCCAACCTCGTAACCCAACTTTTTGACACGCCAAATTTTACCAGTGTGGTCCACCGGGCTCATTCATGAAAATGAGCCGGAAAAATTAAAATTGGTTTCCAGCACAAACGATGCCTTTAACTATAGGCTCTAACTAGTCAGGGTACGCTACACTACCACTGTTGTGTACATCTCTGCAAAGGTCTCCATTTGGAAACACCCCTCTACCGGTGTTGGGATGATCCTTGTCACGGCCAACAGCAGGGAGGCCAACCTCGCCGCGGACCGCAACAAGGACATCACCTTCGCTACGGTCCACAACAAGGAGGCTTCTCTCGCGATAGGCCATGGGGACGATCCCCTCAGCGTCCAAAATTTACTGTCAGAAAGTGACGGAAGGTCACTTTCTCGGACTGGCCTCAAATGGCCAACTGCCCCCTCCGCGAGACTGGCCGCCATATATACCAGCCGCCGTCGTACAAGAGGATGCTTCAATGTTCATTCGTATCAGACAAATAAATGGAGGAGAGTGTCAGCAAACACTAGGAGAAAGGGGCTGGCAGTAGCACGCGTGCCACGATAAACAAAGCGTTGGTACGTCAGCACAAGTAGCAGGAGCTCCTGCTCGTTGGCAGCATATCCTGCTGTTATCAGCAGCTACAGCAAAGATGATGCCGATCCCTTTGTGCCGGCGTACTAACGCTATTGTGCCCAAGTACTTAGCCCCAACTGTCTGAGTAGCGAGGCACCACAGTTCGAGAGTTATGGTGACTTCCGTAGGTTTCATCCTTATCTTGGAGAGAGTCACACTCTCATCACAATGGTATTTCTGAAATTGTCCAAGACCTCCCACAAACGGAGATATAGCTCACTGAAAATGCTTGTATTTTGAGAGCAAAAATTTGGTGGACAAGTTGTCTCAGGCCTGTATTTCTCTTCATTTGCAATCGTTGCGTGAGAGAAAGCCAGGATACGGAGACAGTCCGCTAATGCCCTGAAGAACGACGACATGTTGGAATTCATTCCTCGATCAAGCCGCTACCGAGTTCGAAAATCTGCTAGGGGGTCGGGCCTGTGGTGGTCGCTTATATCTCGCTTATTTGGAGGAAACGGGATCTGGCATTTGGTACGTGTTATACAGAAAGGGTCTTCTACAAAATTACACGAAAATCTCAAAATTCATATCTGAGGGTGTACTGTGCCTTTAAAGGCCGACGTCTGGCCTCCCATAACTGGTCCTGCCACGACCTACCTACCGGGAACTGTCGACTAGCAGAGACGCAGAGAGCGGCGTCACCCTCCTGCCCGAACGGGGGCTTGGAAGAGAATCATCCCTCACTTTGCCTTCTCCCAATTCCTCAACTGGTAAGGTTCATCCGTCCCCTGACGCGTAGGAGTAGTCTTTTAACATGTGTTTATTCATTGCAGCGTCTAGTAGTCCGTCGTTCAAAGGGTAAACGCATATTTATATTGGTGTTCTGTTATGTAGCACTATTATTCCATGCAGTCGATCTATACTTTTATCAGTGATACATAATGTATTTTGTGTGTACCGCGCAATGGTAGTTGTGGTTGAATTGGTACGCTCAACGGCATCGTACGCTCAGAAAACCGTTTAATATTTTTCCATGTTTTTGTGTAGGTGTCTCTAGTGAGCAATATCGTCCAAGGAGCCATGAAAAACATCCATTTTCGGAGAAAAGTCAATCAGAACACATTGTAAATATTTAAATTTCGCGCCAGAACCGTTTTTGAAGTCTTTCTGCATTCGGAGGCCTCATCACTGTCATTTTAGAAGTTTTTCTGCATTTGGAGTTTGTGTCGTAACGGTTTTTCATGTTATTTGACGGTCGCATCAACATTCTGTGAGAAAGTACTAGATGACTGGTGAGAACTGATGGCTGATACTCATCTTTAACCCCTTCCAACCTCATAACCCTACGTTTCTGACGCGCAGAAGCTCACCGGTGTGGTCTACCGGATTCATTCATGAAATTGAGCCTGCAAATGGGAAGTGGTTTCCAGCGCGAACGATGCCTTCAAGCAATAGGCGCGCCGTAAGTCTCCTGGTTGATCGGTGTCAGACTAGAGGCTACTAACACTCCGTGACAAGTGATGCTGCAACAGAAATGGAGCGTAGTGTAGCAACGGTCGCGACAAGAGTAATTTTTGCTGTTCGATTGTGGGGACAGGTCACTTCAAAGTCTCTACTGCTGGCAGCACAGGGTTGTGCCGGTCGCCGCATAAACAGTGAGTTTAGCTGTTTGCAGCTTGCCGGTGGACAGGAAAACCCACACAGTTACTCTGTTTAATATCTTAAACGTGAAAAATTGATCATTGTGTCCAATAATCAACCTGACAGCGTTCGATGGCTGTACTTTGAGCAGCCGCACCCCACTTCGTTGGTGTGATAAGCTGGTGTTTCCCATGATACTTTGTATGCTTACTTAGTGCTGACTGTTTCAGCATGCTTCGTGCAACGATTCTACTTGCGACGACCACATGCATTTGTATTGATAGGCGTCTACTTATGTTTTATTACAATGATCATTCTGACAGAAACTAATGTTGTTGTCTGGAATTGACCTATGTGTGTACTGAAAGTTGAAGTGCATTTCATAGCCATTGGATTCTCTTCTTGTACAGAACTAAAGATCACTTGCTAATTGAATTGACGGGTATTGTGTAGTTTGATGAATTTCTATGATTATGGATGTATCGTTTAATAAAAAATAATGAAATGTTCCACAACTGGAGTTATTTAGTCATTGCACTCACTACATATGGTGATGTGTGAAAAGGAAAGTAAAAAAAATCGCATTTAATAATACTCTGGTGCATAGGAAGCTTAACAAAATCCTTTGCAACAACTGCCATGGTAACCCATAATAAAGCTAGCAGCACTTCGTCTTCCGTGCGACTCTTGACAAAAACCTGGTTGAGCGAGACCTTAGCCGATGCAGTGCAGCTGATCCACAGGTTGACTGTTCCTAGGCACAACCAACTGGAATCGTAGTGAATCACGGGGAGGACTAAAAGTTTCAAGGAGGCTATGTGTTGTCAGCGAACTAAAAAATCGAACGAAAATATATAGAAATTTTTGAGGAATTTTTGTTTAAGGCCTTTAAGCAAATAAAGGCAATTATACCTTTAATTGATTCCCAGGTGTATTATGTACCTGAATCCGCTACATTCTGTTCTAACGTGCACTCCAAGGAGTATGACCCCCATAAAATATATGTTTTCAACTTTGAAGAGAGTTACTGAGCGAACCGCGTCTCAAATCTCGCCAAAAGAGGCCGGCCCTCCGTCAGTCATCTGGCACAATTTACTGCCGGCCATCGTACCATGAAGAATTTTCATTGCGATCCAGCGCTTGTTCAAGAAACTTTCAACTGAGAGACTTCTTTCAATTTTGGGTTTCTTCGCACATTGCGGTTTTCAAAGGGCGTTTTCGCTACTTCTGGTGACCAGAGGGATACAACCATTCGAAAACATGGGGGAATATTGTATGTTTTTCTGCGCGTACCATGCCTTTAAAGGCACAGTGTTCACCCAGATAATTATCTCGTTCTCTGGTCATCGGAGTTAAACACTCTCCAAGTTAGCAGGTGCTGTACGGACCGAGATAGGGTCGAAGAAAGCAACGAAACTGGCCAGAAATAAATACAAACGGCTTTCTCCGATGCGCCTACTCGTAATCCCTTTCCGCCCCCAAATCGGACGAGCTTGTGGCGCCGCATACGTTTCGATGGTAAATTGCCAAGCAACTGCCGCAGTTAGCATTATCGGTTCGCGCAGCTTTCGCGATTAGAGCGCTTTCTGGTTTGAGCTCAGGGGTCGGGCCATGTCTCTCGTCCACGCCCTGAATTTAGAAAACGTTATTTTGACTTATTCTGGACGTTTTTCTTCCCTGTTTCTTCACTATTAGTTACCTCACGATCGAACAATTCCATTTTTGGGTCTAACTCGAGTGCGATATTCATCGTGAACACTGCCTTTAAGGCGAGATGAGGTTATAAACGTTTTCCAGCCACGTTGGCGAATCTTTGGACTTACCGAGTAGCATTCCTCCAACAAAGGATTTCCAGATAGCCAAGAGTGGAGACCATTAGGCATTTGGAGGCAGTGCAGGTTCGCAGACAGTTCTTTCCGAATTTTTTAAAACTACCGAATGTGTTGTCCGCGAACACTTGGAGAGGTTTCGGAGTTAACGCGTCGTAACCGTGACTCACGCCGCGCAGGCATTACATTGCGGAACAGCGCACTTGGATCCATTCAAATAGGGCAGCAGTCCTTTTCATATCTTTATGATTGAGGCATAGTAAACGTCTTGCATATTGTTCACTTCTCTCGGTCGGTTCCCCTCTGGATTCAAATTCTTACTTGTTGTTTACTTCTCGGCGGCTGCCCTCTATTCCTAGCTTATGAGTAAAACCGGTTTTCGCGAGAAAATAGGTAAAATCTGAGTTCAATCTGGCCTGTGTGTCCTCCCTATCCTTGACTTCCGTAACCTGAGCGGATGACACCAACAATCTACAAAGGAGGAAAGGATATCCATTCTATTGACCAGCATCCAAACAGCCGCGCTTTTGAGGTCTCACTCGATATTGATACTCCAGCAGCAATAGTAAGCTTCCATTAAAAAATAACACGATAACAGATTCTTATGTTCAGAAAGCGTCAGAGGCAAACGATATGATGAATGGACTTATATTATTCTGCACCCTAAGGAGCCGTCTGGCGCCACCGAGTCCCAAGCCTACTAGAGAGTAGTCTATAGCCATAGAAGTCTGATAAGCATAAGCTTTTTTAAATCTCTAAAGGCTGCCGGCTACATTCTACTAGATCTTAGTCAACGTTTAGTGACTCGTAAGGGCTTACTTAGAAGAAAATGATGATATTAGATCCATCACACCATTCTCCTCTGACGAGACCACCAGAGTCATTCGAAGGTGTTTTCAGGGGGTCGATCGTCCTATGAGGTTGGAGACATCGCTTCGAAAGCCCTGATATTGTATTAAGGTGTGTAAGTATTGAAGGGAGTATTCACGATAAGTATCATATTCGAGTTCGACTCAAAAATGGTGTTCCTCGGTCGTGCGCTATCGAATAGTGAAGAAAGAGCGAAGAAAAGCGCCTAGAATAACCCATGACTCACGCCGCGCAGGCATTACATTGCGGAACAGCGCACTTGGATCCCATTCAAATAGGGCAGCCAGTCCTTTTCATATCTTTATGATTGAGGCATAGTAAATTTCTTGCATATTGTTTACTTCTCTCTGTCGGTTCCCCTCTGAATTCAAATTCTTACTTGTTGTTTACTTCTCGGCGGCTGCCCTCTGTTCCTACATAGCTTATGAGTAAAACCGGTTTTCGCGAGAAAATAGGTAAAATCTGAGTTCAATCTGGTTTGTGTGTCCTCCCTATCCTTGACTTCCGTAACCTGAGCGGATGACACCAACAATCTACAAAGGAGGAAAGGATATCCATTCTATTGACCAGCATCCAAACAGCCGCGCTTTTGAGGTCTCACTCGATGTTGATACTCCAGCAGCAATACCGCGCCTATAGTAAGCTTCCTCAAAAAAATAACAAGATAACAGATTCTTATGTTCGAAAACCTTTGGACGACACTCGTCAGAGGCAAACGATATGATGAATGGACTTATATTTTTCTGCACCCTAAGAAGCCGTTTGGCGCCACCGAGTCCCAAGCCTACTAGAGAGTAGTCTATAGCCATAGAAGTCTGATAAGCATGTGCTTTCTTAAACCTCTAAAGGCTACCGGCTACATTCTCTAATAGATCTTTAGCCAACGTTTAGTGACTCGTAAGGGGAGGCCTTACTTAGAAAAAATGATGAGATTAGATCCATCACACCGCAATCTCCTCTGACGAGACGACCAGAGTCATTCGAAGGTGTTTTCAGGGGGTCGATCGCCCTATGAGGTTGGAGACATCGCTCCGAAAGCCCTGATATTGTATTAAGGTGTGTAAGTATTGAAGGGAGTATTCACGATAAATATCATATTCGAGTTCGACTCAAAAATGGTGTTGTCCGGTCGTGAGCTATCGAATAGTGAAGAAAGAGCGAAGAAAAGCGCTCAGAGTAAGCTAAAATAGCGGTTCCTAACGTTCAGGGCGTATACTGGTTTAGACCCCTGCTAGTTTTCGCAAACGCGCCCAAATGGCAAAATCTGCGCGTATGGATCAGGCTGGACGTGGCTGAGTTTTTTTGGCAATTTGCCATCGAAACGTCCGCGGCTCCACCAGCTCGTCAGAAGGGGGCGGAGCGTGATAAGGGCAGGTATACTGGGGTAGCGAAATCTTTGTCGGCCCGTTTTCTATGCTTTCTTTGACACTATTCCCTCCAACATCTGCCAAGATAGTGTTTCACATCGAGAACTCAAAAATGAGATTCATCGTGAACATTGCCTTTAAGGTTCAGAACTGTGGTCACGTAACCCTCTGTTGGATAATTTGTACAACTGGCAGAGAACGAGTGTGCATTGCATCAGATGTGACTTACAATACCGCTCGTCGCATTGGCCCAGAAAGCGCGTTCTCGCATCTTTTTCGTTCTTCTGGAATAACCCGCTAAAAGCTCAACTTTGAAAAAAACTATGGTGATATTTGTGATCCTGGTGTTGAGAGCAACTCAGCGATATAGCCTTTGTGGGGGTGGGATTTTGTTGAGAACTAAAGAAGTTTCCCAATCAGTCCTGTTTCAAATTACGGCACCGCTGTGAAGGCAGCGCGTTCCTAGACTGTGTTATTCCGCCACGTTACCGTAATTTAAACCTGGCTTACTGCCAAACTTCTTTATTTCTCGACGAAACCTCAACAAAGGCTACACCATTGAGTAGCACTGAAAGCCAGGGTCATGAATATCCCCTCTGTTCCGCTCAAAGTTGAGTTTGAAGCGAGTAATTCAAAAGGAGGAAACGCGTTCTTTGCTTGCTTTCTTACCGAATCCTATTAAACATGTAACGACATTTTGATATCAGGGAATTTGTTTTTGTTGGAGGTCTTCACCGAACAATCGTTGAAAAGTACCCACCTTCGAAAGCTTCTACGAACTGAGACCTGCTTGCTTTACCTCTCACGACTGTTCAGAGAAGGGTATAAGGAACCAAAAATCGCAATTGCGGTCGACTTGAGAGGTAGGCTTTAAAGGCATCGTACACGATGAGAACCATACTTGGGTTTTTGAGTTTTTAGAGTTGCTATATGCCTATAGTGACTGAAGGTTGCAAAATGCCCCCTCAAAAACGTCAACTTTTCAGGAAAAACCCGTTTCAGGAAAAAGCTCTCAATACAGAATTTCAGTTCCCGCCGAAAGTTCAACTTTGGGGTAGTGGAAGGCGCATAAACACAAGTGGGCGAATACTTTTACGATTCATTCCTTGGTGCAGTGTTGGAATAATTCACCATGGACCAGCGTTATCTCAGACGAATTTGATCTTTTTTTTCTCTGAACGAAACTAAAAGGGTTACCAACATGCTGCGTCCATTGCTGTCGCCAGCTGCTTTTCGATCGATGCCGAGCTGTGAAATTCGAGGAGTATGTGAATTGCGCCTCACGACGCGTTTCAACGCACGATCGCCGTGGCAGCGACAACGGAGTTTCGTTCCCGTGAACAAACGTATCACGACCCCAAGGTCGGCCCCAAAACCCAGGAAGTCTTTTTTGAGGTGTAAGCGAATCTCCATTCAGAGGCGATTTTGAAACTCCAAACTTTCTGAGCGACATTATTATGACCCACTAGTCCGACTGAACGCAAAAGCTCGAATTCGGTTTTCATCGTGTACGGTGCCTTTAAAGGACCTGCTACTTCTTCAGTGTTGACTTAAAACGGCGCATTGTGCAATCCATGACGGAGTGGTTTCATTTACTCTGAGGGTCAATGGAGGTGATCCGGACCAGCTCCTATAAGTTTTGTTGTCGTCTCAAGCAGACAATAAATAAAAGAGGACAATACCAAAAAACCTACCAAGGACTTAAAGTTTAAATATGTCCTTAACAGCAGTCTAGAATCACTCTAAAAGAAGTTATGAGCGTCTTTCATGTTTCACGAAAAGGTAAAAATAAGGCATTTTGCGGTACTTTGAGGAAAAAATGTCGCATTTCGCTCAAAACTTGGGTTCAGGGGTAATCTAGGGTGCTGAACATGAATCTGGGGTCCGCTTGTCGACACTCTGAGGTTTGCTGTAGGTTACGGTAGGTACCATGCCATTTAGAGGCATGGACTACTTTTGCGACACACGCTGGCGTCACTCTGCACAGCAACAGCAGGGCCAGCAGCAATCCCCTGATGTGGTGACTTTAAAGAGGCAGCCAACCTCAGGGTAGGTGACGCCTAGATGCCTCCTACGGTTGCCACCTCAGAACGAGAATTATTCTCGAAGAGTAGCGTTGAATGCAAAACTCTCGCTTGTCGAAGTATTTGAACTAGGACCGCGCCAACCTGCGCGGTGACGGATGCCCAGCACAGCGCCTTAGACCGCTAGGCCATAAGTTCACGTGTGAGGGTACTCTCTCTCTGTTTCCCTACATACACTCCCTCCACAGTTTCTTCGTATTCATTGTAACTTTGATCGAACTAGCAGTAGTAAAATATGGGTTTCTGGGAGCGTGCAAATGTGTCTATCTTTCAGATTTAATAAGTTTTCAACCCTTGGATGACGGGATTTCAGGAATTTCAGAAAATCACCAAAGCAGAGAATGTTAGATTTGAAAAAACGATTTTGAAAATTCCCTCTTTGTTGGATGACCACTTACCAGTAGAACCACGATGATACACAATACTTTATGTCCTATAATTGTCGAGGAGCCAACCTCGTGTTTTTTTACAAGGTGGTCCAAAAGTTCAAAAGGATTTTTTGAAAATATGGGCTATTTTTTCCTAGTCTGTTTCACGCTTCCCAGTCAACAGAGAAAGAAGTGAAAGTGAGCTTGTAGTGAAAGAGGAAATGAATTTTGACATAGATGAACTATTATACATTTGATAACTAGTACACGCGGATCATGTAAGTTTAACGCCTTTTCTGAAGAATGAAACCGTTTTCAGCAATCTTTCTTAGATGGCTCTGTAAGCAAAACTTATTTTATTTGTGGTGAGCGAATATTGGAAAAAAATCTGAAAATGGTTGAATATGGCCAGAGCAACTTCTAGGAATTGGAAGTTGAGCTTAGTATAGGACTAAAGCACGTGAAATCTATGAAGGAGACGTATCCATGACAGCTACGTACAATTCGACGTTAATCTCGCACTAATCTTTGCCAGAATCATTGAAACGTTAATAAACCCTTCAAACGTTTCGCATATCATTCCTATCAGCTGGCAGCGGAGCTGGATGGCCGCCAGCCGGCGGGTGCAATTTTTCCTTGCCCACCTAGACAACGAGATAGGCCGCCGTGCTGTGCTAAGGTGAGAAGTGGACAGCGGACTGGTCGGTTCGCAAGCGCTCCACTGCCCTTGCTTGGAGCGCACTTGCTTCAGAAAGTCAGCACCATTGGACGTGCTCGACCCTATGACCGCGGTATCGACCCAGCTCCTCTTCGTCCGCGCGCTATTTCTCTTTCGTCTGCGGCGGTGAGCGAAGTCACCACCCGTTTCTTGCAGTCAGCCACCTCAAAAAAAGAACGCTCACTGCTCCCAGGTGGCTGACTGCAATGGTCATTAACTTGAGCGCCGCCTGTGCATTTCTATGCCGGCCCGTTCATATTGATAGCCGAGACTTGATTGACCCAGTCACCACGCAGTAACAGCCGGTAGCTGCCACCTTCAGGGGGGATTGCTACTGGCCCAGGCCTCGGCACATTTCCGATATCTCAGCCCTCCACGACACGTCGCTACGACAGAAGGGCGATAACTGTTCTCACGACGACCGATGCAGTCGCTCCAATGCGGGTACCGCCACATTTTGTGCTAGATTTCATGGCTGTCGCCCATTACAGCGACAAAGCATACCATACCCCTTAGGGACAAAGTCTACCTGATCAATTCAAAAAGCCCAAATCGCTTTTAGAACCTCAGAACCACTTTGCCTTGCCGCTTGCAAAACCCCCAATTCGTATTCAGGACCCCGCCTGCAAAGACATTTTGTGTCAATTCTGAGACTTTGAACAAACTACTGCATACCCGCGTAATCTGCCGGAAGTTGTCGAGAATCGATAAACGGACCTCAGATTTGTGTTCACCTCCAGAGCCTCTAGTGAAACATTTTGAGCCACATCTATCGTCGAACTCCGAATATCGTCAAAAGTCAAGTTTTGCCCTCTAATTTCCCCCGATAGAAAGCTTTGAATGAATTTAGTCGAACGTTTTGGATACTCAGACATTGGGATTGGCGGACCGCCGGCATTTGCTGGGCGAGCAAAAACCATAACCGGTGTCGGACAGCCATTAGCCGGCGGTCCGCCAAAACCCTGACAGCGGTCCGCCAGGACGTTGGCCGACCACTGGCAGTCACTTGGCTAATACCTGGCAGCCCGCTGTGGAGCAATCATTTGCCAGCGGTTCGCCAGTCTCTTGGCAGACCGATGAATCGAGGAGGGTTCCTCACCGCAGATTGTTGCGTAGGAGATCGCCTACGCAACGGTCTGAGGTGGGGGGGGACCACCCCCCTCAGACATTCGGAGCAGCGGACAGCTGGCAAAATTCGCCAGTTGCTCAACAGCTGGGGGACAGCTGGCATTTAGCTGGCCAATGGCAATCACATAACGAGGCCAACAGTTGGCATACACTCGGCATGTGGCTTAATGCCAGCGACGGACGGCTGGCGAATATGTGCCATCTGCCTGAAAGCTGGGTGATAACTTGCATTCAGCTGGCAAGGGCAATCGAATCACGAAATTACCGAGCGCATAAAAACGCAGTTATCCACCAATCGGCAGTAGGCTGGCGCATAACCGCCCAGTGGCCTTCGCTCGGCACTGAGTCGTCACATGGCTGGCACTCGGGAGAGTTGACGTCTACTCACGTTTTAACATGTTATAGTTTGATCTCTGATTTCACTGATAAGCCGAGCCGGTATATAAGGCGATCCAGGCCAATGAGTGTTCACTCGGCACTTTGATGCCGGCCTTTAAAGGTGACCTGAAGTCACTCTACAGAGGCTAGCATATTTTTGGCAGCTGAGGGGCAAGTCCCCACGGCTAGGGGGGGGGGGGGTGAGCGGGGAGGTGGAGTAGGTCCCCCACGTCAGACCGTTGCTAAAGCGATCTCCTACGCAACGATCTGCGGTGAGGGACACACCTCGACTCTTCGGTCTGCCAAGAGACTGGCTGACCGCTGGCAAATGATTGCTCAACCGCGGGCTGCTAGGTATCAGCCAAGAGACTGCCAGCGGTTGGCCAACGTCCTGGCGGACCGCTGGCAGGGTTTTGGCGGACCGCCGTCTAATGGCTGTTCGACACCGGGAATGGTTTTTGTTTGCCAAGCCATTGCCGGCGGTCAGCCAATCCCAATGTCTGAGCCACCTCCCCACCCCCTAAGCCGTGGGGACTTGCCCTCAGCTGCCAAAAATATGCTAACTCTTTCGGGTGCCAGCCATGGGACGATTCAGCGCCAAGTGAATGCCACTGGGCGGTTAAGCGCCAGCCGAGTGCCAATTGGTAGATAACTGCGTTTTCATGCACTCGGTAATATCGAGGTGTGATCGCCCGTGCCAGCTAAATGCGAGTTATCGCGCAGCTTTCAGGCAGCTGGCACTTTTTCGCCAGCGGCCCGCCGCTAGCTCTAATTGAGATACCAAGGATGAGCCAGCTGTCGGCCTCGTAATTGCCAATTGCCAGCTGAATGCCAGTTATCACCCAGCTGTTAGGCAACGGGCACATATTCGCCAGCCGTCTTTCGCTGGCAATAAATGACATGCGGAATGTATGCCAACTGTTGGCCTCGTGATTGCCGTTGGCCAGCTAAATGCCAGCTGTCCCCCACCTGTTGAGCAACTGGCGAATTTTCGCCGGCGGTCCGCTGCTCCCAATGTCTGAGTAATCGACTAACAAACCTTAGATTCTTGATAAGCGCCAAAAAATCCCACCTGGGAGAATTCCAAGCCAAATCTGGGACATTTTTCAGAAGCGGTTTCAGAACCCCCAAGTTGGTAAATATAACTGAACGCTCAACCATCAATCGGTACAAGTGCAAAGCGCTATTACTCTGTGCAAACTTTGGAAGGTGTGCTTTCATTCGAACTTTGTCCAGTGAGGGTTATTCTGGGCACTGAACACGATTATGGGTTCCGTTTCCAGATTTTCGAAAGAATGCTGCGCGTTTTGGGAAGTACCTCAGACGTTCGCTGTTGTCCACAGGACACGAACGAGATGTCACCTCACGCAATGCTCCCTGTAGACATCCAAAAGGGGCATGGATTGCCCCTCGAGAACTGCCCGTCGCCCCCCTCCTTGGTGCCGTAGACAACCTATCCGCGGGAACGCTTTTGCTGTAGACATCCCATCGGAAGAGGATCTCCATCCCCGATTCCGCGTTCACATCCTATCAACACCCTGTAGACCTGATATTACCATCCCAGTGAAGCATCAACCGCTTTATGACGTCACCCCTTAAGGGCAGCATACACACTCACAAACATGGTGTAGATAACAGCATAAATAGGACTGCACGGCTCATACCATGTCGTCTACGACGTTTGAAGCGCCAAAAACCATCCAGGATGACAATATGTGACAATGTTTGAGCAATCTTGCCTTCCACGTCTGTATTTCCCACCCGTTCGAGTACAAGAATTAGAAATGAAACTTGAGAAAACATGTGATAAGATAGAGTGATAGCACTATCTCATGGGAGCGCACGAGAGAAATAGTAGCTTGATTTGCTTGAATGTAACATGTCTGCATACCAATTAACCCTCGTCCATTTTTGAGAATGCCGCTCTACTTGGGCTGACTTTTTGAAATGTTGTTTCTCTCATGCATTCCCATTTGGTAATGCTATCACTCTAACTTATCACATGTTTTCTCGTTTCTTTTCTCATTCTCGTACTCGAATGGGTGGGAAAACACTGGCGTGGAAGGCAAGATTGTTCAAAAATTGCCAAGTATATCCTGTTTCCGAGTGTGATTTATTTCCGTTCGTCGCGTGCGTCTGCGTGCGTACGCTGCGTCTCCTTCTCCCCACAATTTCTCGCCGTCTCTACCTTCGCTCCGCACAAGCGCGCGAGAGAATAGAGTAAATCCGGCTCGGAACCAGAGGATATTGCCATCCTGGATGGTTTTTGGCGCTTCAAACATATTTGACGACGTGGTAGGGGCCGTGAAGTCCTATTTATGATGTTATCTCGACCACGTTTGTGAGCGTGTATGCTGCCTTTAAACGGCGGTATGACTTCTTTCGAAACTTGATGATGAGGCCCGATTTTCCTTATTTCAGTTCTAATCTAAGCGGAACAGAGAACATGGACCCTCTCAATCAAATTTTCTAGAGAAAAACTAACATTGGCGTGGATCCTAATGAGACTTTTCGTTCCTTTTTGGAGGTTGGCACAAACTCGGTGCACTTACGTAATAGCATATGACACCGAGTTTGCGCCTGCCTTCGAGAGTAAACGCAAGGTCTCATTAGTATCTATACCGACGTTACATTATTTTATTATAGTAATGATGTCCTTATGCGGACAACACTCTACTGCTTCCCAATGAACTACTATAAGTTATACGAATCATTCTAAATGAAATGTACTTTTCTAGAGCCAGTTTCATACGTAGAGTCCAAATATGCCCTTTGCAGCTGTCTAGAGTCACCCTGGAAAAAGTTATAACAGTTTTTTTTCTCCGATTTTTGTACCTATTGTACCCTCGAAAAAGCGCATTAATTTTATGAAAATCCGGAAACAGACCTCATAATCGTGTTCAGGGCCCGAAATAGCCCCCTAAGGCAAAGTTTGGGTGAAAGCGCATTCTCCGAGCTATGTGCAGACTGATGGCTTTCTTGACTTGCATGGATTTTCGGTTCAGCGTTCAATTATATCAATTACGGGGTACAGAAAGCGTTGAAAAAAATTTTTCTCCAGATTTGACTTAAAATTCAACCTGGGGTTGATTTGTGGTGCTGATCACGAATCTGAGGTTTACCTGTGGTTTTTCCTAATTTCGACTAAATTTGTTCAAAGCTTCCCACCGGCAGAAAAATTTGACCGCAAAATCGACTTTCGACGATTTCTGGAATGTGACAAAAGATGTGGCTCAAATCGTTCTTTTGGGGTTAATTTGAAGTGCTCAATACGAATCTGATGTCAGTTTATGGATTTTTGACAGCTTACGATAGATTACGTTGGGTATACGGTATAGTTGTACACGAACGAAATTTTTGAAAAAAATTTCGATATCGTTCGTTCGAAAATTCGTCGAACGTAATTTTTTCAAATTCCGTTCGTTCAAAATTTCGTCGAACGATTATTTTTCAATTTTCGTTCGTTCGAAATTTCGTCGAACGAATTTTTTTCAAATTGCATTCGTTCGAAATTTTTTTCGAAATTGTACATCTATACGGTAGTTCGATCAATGTCACAGATTTGTCTTAAAGTTTCTATGTGGGGGTTTTTTGGGGTGCTGAATACGAATTCTATGTCCGTTTGGTCTGTTTGCAAACTATTAAGTTCTGCCTCCTGAATAACATGTTACCTACCGTAACCTACAGTAAACCTATAAATTCCGACAAGCGAACCCCAGATTCGTGTTCAGCAGTACATGTTTATCGCAGTATCCGGAGAAAAATAAAAAAAACACCTCAAAAATTCCATGGTGGACAACATGGATGGGAATCAGGGTAAATGAACACCCCCGAATGATCAGAGATTCCTGACAAACAACTAAAAATGACGCAAATGACACTCATAAAGGGATGGAAAAAATCAAAATCTGCCTACGAAGGCAGTTGCTGAAAACTCCGTAAACCACGGAAACCTTCGGGTCCATCACGGGGAGCTCCGCGAGGTGCATCTCTCGGCATGCCAACAACGCCCCTTCCACGGAAAGACGTTATTTAAAAAAACGAATCACAGATCTCTTATAATTGAAAAAAGAGAAGAATTACCATAGAAGTCTACAGCATCATCAAAAAATAAAACGAAATGCAAATCTCAAATAACCGAAAATGAGAACTTGGACGGCACGATCTTCGTGATACATCGATTGATGGACGCTGCCACCGCCCCTCCCGCGAATGTTCTGTAGAACAGCTCATCGACCTGCGCAGCCGTAGACATCCCGAATTGACGTCCTGTGGACAACAACTCGGTCTGCGTCGATTCAAGGCACTCGGCGGGATTGCCGGTCGATGGGCTGTTTAACAGCCCGTCGCCCCCTGTTCAACAGCACACCGGGACGGCCTTGCGTAGAGCTGTCTGTTCGCCAGCGGTGACTCGTTCTGGGCGGATCGACGTCCTGAGGCCAGATTCATCAACGATTATACCCCGGGTATACGGGCGCATAGGGGTATAATCGTCCGTATACCCCCAGAAAATGTGATTCATTAAAAATTATACCCTGCCGACTTGGGGTATAAATTGGAGTATATTATACCCCACTCTGGAGCTGGGGTATACGGTATACCCCGGCGAGTATACTCCACGAAAACGTGGCCCATGGTTGATTCGCCTGCGCCATTCAACCAAATCAGCTGGCGGACAATCTTGCGAAGCCTTAAAAGCGAGTTTTTAGCATATTTTTGTTTCCGGTTTGCTACAGCACGTATTGTCTCCATAATTTGATGACGTTTTCTACATATCTTACCCCTTTAATATATTTTCTCTTTTTCTCCGTTTATTTTACTAATCCACTTTTTTTTTTGAAGGCAATGTTCACGATAATTTTCACTTTCTCACGGTTTCCGGAAGGTCTGGTGGCCTACAAAGCAAGGCATGCTTGAAAAGGACGCGAGAGACGCGTTTTTGAGCCAAAATAGGCCCTCCCTTGTTTACGCTGATTTTTGGGCGTGGAGGAATTGACCGCTATGAAGAATGATGCCTATCGGTGCAACCAAGAGATCTGCTCACTTAACAGCACTTCCTTGACTTGATCATTCCTGTAATCTGAGTGTTCATTTGTTCACCGTGAGGGGGTGGAAATGGAACACTGGGTTGTTGTGAGACTCCAAAACGCTTGTTTTCTACCGTTCTTTTGTCACTGGAAGCCTAGGATCCTTCTCGGCTATCATTTTACCGTTGAAAGTCACTGAGGATGATCATCGTGAACGCTGCCTTTAATGGGACGATTTCACTCTTCGATATCTCGCTCGCGGATTCCCCTTTATATTTCCGTTCCCAAACAAATATTTTGAAAACTTATGAGTATTCAAATCAAATAAAAATTTAGTGAATGCTTTACTCATATAAAAGTAGGAAAAACTAATTCTATTATATAAACTAATTTTTCATCGAACCTATAAATGGGACTGAGCAGAGTGAACTTTTCCAATTTTAGTTTTCAAATCCTTTTTCTTCTGAAACGCTCTCGGATCCCCGTATTTGATATGAGGAAAACGCAAAGGTAATAAGGAAAACTCCATTTAGAGCAGTCTAGCAGCGCCTTGAAGATAATTTCCGAATTATACGCCAAAATTAGGTACTTGGAGACATGTATAGTTCGTTCGGATTGGTGATTTCGTCAAATTTTCTCTTCCCATTTGGGATGCACTGGATATAGCTACAGGATTTCTATGTTTTCACAAAATATTGTACGGTTGCAGATTTTCTGTTTTGTATCGTCATCAAAAAATGTTCAGTGAAGAATAATAATGGGCGTTGCAGTGCCCGTAGCCCGTATACCCGTAGTATATTATACCACGGCTGCCTGTCGCGTCGTGAATCACACAATTGGGGTATAAGGTAATATACCTCGGAGTATATTTACCCCGGGGTATAATTATACTCGGGGTATAATTGATGAATCTGGCCTCTGTAGACAACAGCGAACGTCTGAGACAGTTTACCACAATTTCATAAGGACGGTGCGGTTGCGGTCACACACTAAAACTGCGGTGGAAAACCTGGCTCTTTGCCAGATTTCATTATCGATCGACAGCACAGCTGATCTCCTGTGTGAGTTAAAGTTTTCTTCTTTCATTCACGCTGGTTTCTGCTTCATTTCTGTTTTTGACTCTTATAATATTACGAATGGGGACTTTTCTTAGTGTGGGAGAAGAATTTGCCGTTTTTTTTTCGATTTCAAAACAGAATTTTGAAAAAAGACACTTTGAAGCCCGAAAAACCGGCTAATTTTCTTTACGCATTAACAAAAGAATAGACCCTACTAGCAATATTTAAACTGTCAGAAACAAAAATAATGCCGAAACAAGCAAGTAACAAAAAAGTAAAACCGTAACTCACCCAGAAAATCAACTATGTTGTCGATGGATAATGAAATCTGGCAAAGGGCCAGGTTTTCCACCGTAGTTTTTGCGTTGACCGGAACGGCACCACGTCCTCTTAACATTGCGGTGAACTGCATAATAGGTACGGAAATCCGAGGGAAATCTTTTAATTTTGTTCAAAGCTATCGTAGGCAGCTCCGATGGGCACATTCAGTTTATAAGTCTGCAAAGGGTTCTAGAAATGCATAATTCATTTGAGATGATCACCTTGGCTGATAGTAGTTTCCTTGCAAGAAGATTCTTGCTAGACAAGTTTCTTTAAAGGCAGCGTCCGCGCAAAAAAACACATCTGGGTTTTTCTTCTTAATCCAATGTTTGAACCAAGTGGAGATAGTTGTCGAAGCTTGACACCTCAATGTTGCGTGTTTGTAACGCTATAGGCTCGTGAAAACTGCTCCATGGTCTGAAAAGGCGTTTCCCCGGTCGATCATCTAACACGAGGAACAGAAGCGCCTCGACAGGCTCCGACAGGCCGCTGAAATCCAAATTTCTATATTCTTTATCCCGAGAGATCCTCGAGTTCAGACGGGTCTATTGAAAGCTTCTTATTTTTGGAGGATTATTGACAGCAGAAAGGCGAAAAGAACTGTGAAACCTGAAAGTTAAGGGGGGTAAACTAATTTAGCCGTTCAAATTTCCGACATTTGTGTAATACACAAGACACACCGGACAGACGTGAGAAAAAGGAAGCTGAATGCATCGGGATTTTCTGAAGAGTTTTTCTTAGAAACTTGAGTGTTTTGGTGGCCTCTCTGCGATATATGACAACCTGGTAAGCCTACCTGCGCAAAATTGAGAAAAAAATGAATACGGTTTTTTGCGCGTATGCTGCCTTTAAGGCGCCTGTACTTTTCGGCCACCCTGTCAACAAAGTTAGGAATGACTGAACCTAAAAGCGCTTCAGTTCCAAGGAACTATTAATAACAATAAATGAGAATGCAATGAAATTTCAGTGCATGCAGCCTGCTCATTACTGAATGACCCGAATAATGAGTTGCGTGAATAATGTAGTTCTAGGTGTGCCATTGCGCGATCATAATGACTCGCCAATTCCCACCTAGCCGAAGAAGGTTATCACTTGGCTGGTAAATAACACCCGTAAGTTGAATAAGTCCAATCACAGACTTCCATGTCGGGGAAAGTTGAAGAAACGAAAGTGTAAAAAGGTAGCTGGAAAGTGCATAATCACTTTAAGTCGCTGTGAGATTTTGTAAACCTTCTCCCTCTTTCTCTGAAAAACTCGCACTTTACGTAATATCACGTACATAATTACATTGTTTCAATGAGATTACGTGTACGAGTACCTGTATAAAGCATTACCATAGATCTCCATAGCAACCCAGTAACAGCAGCTGTGCCAGGTTAAGGGGCGGTGACGACTGCAACCCCGAAGGTGATAGCCATTTCTTTAATCCGAAGCCGCCCTAGTATTCATATGACATTAAGACCTTATTGATCTGTCACCTATACATGGAAGTGCAGTCGACTTCTAAACCCTGTCATGTGCTGAAGGCTAGCTGTGAGGTCGACTATCCGTATTTCCCATT
This sequence comes from Aplectana chamaeleonis, assembly GCA_029168955.1. Classification (NCBI taxonomy): domain Eukaryota; kingdom Metazoa; phylum Nematoda; class Chromadorea; order Rhabditida; family Cosmocercidae; genus Aplectana; species Aplectana chamaeleonis. The sequence goes on from JAPDOI010001518.1 coordinate 37,995, forward strand.
CCGAATACCCGTCGACTATGTTCTCGTCTCCAGAACCGACAACCTCAGTCGACAATATCATAGGACACTTTTTGAGAAGGTTGGTATACAAAAAATTACGCTTAGGGGTCGTTTACACTTTCGCCTCCGCGCGGCGCGACAAAGTGCAAGTTCTGTGATATTGATCGTGCCGCATATCAATATCATAGCATTGCACTTCGTCCCGCGCATCTCGGTGGCGGAGGTTTGAACGACACCGTACGGCAACATTCGAAGAGTAATGGCTACTACAGGTCACTGTACGGTTGAGCAGTTCATCTTATATCCGCTACTTTGTCCTAGCCTGTCGTTTTGAGAACATGCCAAGCACTTGCATCTCTTGCCGCACTTCGTTCTGCCCGTATTTGGAAATATTCGTCCTTCAGGGTTTCGCTTTGTGTTATCCCTCATACTCGCTTTAGTATCTTCATATGAAACCCCGCATAAGAATCATGCATAGTATAAACTGTCGTTTCGCAAAGCTGAAGGCATTTATTTGTTCCTTTATTCGATTATTTGTTTATTCATTTTTATTCATTCATTTATTCCACATACTCTCTTCCCGACTTCCAATCCGTGTAGCGGCATTCAAAAGATGCATCGACACCTTCTCAGATAGTAACACCGGTTGAATCGCGGGCGCGTGGCGGGCCGAGCAACATCCACCCCGCGATCCGAACGGCATCGTACCGGGATCGCACCGACGTAGGGTATAGCCGGGTGATCCCGGGACGATGCCGGTCCAAGCTACGACTGGTACCGCGATCCGACCGCAGTATCCAGGCTGCCCGCGATCCGACCGAAGGGGTCGACAGTTGCCCGCGATCCGACCGAAGCTTTATGCCGTTTTATCCGCCCGCGATCAGCCCAGCAAGCAATTCGCTCGCCGCCAATCGCCCGCCATGCTCCCGCGATCAGCCCGGAGGGGCATCTCTCTGCCGTCGGTCCGACCGGTGTTATTGTCTGAGTTGGCACTGACGCTTCTCTAGGATCGCCAGTAGGGTAAAGAGTGTAGTAGTTATCACAAAAAGAACAAAAATTAGAATTTTATCTGAATTTTCAGCTGCGAAATTCACGAAGAACTCTCCACCTAGGGGACGTAAAATTAACTGAAACGCTCTCAAAAGTTTTGTAACCGAGGGAAAGTGGATGTAGCTCTGTCGAGGTATGAGACAACAGTCCGCTTGACCCTGCTTGGTATAATTACAGACAGCACCCTAAGATTTGGTAGCCACGTAAAATTAATGTTTACACAAGGTGTTGAGTTGATCGCAAAACGCTTGGCCCTGGGCGAGATTGAACCAGCATTTTCCCTTTCCGGGGAGCGCCTTCACTGAACCACCGGAGCCCCAGCGCCGCTCTCACTCAACTGCTCGGTAAATCTTCACGGAAGCAATCTCGAAAAGGGAATATGCTGGTTCAATCCCGCCCGGAGCCAAGCGTTTAGCGATCAACCCAACACCTTGTGTAAACACACCATAATGTGCAGTGCGACGTTAAACTGCAATTACGAGAAAAACTTCCAAAAAAATTGTGTAAGACGTAGAGTTAATGACTAAGAAGGTATTAAAACCACTTTTTGTTCCTTCCCGGACTGTTCAGTCGAATGATTCTTCTGTTCATTTACATTTAAGAAGAGCTTACGTACCACCGCATTTCTGGTATGGATCACAAGCTTGGAACCCACAAATTAAAAACATCAAAAGATTCGAAAGAGACCAACAAGTTTTCTTGAAGTCTCCGACCGCAGAGTATTTCTCTATCAATTTCCCTGGTCAGTTCCGATCTTACCGAAGACGTTTCAAAATCCTTGGGATAAAGTCTCAAGTACAGAAGAGTTTTTTTTTCGACCTAGTTTTTTGTTTAGCCTTTCGAAGGTAAGTGAAGTTGAGAGCCAGCAAGTACTGGATATTCAGACCATCTCGAGGACGAGTCGGTGGCAGGGCTGGGCACACGTCCCGGCATGGCGATTCTGAATATGCACCCCCTTTAGCTCGGTAATTTTTAGGCACCCCCTTATGGGAAATCGAAATCGGCTGTTTCCCGAATAGTTGGACAGCCATGATCTTGACTTCCTCATTTTGATAAACAAGAATATAAAAAATGCACTGAATAGAGAATATTCCGAAAATGGCAACAAAAAAGGTAGTGTAATTTCTGAACTTCAAAACAACCCCATGAGGAAAATTTGTTAGTAAGACGGTAAGTTATTACAAAAGATAAAACATTTTTCAATACAAAACAATTGAACAATTACCAACAACAGAACTACTACTATTGCGACAATTAATGTTTCCTGTCGAATGTTTTCATAAACCTATGAAGGATTAGTTAATCTGTGTTTGATTGTTCTGATGTGGAAATCAGAACTATTTTGTGTTGTGGAACAATGTTAGATTCATGTGATTCGTAGGAGTAGAAAACCCGGAGTTTTACCCTCCTAGAATGCCGCAATCCCTTAAAAAATCGGCTTGCCGTGCGATACGGTGTTTGTACGCAGCTACACAGCGCACACGGGAGTGGACGCGCACTCAATATTAATAAAAAATGTATTTTATTACAGAACGGGGAGGAGAACAGGATTGAAACTGAAGGAAATGGAAGATGGTGAAGGTATTCTATTCTGGATGTACCCATTTTAGAAATTTAATGTAACTAAACGATGTTGGAGCGTGGGTAAGAATTTAGCCGTGACAAGGTTCATTCAAACGAACCTAGTTGATCAAAACTAGCATTAAACTGGAGAGCAAAGGGTATTGTTAGAAAGAGAATCTGGCAAACATTTTAGCATCAATGGTACCGGTTTTTAATGTGATTTAAGGACCTTAAATCTCGTCGGTTTTACCCGAAAACCGGGACAAAACCGGGACGAGTTTTAAGGTCCTTAAATCACATTGAATATGAAACCTATTGCTATTAAAATGTTTGCCAGATTCTCCTCTTTCTCGCAGTGCTCTTAGTTCTCATGTTTGTGGGTGTTTTTAATCAACTAGGTTCATTTGAATGAACCTTATCACGTACGAAAAATTCACTCCGCTCCAACTTAGTTTGTTTACATTAAATTTCTATACTGTATACATTGAAAGAATCTAGTTCTGCCTGCTTCCATTTACTCCAGTTTCAGTCATTTTCTCCGCCCGTTCTGTAATAAAATACATTTTTTAATTAATATTGCGTGCGCGTCCACTCCAGTGCGCGTTGTGTAGCTGCGGACAAACACCAGATCGCACGGCTAGCCTAGTCTATGAGAGATTGCGGCATTCAAGGTGGATTAAGCTCGGGTTTTTATGTACAGGGTACTTCTCAATGAGGAGGAAACGGTCATTCGCTTCTTTCATAGTAACTTGCAGTCTTCATTTTTTATAGTTGGCTCTCGTCATAAGTCACATTCTCATGAATAAAAATCTATTGACTAGTTGTGATGCTGACTGTGCTATCTGTACTTTTAATTTGTCGAAATAAATCCTAGCCTGCTCGGATGAGTTCGGGCAGAGTAAGCAGCGGAGCGGTCGGTCATGGCAAAGTATAACAGTGATAAGAAGATTTTGACATGATAAGCCCGATAAGCCTTGCTTCGACCGGCACAAAATGGGCGACCTAGGCTATACATCAGTTCGCTAATATTTTTTTGAACTTGAATGATAGTTTTCCTGGGCGCTGTCTTAGTATCTTTGCCTCGAATCGGTAACCACCCGCGTAATCAATGAACGTTGCATCAAAGAAACATGACACCACATCAATCCTTACTTGCTACAAGATAGCAGAGTGGTGTTTATTCCTTCATCGAAACAAACTTCGACAGCAACTATGAATTATTGCGAACACAACCTGCATCTCTATCAATGATTTGAATTCTTTAAGTGTTTGACTCAAAAAGCGGAGAAGAAGATATGACAATTCAGAAGAATAGTGCGTACTACTTTTTTTCCTGAAATTCGACAGAACATGCACTTCGTTCTTTTTTTTCGTGTTCGGCTTAGGCGCCCCCCTTTGCCCTCTCTGCAACGTCTAATATGCACCCCCCTAAGGTTACCCGGGACGCGTGCCCAGCCCTGGTCGGTGGTCTACCCGTCTATCACACTCGTCTCAAAAGGCGGACATTCGGGCAAGTCAAACTCATTTTTCTCCAAAACTGCTAGATGGTTAAACCTTTTACCACTCGATAAGCCATCTTGAGAAAACTCTGGAATCGCCAAGCCAAGGTTGAAATAGATTTATCTTCTGAGACCATTAAGAGTTGACGATTGTTGATTCCTAATTCTTTGCGTTTGCCTCGATAATTTCCAGCCGAAAAAACCGTGCTTGTAATGCGCTTCTATTAGAAAGCAGCTCGGCTCGGCCGTTCACCACTGCATGCTATAATGTCGATGAACTCGAAGAATATAATGCCAACTATTGGGAAAAGCAATGCTTTGAAAAAATAGGCCTAAATGATAGTGAATAATCACATCCCCGGAGGTATAGTGAATAATCACATCCCCGGAGGTAAAGTGCATGATTTTGATACGGCGGTCGCTATTCAACTATTATTATTCTAATCGATCCAAGTCAACTGAGTGTGATCAGTACCGTGGTTAGACTCACAGCATCATATGTGATTATATTTGCAGGCACTTCGTAAGGAAGGTCTTATCATCAATCACGAATATGCCGGCCCAATGTGCTTCACCCTGATCAGCACACCTTTTCAACGACTTTGTCGAGAGGCAGAGAAAATGCAGATGTCATTCCCTTTGAAGGATGTGGGTTACATGCAGTTGTTCTGTTTTGAGAACCAATTAACGCAATAATACATGCTTTAGTGTCCAGTAAATCCGGCTGCTCCAGCTTGCTGCGTCACCCTTTCAAACGTATTTGTCACCGATGATACTGGTAAGCGGGTTATATGTACATATGTGTGCCATATTTCTTTGTTTCCTTTCCTTCAATTCATGTGTTTTCTCTGGGGGCGGAACTCATAAGGATGACTGGTTAAGGAGAGTTTGCCGCAAAAATGAGGGCTGGGTATATGGTATACTACGTCGCCCTCATGAGCGAGAGGCATGTCATGTAGCAGTGAACGCGACGGGATCAGCAGAGGAACAACGGCGGCAGCCATCGCAGAATCAATTGGCGCGCGCTCATTGTGCTCAGGCAAACTCAAATGTCGACAGCAGGTTGACACGCCTCTTCTCAAGCAATCCGGCGATAGTGGGTTTTTTCGGGAGAAAAACGTGAACCTGTTATTGACCTGCTATCGACCTGTCGATAGCAGGTTCACGGCAGGTTGTTAGGGCAACACATCCTATCGCCCGTGAACATTGATCGCCCGATTCTCCATATGTTTGACGAAATATTCAGCCGGTTGAACGATTGAAGAATCTACTTCTGTCTTTGTTTTCTTGTCTTTCATTCGTGAAGCACGTGGCTTTAGGGTAATAACACTCATACTAGACTTTAGATTGCATGGAATCATTATTGGAGTGATGTTCTGAGATTTCTCCGAGGGTTCAAAAATTTTATCATTCTTTAGATTTTTGTTTGCCAGTGTGTAGATGTATTTGGGCGTCTAATAATTGTTTTTCAGTTTGATTATGTCACGATTTTAGACTTCTGTTTCTCGACTTACTCACTGTTTCCTACTTTTTCGACTCTTGAGTACTCAGTTTATTCGCGAGATCGAAGAATTTTGTGTTTTCGGGCAGCTGAAATGTCCAATTGTTGGAATATTTGTACGAGTTCTCTCACGCATTCGTACACAATACGGGATATGTTTGCGAATTTATTCATTTATTAAAAAATTTCCACATGCCTTACTCCAAGTTTTAAATTCATTGGAGGAACATTATGAAGATCATATCCAGGAAATCGTCCTGATTCCACATTAGATCTAGGATTGACGCTGTAGTTAACAGATATTAGCATTCGATGCTAGATTGAATGATGAATGATTGAATGATCCGAATATCGTATTTTATGAGCACCTCGAGAGAATGAATAATTTGGAGGATCATTTTCAAAAATTTTCGGGTGAATGAATTTTTCAGCTATAGGTTTTTCGAAACTACCGAATGGAAGAATGTATTAGAATGAGGTATTTTCCAAGTCACCGAATGAATGTTCCGAATAAAATGAGAGAATAAATTTGAACAAGGCCTCTCAAATTTTTCAAGGATGAATGATTATATTCTATTCGAAAGCCTGCCCATTCCGTTCCTCCACTTGATGCTATTGGAAGCCCCAAGTACTATAGTTGTTATCCGGATGATTTCGGATAATCGCAAAGTCGTATTTTCTGCTTTCTTTAGAACTGGATAGCATATATTATGTAATTTATAGTTAAAACTCAATCTATATGGCATGAGAGTGCAAATTTCCTTGTGGGTAACAGTTTGCCTTACGAGAAATTCCAAAATATCCGATTATCCGAGTTATCCGAATCATTTTGCGGAAACTTCGATTTTCGAGAACCCAATGCTTTTGAGATGGTGGCAAGTTAGCATCGTATTAATGTTGCTAGAAGGTTTAGTTGGTAGACCACCTTAACTTTGAACTTTAAAGGCAGTGGTCGCGATCAAATATGCTTCTCTTCTTTTCCTCTCTAAACCCTTCTCTGGGTTGAGAGTAGTAGAACCTGTGAAAAAAAATCGCAAAAAACCGCTGTTCCGAGCCAAATTTGGAGCCTGAACTTTCTTGTCTTTTGATGGTGGACGAGCCCACATCACATCATCGGCATCAATGATGTCAAATATTAAGAACATCAATTGGCTTGAAATTGAATTTTAATATATTTATGTATTCTAGTCAAAAACATTGACTGAGGTGCTTGCTTTCATTGTTCAACTGTTTTTATTAGGTAAATTTGCACTTATTTCTTCCTCTGAACGTCGATGATTTTCGACTGCTCGGCATGAGACTGCGATCTTTTTGGGCGGCGCTGTGCACGTGTGCACAAACTGGCATCTTTGGGCCCTAGAAACTCTGATTCTAGCCCGTTTTTCATCGCGCTACCTTAATAGTTTTTGAGCTATTTTCGATTCAAGCCGATTTTCGTAGTTTTTTCCGTAGCGTTTTCCATCGTGACCACTGCCTATAAGCTGAAATTGATAAGAGAATACAGTTTTCATAATTAAACAGAATTTTTCGGATAACATGTATACCAACCACACATGCGATCGGGGAAGCAGATTGCGGGCACATGAAATTCCGACCCCAGACTTGCGTACCAAGCTGGTGGAAAAATTCAAGCCCAGGACATCCAAATGTGGGGTGACAAGATTCAAAACAAGAGTGCGGAAGTGCCGCCTCCGAAGACGGCGAATTGGCCTGAACGTCTGCCGCAGAAAAAAGAAACATACTGGAATGCACTGCTTTCAAAAAAGTCGTACATGGAGACTATTGCAATATTATCAGGTCGTTAAGAAACCCCGCACTAAATGTACCCACTGATCGGAATTCCGCAGGCCAGGCTTGCGTTAGGGGCACGCGGCCGCAGTGTGTGTCTTTCGGTTCGGCGCCGATTTTTCAATCCATGTGCTCCACTGATTCACATAGTATGTACTGTCTGCTTCCAACTCCTCAGAGCGCCAAGGGCTGATTTGTGTTAGGAGCGCGCGGCCGAACCACATGTCTTCTGATGCTGCCGAGTGGCGCCGGAGCGGAATGAAAAACGTCAGGACGGGCCATACTGGTTCTAAAGAGTTCTTTCAAAAATATCACTCAGGCGCCATTCGGCTTCATCGAACGACACGCAGCGCGGCCGCGCGCCTATAACGCAAGCCAGATCGTGTGGTCTGCGGAATCCCGGACGGAGAGTAGGTCAGCGAATTTGTTCTTGTTCGTAAGTAACTTTCGATCAAATGTGGTATACTAAGCGTAAGCGAAATATCGCTAATAATATCGCTACTCGAAAAACCGACCTTCGGAGGTTTCGGATACCAAAAATTTTCGAATACACCACGCTCTACGCTTTCTATCTATCATGACTGTTTAGGATCATGTAACATCCAAACTGTGTGAGGGCTGAATCATAGCAGCAAAACAGACTCACTGATTTTCTTCTCGATTTAGCAAATTTCGATTTTTTAAAATTTCTGAAAAATACTATTTCCATCATATTTGCATTATCGAACGACTTCCGCCCAATCAAGTTTAAAATTGATCATTATGCAAAGTGTCTTATACTACTGAACTCATTTTGTTAATTATCAATATTTGTTTCAGAAGTTCGACTTTCACAGTTTTCAGTGGTTCTCGAAAAGAGGGGACCACAGTTGAGAATGTACCTCCGAAAAAAGCGATATCCGTCACATTGGAAAATTCGATAAACCCGTTTCAGTACCTTAATCAAGCCCTCACACAGTTCGAATATACTATAATCTCAAGCAGATCCTATGGATGGAAATAAGAGAACGAGGGGTGTTCAAAGATAACCGGTGTTCAAAGCCTCATCCACACTTCGATGTAAAATACACTGAAGATCCACTTTTTTCGGGCTGCTAGACTGCAGTTAGATAGGAAACGACTTCAACTTTCAAATAGTAAACCACATTTGATTGGAAGATCACATACGGACAAGGAAATTCTTGAAAATTCATTGGTTGCTCTTCCTTCCTAACGGCCTAATAATTAGAACGTATCAGTAATACTAAAGCAATATATAGAACTGAGTCGTACGGGTAAGGTGCTCTCTACACACAGAGGAAGAATTTGTCCCGTTTTTGCAATACGCCACCCTACTCAATGCAAGCGAAGTGGTCCCGGGTGGAATTAGAGCCGCGAAAGGCGAGACAACTCCTCCCTCGTTGTGTATAGGGCCCCTGTCCCGAGTCGTACGCGTGACTGTCATGAGATCGCCTCACTAGTAGAAATTTCCCAATAGGCCACCCCGTTAATAAAAGCCCGGCAATGGGATGTCTACAGCAAAATTTATAAATCCGGCGGTAGCAGGTCGACAGCTGAAACTTTCGGGGCTTCAATTAGGTCATGCCGCCGTCTTCTAATCCGGCGCTAGGAGGTCTACAGCTAGACCTTTCGGGGTGATACCAGGTTCTCTCGGACCGAAATCACCCTTTTTTTGGTGTCCTCAGATGATGTGCTCTGTGGCGACACCTCAGAAACCTGCTGTCGACATTTGAGTTTGCCTGAGATGGCTGTGTTTTGATGGGGTTTCATACTTCGACTGCTCCGGACTGTGTCACATTTGGTAGCTGGCGCCGTCGCTGGTCGCTGTGCGACAATAATGACAGGTTTCCCAGTTCCGGTTTTCATTCCGTTTGTTGTGCTGGAATTTTGATTCTTCGTCGCTACGCTTAAGATTCCTCATAGTTGTGTGCCGCTTTTTTTCATTTCGTGTTGGGATTCTTTATTTTTTCACATTGCTCTTTCATTTGTACCGCGCATCTTCATCATTGTATACACCATCTTCTTCGGAAATTTTCCCTAAACCAAATCCGAATTTCTGATTTTCTGTGCTTAGGTGATTTCTGTACTCAGTGGGAGTTACTTTTAGTAATTAAACCAATTCTTTTAAGTTTTACCCAATTTCAGTGTTTTCGTCGAAAGGAGCCTTCATGTGTGTTGAATGTTTCTTTGAGGGCTCTATTTTCTTAAACCTGTAACGGAAATCACACCAAATAAATGCAAAGGTAATGGGAAACAGGAACTTGGCCTTCATTTCCAGGCGTGCATGCTATAATACGCAATTCTGCGAAAGCTGAGACGGCTATCGTTCCCTTCAAAATTTGCAGTGTTTAGCGACCGCGACCGAGTGACGCAAAAGTATACCATTGCCGTTGTCCCGTCCTAGCCTATCACCTCTACAGCCTCAATGTCTTCATAGCTTTTGAATATCATATTAACCTGAGGTTTCCGTTACAAGTCCAAACGTATGTAAGTGCTATGTGGGAAGGGAGGGGGGGGGGCACTATGGCGCGATGCACTTGCACACGCCCATCTTACTGTGCCGCACTAAATTTGAGCACCTACCCGGGGTTCCCCCCCCCGGCCAAAATCAGGAGAGTCATTGCGGCACGGAAAAATGGGCGTGGCTAAGTGCGATATAATAGTGCCCCCCCCCTTCCCGCATAGCACCCGTATGTACCCGAGGCGAACACCTTACGAGTCAGTAAGTTTGAAAAGCTTGCCTATTCGAATCTGTACGCTTTTCAACGAGTATGTTCTAGAAACCGAATTGTGTTCGGTTTTCGCAACTTTCAAGCAGTTCTTGCTCATAACCATCACCATTTTTATAGAATGGTCCGATCAATTCTGGTGCTTTTTGTGTGTTCAACTGTTTTTCATCTGAGTTTATTCTGTATTATTTCACATTCCCCTTATGTAAGTGTGACAAACTCATGCTTATACTTACTTCAACCTTATGGAGAGAGCGTAAATATAAAGAAGACGTCGCTGTGATCGCGTCATGGCCATCCCACTAGGGATTCATCCCAGCGTAGAGTGAAGTTTTGAAAAATGGTCCGCTAATTGTGAGTAAGCTGTTCAAAAACATCTGTCTTCCGAGAGTTAGCTTAGAAAGCCAGTCGATGTTTAGTGCAACTTTCACTGATTTCGTTTTAAACTAACGTTGTTTTTCACCTGTACACTACAATTCCATACTCCGCCTTCATAGAAAGTTCCGGAAGATTTCAGTTGTCTCGCTGCATTTCGAAAGACAAAACTCTAACATAAGAACCAGGGAATCTACGAATCATCTTATAAACGTACCATTTCAAAATGAATCTCATTTCAGTGGACTATATTAGTGCTCCATTCAGTCGACGGAACGGTGAATTGTTCCTCAACTATTCTAATGAGAAGCTATTCTTCACATCGGCACAACGTGATATGCTTACGCACGAGGTATGATTGTCAAAAAAATTGCTACCTGTGTACACGATTACAGATATAAGACAACACTAATTGACCGTCTCGGCAAAGCCGACTGCCAATTAGGCTCGCAGCTGCACTGCGCTAATCTGCAGCGCCTCTAAATCTGGCGCTGGACTTTATCGTTTTTTTTTTCGCGATTTATCTAATCACTCACTTGATAGAAATGAAACTCAAGAAAAATTATGTAAGTATATAGGTTGATTGTCCACGAGATTTTCTTCCACCTGTGTTCTACGTGAATACGCCTCTGCGGAGCAGCCAACCATGGATAAGCAACAGCTCCTGGGACTAGTAAACAAAACTTACGACTATTCCCGGCCAGAAGTAATGTGAGGCGTCAGCTTCAATATGAACAACAGATTCCTCATAAGCATGGGGATTCCGAAATGTCTCCACTGATTGCAGTCGCTTTCTACTGAATAAATAGATGTTATGATTTTGTGAAAGAAAGCTGCTCTGATTCCATGCTTTATGGAGAAAGTAAACAAATTTTGTAAGATGCCACATATTTTTGCCATTTTCCCTTTTCTTTTCCTCGAGCCTCGAAAATCGAACATTGTTGTTGCTTAGTACACTAGCCCACACGGCTCTTGTGATGAAAACGAAATTGTTGAAAACAATACACTTCCGGAAAAAAGAATGGCACAGAATTCCACCAATATTATGCGTAGATGTTGAAGAGCTCCAAATAGAGTATTCTAAAGACAAAAGGTACTTTTCTTGTGTACCTTTGAAAGTATTGAGCTTTTCAGATGTAACGATGTACTTCTGCAACCTTTCGAAGTCTGAGCGTGCCCTGTTCACGGAACAGTAGCGCCTCACGTCTTTTTTTTAGCCCTTGGAATGGCCAGCTTTCTAAAGTCATCCAGGGTAACTGGCTCTCTGTATTTGAGAAAACTGTTTTGTTTGAGCTCATTGTTTGCCGTAGAGGATTCAGCACAACATGATTAAGTAAAAATTTCCGCGCCCATGTGCAAGCGACTCGAGTTTGAAGTTAGCATTGCGGGTCAAGCTATCGTCGGTGCCTATCAAGTAGGAAGCCGTGCTCAGCAATCGAGCGCGAAGCCATTCGATCAATAGCTATCATCCCTGTTGCGAATCGGTGGTTTTCTCCCCGGTGTCCGACTTTAGACGTCAATCCCGGGGCATCCAACTTACAGACTCCCTACAGATAACATAACCGACTGTATTAATTACGCCGGCAAGCTGTATACGGTAAAAAAGGCATGGCCATGATAACACCACATAACCGGTATGGATACCCCGCTGCCACCAACTTCAACTTCCCTAGACTAATTAACACATATCCCGACTGTATCATTGACATTGCGAAATATACGACCCTCACGACAGGACACACAGTAGATTATACTAGTTTATAAAAGATAAATGTGGAGAGAACTTGGAGAACTAAAGGAATAGAAATGAGGAACAAATAATATAAGGAGAGAAAGCACCACTGAACAAGACATCACGATCAATAATACGGATCGTGACCACTGACCAGTTTGTTGGGAATGCTCTTCGTGAGCCAGCTGAATTACAGGTAGAATAGTAGCGTTCTTAAGGCCGGAGGCCCCGAAACGCAGCACAGCGACGGTGAGGAATAAAAGAGCAGCACGGAGGCACAGAAGAAGAGACCACGCTTGGTCGCGGTAGGGGCGAAGGTTGATGACTCAGACCGCGCCGCCCGAACCAGTCCGACGGCGTCTCTACCGTGCGTGAGGCTTCGGTTGCGGGACCAACCACGAATAGGCCTACTTGAGGAGCGATAGCAGGGTGGTGGCCATAGTGTATCAACACCCCTGAGGAGGCGGGAAAAACGAGGGAGGAGCGAGGTTCCTGATTGGACGCAACACGGGGCTAGCACGTACTGCGTCCAATCAGGAACCTCGCTCCTCCCTCGTTTCTCCCGCCTCCTTGGGGGTGTTGATACACGATGGTCGCCACCCGCGATAGCATCGCATTCTAGTGACACTCCCTTCGTTTTCCCGCGCGCAATTTTTCCCGCCAATAAGTGTCGCGGTTTCCCCAATCCAGTGATTGACGATAGATAGAATACTGTCAAACACGAAACCAATGGATCTCGTCAGAAAGTTGTTTTACACTTACTACATGTGGTAAAACAGAATGAATAAAAGAATAAATGAATAATCGAATGAATAAATGGCTGAATGAATGAGCGGGCGAATGAATGGATGATTGGATGAGCGAACGAATGGATGAGTGATTAATGATGACACCGAAGAATGGATGAGTGACTAAATGAGTGAGATGATTTTATGAATAAGCGCATAGCTGACTGAATGAGTGAATAAACGAATGATTGGATAAATGACTGGACGAATCAGTCAAGCAATAAATGAATAAAAGGACGCCTGAATCCATGAATCAATCGATAATTAAACAGAAAAATGAAAGAATGACTGCGTGAGCAAGAACTTTTGCCCCAGCCTGTAAATTTGCTAGCTATAAACGCTGCCTAGTATGGAGAATTACTGTGTATTTATTTATACCCTCTATAAAACGTGGTAATTCACATCCTCTGAGGCGCGAGCGCGTGATGCCTCAGCCTCCGCTCTCTCACTGTCTCTAACCTCCGCTCCGCACCAGCACGCATAGGAACCAGGTGAATTTTGCCGTTTTATAGCCTGTAGAATACATTGATTGAGGACCTGATAATACACCGGCGGGACGTTGCGGAAATTACCAGACAACTGTCATTAAATAACACTGGGCGGAAAGCCGTACCGAGCAGTTAAATTGTCAATCTGTAGATGGGTAGAAGCCAGAGAAGCCACGACGCTGCTTGGCGGGAAAAAATGAAAAAAACGGGAAAACGAAGGGAGGATGGCTACTGATCGATTGATTTATAGCCCGAATGCTAAGCGCGGCTTCCTAATTGATAGACCTTGACGATACATGCCGCGGCACTCTGAACTGTGTCGTTGCGGGATCTATCTAGTTGGACATTCGCCAACTTCTACCCGCTGATTATTCTGTGAAGGGTTGCATTGGTGAAACTTCATAAAAATTACACAAGCAGCACTGAAAAAAAAGAGGAGGAAAAGAATAATACAAGATTTCTAGAATTTCGAAATAAGTGAGCGAAACGTTGACAAAATACAATTGCAATGCTCAATAGATTATGGTCTGCAGTGATGCATCGTGTACGCTAGATTGCGTAAGTTACTAATCCTCACAGCAAGCTGCGGCAATGTCATCTCGGAACGTTTTCATTTAGCAGGTGTATAAGGGCCCAGTTATACTCCGGCGTTTCGCTGCCGCGCAAGTCAGCGGTGGCGAGACACCGAAGTATATCTAGGGCCTAACTAGGGCCCAAGTCGTCTTCGAAGTCTCAGTTCCCTATTCTTGACTTCCGCATTGGGTATGCTATTGTGAAACGTTTCATTGTTCAAGATTTTTCCAACCTAAAGCACCTTTCTATTTCAGTGGTGGTAATACCGATCTCCTCTTCCTAAAGTTAGGCTGACATATGTTTCGTAAGCTCATAGCTAAACATTCTTGTTTCTGACAGATAGTATCTACTGCGCAAAGACTTTAAGTTATCGGAAAGTTAGGTTTGCTGTTATAGTGGAAGCTCTAGTTATTGGAGCGAAGTTTACGGCTATAGTGATTACTGTTGACCCGGTTGATATAAGTTTGCAGAATTTAGTTATGATTTTTTATTTATTTCTTGCATTCTCTTCACCTAGACTTGACCCTCGAATTCAGATCCTCACACAAGTGGATATTAGTCGAGAATTGGATGAGGAGACCCGTCAGCAGGGAGGTTCTATTGCTGATGAGGAGTCACAAAAATCAGTCATAACCGATGAGCCCTTGAAACGAAAAGGTCTCCAATATCTGAGAATGGAAGACACCTACGAGGACTCGTTTATACTGCATGAACCCAGCCAGGTGTGTGACGGCATTCCAGTCAGACAACACTTCAACAGTGTCTTGATAAATTCGCTATTTCCCGCCCATGAATTTTCAGGAGGAGCCGTATTTCAAAAAAATGAAAGCGAACTCATTTGTTACCTACATGGAGATGATGACAGAAATTGAGAACGATCCTAGACAGAAGCTTGGTGATCTCTGGGGCAGGTTCGTTGCCTGTTTCTCCGAAAGTATCCTATTTCTATTGGAAAAGTTATGTCCTAGTTCTACTTGAAAATTGACCTTTTCTTCCAGAATTCTACGCTTCCAACCGCTTGGATACGTTCGGGCCTACTTCGGTGAGCAGATAGCCTTCTACTTTGCCTGGCAGGGCACCTTTATGACAATGCTTTGGCCGGCAACATTCCTAGGTCTCGGCGTGTTCGCTTTCGGTTTTGTCAAGAGGTACGTGGGTTTTAGTTCCCAACCGCATCAGTAGCATTTTGAAGCACAGCATTCCAGCGTCCGCACGAATCCGGCTACTTTCGGTAACTGCACAGTGATCAACTACGCTGGAGAGTCGACCATCGTGCCCTGTGGCATTCGCAGCAGGTATTTCCCGGTTGTTTTCAGCTTTAAAAATTACTTTTCGGGTTCTAGTTATGGACGATTATTAAAGTGCTCGGCATTGGCAAGCCTTTCAGAAGATAAACTACCTAGAATCGCTTGCTACCCACGGTAGATTTTGTAAAGGCCTACCCAGCGCTGAGACCAGGTATGGACTCGCCGTAGTGCTCTAAACAAAGTGGTTTCACGCTCTGATGGCAGATGGGTGCACGTCAGCTAACGAGTGTTTCGAAAAGGTGTCTTTCAGTCCATGCAAAAGGGCGATAATGTTCGCTGATTTTGTAGACCCGGAGTGACCGTCTTTGGCAGAACCACCCTTGATGAAAAAGCGACTATTCTCCTTCCTTAGCGTTCGTCTCCGCTATAGGGGCTCTCTACACACCGAGGGAGGAGTTGTCTCGTCTTTGGTGGCTCTAATTCCACTCAGGACCACTTCGCTTGCACTGGGTAGCGTGACGTGTCGAACTGCAAAAACAGGACAACTCCTCTCTCCGTGTGTAGAGAGCCCTATCCCCTTGTCCTCCTTCGAAGCGCCTCCGTAGCCTTTAGGATAACCTTCAGCATCATGGGGTGCGAGGTGACACTGATGTCCATCTTCCGACCTGTCTCATCAGTAACGCGCACATCTCTGTCGCTAGAATACGAAAAACTGAGTTCAGCTCACCTCGACAGAATCGAGAAGTTTCCAGTGGCATCAACGTGGAGAAGACGACTGCACCATCGATTCCAAAGTGACAATTAGTGATCAGAATTCCTAATTAGGGTAGCATTCCGTAATTGGCATTCGTACAACTTGCTAGCAAAACTAGCATTGTTTCGCTAATAAATGCGACTACAGGTGTCTGTATGCGGCCACCACTTGGATTCACTAAGTGTGCGTTACCACAAGTAGGAGAAAGGTTCTAGGCACTCACCAGTGGCGGAGTGATCAAGTTGTGATCCACTGCCAGCTTCTTAAACCTTGAGCGTTCTATACGGAAGCGGTGTAATCAATCTGTCACATCCGTCAGGCCAAGCCTAACATCGACTCTCTTACATCCTTTTTATATTTCGTATAGCGTCAGAAACATTTAGCAGTCCCTTCCCTTCTTGTTCAACTCCAATACGTATTTACAGCATTGCTCAAGTGTTCACAAATGTGTCGTCGTGGTTCATGAAGTCGTTCGACAATGAGCTAAACGCCTTCTTCGCTGCTTTCATGTCCATTTGGGGTGAGCAACACCAGTTTCTATTCGAGCAGCTCTATTCCATAACCAGACGTGTCTCAGGTACAATGTTCTATCAGATTTGGAGACGAAACAACACTGTACTGGCCTATGAATGGGATTGTGAAGACTTCAGTTTAGTTGAGCCAGATCGTCCAGAGTATCACGGAACTGCTACGAGGACGGTGAGCGTTCCGCATGCTTTATTTATGCTCAAAGTGTTCTTTAGCCTGGAGTAGCATTTGTCTTTTTAGGATCCAGTCACAGGAGAGCCGGAGTACTTCAGCCCTCAGCTCCATCGCTTCTTGAAGATCACATTCTCATGCATCATTGTTATTTTGAGCATGTGTCTGGTAGTCCTTAGTGTATTCCTGGTTACAGTCTACAAACTATGGGCCATATCGAGCCAGGAATGTAACAAGGAGGTGAGGGGATTGACATTGGATTGAAGCACCTACACAGATGCCGCAGACATTCGGGCGGTCCACGCGATCTGGCCCGGCACAGCGGTTGAGCGGCGGCATAGGGCTCACTATCTTTTTTTAGTAACACTCATAGTTGTTTCATCTCAGTACACTTTCGTATGCTCCGTAGTGGCAGCTTATGTGCCTTCAATTATGAATACGGTTTCTACAATGATACTTGGTAGCATATACGGGTGGATTGTGGAGAAGCTAACAAATTGGGGTAAGTGAAAATGGAGTTGCTGTGGAAATTTTCATTGAAATAGTCACCCAGAATGTTTCAGAGAACCACCGCACCAACTCGGAATATCACAACGCACTCGTCATCAAGATGTTCGCTCTGCAGTTTGTTAACAACTACACCTCCTTATTCTACATAGCGTTCATTCGCCCAGAGAATAACGTGAGGCTTCTGAATTTGTGGTCATAGATGCCTCCAGGCCCTCCCGAAATGGATTAGGAGATCGATTTGTTCCGCGTGAATGTAGGGTCCACTTGCATGATTCTTCTCCTCCACTTGTTTCTGTCAGCGTTTTCTCTCAGAATGAGGAGCGCTCCCATCATGCCAGCATTCACGCGATTCAGCCAACCCGTTTCAGTTCTACCAATCGCAGTATAACACTTGCGAGTTCCATATTGACTGTCTACCGTCTTAGTCACGGAAACATCGCCTCTTCGTTGGATGTTATCCGAACCATGTGTCGCGAAAGCACAATGCTATCGCTCTTCAAGGAGTCCGGGGCGCGTTCGGTCCCACAACGAAAGCTGAAACACTGTCGAGCCGCTTGCGTCGGACTGATTCGGGCAGCGCATTCTGAGTTATCAGTCTTCGCCCCTGCCGCGACCGAGCGTGATCGTCCATCTTCTGGCTGCCACTTCTTTCTCCTCGGCGTGCTTTGCTTCGTATTGGGCCCCAGGGCCTTCAGAACATTATTCCATCGCCTGAAATACAGTTGGCTCCCGAATAGCATCTTCAACGAGCATCGTGTCGAGCAATGTTCGATTGGCCTTTACGTTCTTATCTGGGTGATGGCGTTCATGCAGAATATGAACAATAATGGTAAGGCAGTCGGTCCTTGATGGAATCCGTTTCGGAGAGGTAAGGAAGCATTTATTCCAGCCTAACTTCTTATGGTTTTCGTATTAAATTTAGTCGGGTGAATGGTCCAGACGCGGTGATTGCAGCTGGCCGTGCGGCGTTGGCAGCATCACCAGCCAACGGAGTGTAGATCGCTTGCTTCGATCTACAGCCGCAGCTCCTTCCATTCGTGGGACTAAAATGAATGCGAGGACTCTACGGCATTGGTCGGCTTCATGTGCAGCACCTTCTTTCACCATATTGACTCCTCTGATGCTCATTGAGGTTTCAGCGACATCCGTGATGTCATGCGGGGGGCGATCACATGCCTCCTTGTGAACGAGGAATGCTGCGACATTATGAACAAGGAATGCTGCGTGAATACCACGGGTTTTCTCTCAATGTTCTTCATTCAGCAGCGTTGTGGCGTTGACTGTCCCTCATTTTAGTGAATCCCTACTGGTTTGCTGTTGTTGCGGAAATACTTCTCAGGCGCTTGTTTAGATTCGTTCGTAGATATTCATGGTTTGGCACGGCAATCATCTGAGATCGCTTCTGTGGTTGAGAAATTCTTCCCAACGGCAGCTGCAAATTTTTTCAACTTGTACTTAAAGGCATCGTACGCGCAGAAAACCGTATAGTAATTTTTCATGTTTTTGTGTAGCTTGGCCTCTCTAGTGAACGAAAATGCCGAAGGGGCCCATGAAAAACCTTCATTTGTAAAGAAAAGTCAATAGGAACACATTGTAAATACGAATTTGAATTTCGCGCCAAAATCCTTTTTGAAGTTTTTCTGCTTTTGGAGGCCTCGTCACTATTCATTCGGAGTTTTTCTGCATGTGAGGTTCGTCCTGTAACTATTTTTAATGTTGTCTTACGGTCGCACCAACATTCTAGGAAAAAGTGCTAGATGACTGGTGAGAATTGGTGGCGGATCTTCATCTCTTTGACGCCTTCCAACCTCATTGCCCAACGTTTTTGACGCGCCAAAGTTAACCAGTGTGGTCTACCGGGCTCAATCATGGAATTGAGCATGAAAAATGAAAATTGTTTTCCAGCGCGATCGATGCCTTTAACATTGTGATAGAACATTCAAGACGTCTTCCTGTATCCACAGATGCATGCAAATTCCTGACAAAGAAACGAAGTCAAGGTTTCCAGGGATTCCAACAAAACGGATTATTCGGTCTCGGCGAAGTGTACAGGGACGTCTGTCTGCCAGGAACATGTGGATCTCTTTTGGCGGTGCAACTTATATCCCACATGATCATCAAGCCATTGCCAAAGTTTGCCAGCGATATTGTCATTCCGTGAGTCTGCTAATCCGGCCTTCTAAAATTCCGTGATCGATTTGTACACATTCAGAACGATCGTTCGGGTCATAAAGCTGAGAAAATGGTACAAAAAGGACCGCCAGCCGCTGAAGGACATTCTCAATGAGAGCGATGAGACGAACGTGCTTATAAGAGAGTGGACAAAACCGACAGCCGGATCATTCTCCCAGGGCGAATTCAATGAGAAGGTCATTCTGTTCGGTACTACAATGGTATGTCCCCAAATGCTCCAGCTAGTAAGAGCTTTGAAGAAACATTTGCAAATTCAGATGTTTGCCGCTTTATTTCCGCTAGCTCCATTGATCGCCCTGATTATCGGTCTTATCGACCTTCGCATCGATGCACTTCGCCTTCTCTGGCTCAATAGAAGACCCATACCGGTCATGACATCTGGTGAGAATGTTCGCGAATTCCGTGTGGATTACTACAACCGTTCTCTTGATCATACCATTCAGGAATCGGAATCTGGTTACCAATTCTTTACTTTCTGCAATACGCTGCAGTTATGACGAATGCCTTCATCAGTGGGTTACTCATACTTTTGTTAAGTACATAGCTTGACCGTTCAAATTCCCTTTGACCAATTTTCAGTCGCATTCACGTCCGACTTCTGCTCAAATTTCTTCAGTGATGTCATGCACTGCGATATCAAGAATCGCTTCCTCATCGTAATAGTATTCCAGGTGAGCCTTGTAGAAGATTTCAAGAAGT
Source organism: Aplectana chamaeleonis (assembly GCA_029168955.1). Lineage (NCBI taxonomy): Eukaryota > Metazoa > Nematoda > Chromadorea > Rhabditida > Cosmocercidae > Aplectana > Aplectana chamaeleonis. Next base: position 58,183 of record JAPDOI010001518.1, read on the forward strand.
ATATTAACGTTTCTAGCACCATACTCGGGTGATAAGCCAGAAACGTTGCAGAATATGGTTTTCATCTTAAAATACGTTATCCAGAGCATGATACCGTCAGTTCCTGCATCAATTCGTGTAGCACAACGACGGGTAAGTCTGGGAATTGGATCCCAGTCCTGCAAGACTTTGAGAGAAATCCGATTTCGAAAGCCGTAATATCTCGGCGCTTTCAGAAGCGATACGTGGTCAACTATGTGATAGAGAAAGGAGATGTGCCGTATCGAATCAAGAACAGGTGAGAAAATGGAAAGAAGGCAAATGGTGCCTTGAGCAGCGTGGTGCTGTCTCGCTAGATCTATACGGATAGGGAACTGCCTTCTTCTGTCGCAACCTATGCGGGTGGTACTACGTGTGCTGTCCTAGTAGTCAGCCGTGTCCGTTTTTCTGTCTCAGCCACTATTTAAGACTTAAGAGACCGCCTGCTCCACGGCGAATTTCCACAGCCGACCGGTGCGCTCCACAGTTAATCGTTTCCGTGGGTGACATGTGTGGACACGCGGTCCGCTGGGAACCATTTTGATCGGAGCAGGCTTTCTTGCTTACACAACCAGTACACATCCTTACACATCCGTCTCTACTCCACCTGGTAGTACAGAGAGTAAGCAGAGAATCGAAGTAAGATTATTGTAAAGCAACGATCCACCGCTTTCTTACGGGCCTGCTGTGTCACCGCGTTCTTACGGGCCTACTGTGTCTTGATTCTAGAAGGTATTAAAACTTTGCATGCACAAGATGCTTTGAAACACTTTTCGCAAATTTTTGGGCGTGCTGGCCACGAAAATAAACGTTTGTCTCTCGACTTCTAGAAAGTTCTGCAGGTTACAGGTAATGCTTATAACTGTGCCATGCGGAGCACGACCGTCCACTATGTAATGCCGTGTTAAACCTCATGGAGAGCTTTCGGCGGACTAATAAACTTTGTCCTGCAAGGCTTTCTGTTATAACTGATGAAAATTTCATCAGAAATCTCTAAATGGAAAGCAAAATCATGATGAGCACCCCCCTCCCCGCCTCCAAATGAGCACTTGAGCGAAGTCGCCCCAAAACCTGAAACGTTCACCAACGGATAACGAACGGCACGGCAGACACCAACGGTGCTCCTGAAAAACGTGAAAGAAACACCATTCGATTGTTGAAGGCTTCCAAATACACCCCTTAGTGAAGTTTCAACAAAATCTTGAGCATTAAACTAGTGACAGGTTTTCACCCCCCCCCCCCAGATATCCTCCTCTCGCAGTTTAGCGAAATCTGGAACAAAGATGATCGATGGCTCACATACCTGAGTCGACATAAATTTTAGTGAGAACTAAAAGGTAGACACCAGAACCTTGCGCAGCAAATTGAATGACCCTCGGTGTCAATGCAGGAAAATTTGAAATGGTGACCTAATGCAGCAACTCGAATAGGTGGCACTGATATTCCTTCAATCAACTAGGGAACATCAGTTTTGTGATAAGCATCATTTTAATAACCCCCTTTAGCAGAGCTTGGAACCATTTTCTTTCCGACCAAAGAAGCTCGAAAAAAGTGAAAAGTGCCATTTTCGGAGATGGTAGTAAAATTACCAGGAACACTCAAAATGCTTGACCACTATGAATGTAGATAGGTTACATTATAAGGAACCTATTCGTATTCAAAAAAGACTCGAAGCATTGGAAATTCAAAAACTATTGAAAGTTTTGTGGCGTGGGTGAGCAGTGTGGACACGCGGTCCGAGGGGCAAAACAGCCGTGGGTGCGCAGTGTGGACACGCGGTCTCTTAAGTGTTAAACACAATCCATCTATCCGCCACCATTCCATTTCCTGCAAAGTACCGCGTAGAACATCACGCCTGAATTGTCTTTCGATGCCGAGTGACTTCGAATTCTCTTTTACCGCATCGGTCCAGAAACTTTCTTAGAGCGTGTTTACGAGGCGATTCGGTGGTCTTCTTAGTATATGCCCGAACAGACGAAGTCGACTTACCATTGCTGCTTGAAATGGCGTTCGGAGATGCTGGCAGCTCCCTTGTGTCAGGCGTTTATATATTGCGTCGATTTGCTTATAGAGATATTCGTTATGGCATGATCGTGGCTATACATATCCAAGTGAACACTTAAAAAATTCTTCCGTGCAATCCAAGTCTTCCATCTGTGTCTGAGGTGCTGCCAACGTCTCCGATTTGTACACTATGATAGGGCGGGTAGGTAGACGCGCAAATTGACTTTATTTACGCTGGATGGGGACCATAAACTCTTGATTAGAGAATTTGATGCAGATGTAGCTTTACCAAATCGTTTTTGGATATCCGCTGCATAACTACCATCGTTTTTGAGCGAACCGCCCAAATAACAGAAATCGTACCTTTGACCGGGACGGCCACGGACCGCACAGACGAGCTCAGTCCGGCCACAACATGTGGATTTTTCACACCCGATTCGCATGTTGTAGATGCTTATCGACCAGGCTGGCTACAGCCGATCGGCCGACAATGACGGGGGCCGAGATGATGACGATCGTTACGTGGCCATTAGGATCACACATGTTTCTTGATTCTCAGGGTGATTTCAAAGATGCACTTAGGTTTGAGAAAAAAATAAGTTTTCAGCTAGTTATGACCTACTCTCTGAGAAAGAAGTTGAAAATCTTCCAAGGTATATAATTACCGAAATTTTAAAACGCCCTTATAAACCTAAGCCCTTGAGTCCTTTTATCAGAGCAATTTTTAGGCGGAAGACACGCAACGCGAAACTCGCCTGGATCATGTCGTTGGCGAAAGGTGGCAAGGCTCCGAGGCTCATACCCAAAGTCGGTGTCGGGCCCACGGACGAGGCATCTCCTTCTTAGTCATAGTTTTGAATGTAGTGTTTGTTAAACATTACTGGTACAATGTTTGAATGTCGGGATATTGACTATTGGTTACTTGTTCTCTGTTAGCCGTAACTTCGCTTTCTTCTGAAGGCTTCTTCCAACTGAATGTTTCTAAATAAACATGTCAGTTTGTCTTCCTAGCCCACACTCTGGCGGTCCTGGCCCAGTGAACCTACCACTTCAAGCACGAGCCGCGATAGGCTTCAGTCCTAAGGTTATAGCCTCGGCACCCTGCTGCCAGGTTAGCCGTGCAGAGTATATGTCGCGAAACTGAAGTGAACGCCAAGCCGTTTTAGTTTCTCTCATTCTCATTGGACTCATTTTTCCTTTCCAATTTTTGTGAATAACAAGAAGAACCCTGACGCTGGAATAGAATTTATCCAGACCCTGAAGTTAACAAAACAAACAAAAACTTGAGGCAGCGATACGCCCAAAATCGACTTCAATCAGCTGGTGGTGAGTTTTTAGTTTTTCTCAGATGTGTCAGCGCCCTCGTTTCCTTTGTAAGTTGTTTTTTGTAGTACGGAGTTGCATGTTTTGTAATATGATTTGTTTTCAAGTGCTCACAACAAATCGCTTCCTTGTTTCGTGAATGCTAATACAATAGATAGATTTTGACGTCTCCTTCCTAGCAACTTTCCTCGGGCTTACCCTGGTGGGAACGCGGCTTACGCCCGTCAACAAATTACAATCAACAGGTAGGTTGAAAATGATCTATCCCTATCAGTGTCTATGATCGACATTCCATAAATCTTGGCATAGCGACTTAGTAAATGGTAGAGTGTAACTGAAAAAAAACAAGAAAATCAGATAACATACTCCTACTCCTCAAGCACACGATTGATTTACACAAACGCAACAAAGGTTAGAAAGGAACTAAAGAATGCCGACATGAAAGTAGTATTTCTCACCAACATTGTCGAGAAAGAGCGAGAGGGGGCCATTTCTTCTAAGTCATGCTGTGGGTGGTAAAGTGTGTCCGAATGACTCTGGTCGACCATGCGGCCGTCGTGCGTGCCAGGCTTCCGTCACATGTGCCGCTCTCGGACGAGTGTTCATACAGCTGCCACCCCAGACCCCTGAACTGCAGAACTGATTGATTGCTTGCTGGCAGCCGCAGCCGGTTCCGCTCCTAGTCAATGGCTGCGGGGGAGGGCTCACTGTCGTTTCGCATGCTCGTCCGAGAGCGGCACACGCGACAACCGCCTGCCATGTACGATGGCCGCACGGTAGGCCAGCCTCATTCGGACACACCTCATGACTATGGCTTTCCGGACAGCAAGAGCGTTGAGATCACGGTATCGACCGGGTGTGGCTACGGACTATCGTCCAACTACAAGGGGTATGGTATACTTTGGCGACACACTGTTGCATCGCTCTGCACTGCGAAAGCGACCGCCTGTCGCAGAGCTTCCGCCCTCTAGGCCTAGTGCATACTTCGTCGCAGGTGCGACGGAGTCGCCGCGACAAAGAGTCCTCAAAGACGTAATCGGTCGCCGGCTGGTCGCCTGCAAGTGGAGATGACGTAACGTTGCGTCCACAATCGAATGCACAAATAATTTTCATGACATTTTGTTCTATTTTTGTTACCTTTTTATAATAGGGTCTCATCTTTTCTAAATTTTTACCAAGTCCATTCGCGTTCTGTTTTCGTTTTCCTTCCTTTCATCTGATTACGCTATATATAAGATACAGGATCTGGCACTTTTTTTTCTGTGGCGTTTTTAAGCTACAATGGGTCATGACTTGCATGTCCGATTTCAATTTGAAATCATTTTAGTATTGCTTTCAAGGAGTTCTATACAGCAGTGTTACAAAATATTAGATTCAATTCCAGATTTTCTCCATTAAAGGCAGTGTTCACGATAATCTTCAATTTTGAGATTATTCGCTATATTGATTGAGTGGGTAGAACTAAAGTGACGTAGAGATCCGGGTAGAACTAACGTGACGTAGAAATCGAGAAAAACGCACCAGAAGTACACGTAATCTTCAAGTATCACCCCGCCTCTCAAGTATCACAGGAAGTGTTTGTTGTGACGGTGAAATCTTTTGTGCACCCGTCCTTTGCAATTCTCTTCTCTCTATTGCTCCGTTCTTTCCTTAGGGCCCTAACTAACCCTGCTTTGCATTAAATATTCTCCTATTTTCGATTGACCCGATTTTCCACCGATGACAACCACCATGAACACATTCATCCAAACGGACAACAAGTCCATGTTATAGAATAATGTCACTGAAATACGACGTTTTAATGCGTTGCTCGCCGTTTATTCGTAGTTTTGACGACACCTGGTGGCCTACGCATTGTTTTGAGTGGAAATTTCGGGAGCGAAAATCATCGTGAACACTGTCTTTAAAGGCAGTGCTTACGATTATTTTCGTCCCCGAGTTTTTCGCATCAAACAATGCGTTGGCTTCCAAAGTTACCGAAACTAAGAAGAAACGGCCAGAAACGCATGAAAACGACATATTTCAGTGACACTATTCTATAAAATGGACTAGTTGTCCGGCTGGATGAACGTATTCATGGTGATTGTCACGGGTGGAAAATTGGGTTAATCGAAAATCGAAGAATATTTTATGAAGATCAGGATTAGTTAGGGCCCTCAGGAAAGAATGGAGCAATAGAGAGTAAAGAATTGCAAAGGACGGGTTCACAAAAGATTTCATTGTCACAACAAACACTTCCTGTGATACTAAAGAGGCGGGGTGATACTTAAAGATTACGTGTACTACCGGTGCGTTTTTCTCAATTTCTACGTGATTTTAGTTCTACCCGGGGGCCACTTATTCATTATAGCGCATAATCTCAAAATTGATGATTATCGTGAGCACTGCCTTTAAGCGCATATTTCCACCTCAAATTCCATGATTGTAAACTGATCAGACGGTCATGATATATGAAATCCGTCGTTTTGACCTGTGGCCGGGGGGGGATCTCAAAAGGAAATACATATTTTTGTCAAAATAGCGCTCTCAAAAAAACTATCTATCGTATATTGCATTACCCACATTGAAAGGAGCACGAAAATTCCCGGGATAAGGGCTCTCTACACACCGAGGGACGAGTTGTCTTGCCCACAGCAGCTCTGATTCCACTCAGGACCACTTCGCCAGCAAAAGGTTGCGTGACGTTTCGAACTGCAAAAACTGGACAGCTCTTCCCGCGCTTCTCCCTTTTTCTTGATTTTTCTTCTTGACCTGAAGCGTCTTTTTTCATGACACTCAAAGCTAACATCCTTTGAGCTAACAAGGAATAATGCACTGCACCGAAACAAGTTGTCAATGAAGAAACGGGAAAATGAAAGACATTATGCAAAAATCTAGGGCGAAAATCAGAGAAAAGGCATTTTTCCAAAGTACATATGGGCACTGGTCTACGCAAGTCATCTATGAGAACTCATGACAGGGCGAGGTAAAAGTTTGTACCCAGGGTAAAGCGACCGCGCTGGACTCAAATATCCTACGCTTGTGACTAGTAAGAGAATATGGACTTCTGGCGAGATCGAACCCTCCCTCAAACTTGCGTGTTTTATTACACAGCTCAAGCTGTTACCAGTTACATATATTACTTTTGCGCTTTCAGCTCCTCTCGACATAAATGCAATAAGCGCTGATGTGTGCTCTTGCCCTCTCAAACATCCGATTTTTTGCAAAGCATTGGCTTCGAGCCGTCAGTTCTGGTTTTTTTACCATCTCACAATTTTGTACTTACTATTTGAATACGGCAAGAGAAATCTTAAGGCAATGAAACGTTAGAGATAAAGCTCGATGAACTGCTCGAGAGGTAAAGCTCGATAAACAGCTTGAGCACATCAGCTCTTTGTCGGGGTGGGAGAAAACGGTTGAAAATTGACATACTAACGTTCCTGGGGGGGAGGGCCTGAGCAAAATTGGCTTCGGAGAGGGGGGGGGGGGTTGAGCGAAAGTGGCCGGCCAACATCTCGTGCAGTACCCTGTTGTAGGAGCTGAACGCGATTATGAGGTGCGTTCCCCGATTTTCGAAGGGTTTCTGGGCGGTTCGGAAGGTGGAAAGAGTTCGGAATTCGGGGAAAAACGCTTTTTTATGACTTTTTTCAGAGTGCTTCTAGGCAGCTGCAAAGGGCATATTCGGACTTTACGTCCGAAATTGGTTCTAGAACTGTGCATCTCATTTGGAATGGAAAATAGTAGTTCTCTTGTAAGTGACCTAGCATATTTGCTAATTTTTTCTTCTCACCGATCAGGGTCAGGCACGCCGTTGTCCAGGACCTCGACGTACCTACAGTTAACTTCCGCACTGCCGTTCAGTCCGCAAAGTGTGCGCTGATTGCGAAATTGTGCTGCGGCGCGGTTGCGAGTATCCTCAGACAGGGATGTGGGATCACTCGGGCACCAAAGGCAAAAGGCGCCCGGGTGATCCCACATCCCTGTCTGACGACACTCTCAACCGCGCCGCAGCACGATTTCGAAATTAGGGTGCACTTTGCGGACTGAACGCCAGTGCGGAGGTGAACTGTACGTCCCCGGGATAGGGGCTTTCTACACACCGAGTGAGGAGTTGCACCGCCTTTCGCGGCTCTAATTCCACTCGGGACCACTTCGCTCGCGTTGAGTGGCGTGACGTTTCAAACTGCAGAAACGGGACAACTCCTCCCTCGGTGTGTAGACAGCCCCTGTCCCACGTCCCCCCACTTGGAGATCGTAATACTATTCGAACCCATCCACGATCATGTTTTTTTGGAAGTAAGAACGTGGACCTAACCCCGCATCTCCTTCCTTTCGTCACAGCGTTGGACTTCACTGCTTCAAAAGAAGAGCTTATCCCGCTCAGGTTTCCTAGATAAGCTCTCAAGCTCGATGGAGGACTAGTCCGTCAGAAGACCAACTCGTTCAAAGAACACAACTTAACTGATGCTCATTGGTACATTTAGACAGATTTATTAATATGCGAGTCACGAAAATATGAGTATAGGACCCCCACAGCCCCGGTTAGCATCGTGTTGAAAATATGACCATACCGAGATTGAGCCTTAAAGTATTGCAAGAAAAATTCGAACAATAAACAGAAACAGAAAAATGTAAAGAAATGGTGTGATTTAGGGGAAAGCAAGGAAAAAAACTTTAAGGGACGAGAAACTATAAAGGACGATAGCAGTTCAGCGGGCGACCCGCTAGAAAACAGCTCGCGACCCGCTGTACCCATAGCGGGTGGCGAGCAAAGACGAGTGCGTAGCAGGTGGCGAGCTCTTCGAAATGAAGGGCGAGCGGGTGGCGAGCCAGGCCCGAAATGCGCGCGGGTGGCGAGCCCCGACTTCCTGAGTGGGTGTAACCCTTGTGTGGGTGCAGAAACCTTCACAGATTCGAAAAAAGTTAGTATTGCTGAACAACTACTATTGTTCAACCAGAAGGGGTGCGCGAGCGCGGGTGTGAGAGGAGGTAACACCTGCGGTAGTTTTGAGGGCACTGCACTGCATCAGACGCAGTTCGGCAGTGGAGCACGATACTTTTCGACGGCTCGCCACAGTGGTAAGTGAAATTCCTTGCTCAGGAATGCTCTAGATTGAGGAGTTTCCGAGCCACATAGTGGGAGTGAGTAGAAGGTTGCCCAAAGATGGAAATTTCACCTTTAGAATCTTAATATTGCTTTTTTGAAAAAAAATTACCGTTGTCCCATTTCGGCCGAAGGAACGGTTTTGGACAACGGTTTTAGACAACGGCGACACATGATTTAGGCGATTTTCTTCGTAATTTTAAGGTCGTGGGAGGGGTGTTAGGTATCAGTTTGTAGGGAATTTCATGAAGGATCTGAACGTTTTTTCAGAATTTCGAAAATCTGAAATTTAATGGGGGACGTATCCTCTAGTTCCGAGCCAGATTTACTCTGTTACCTCGCGCGCTTGTGCGGAGCGAGGGTAGACACAGCGAGAAACTGTGGGGAGAAGGAGACGCAGCGTACGCACGCAGACGCAAGCGACGAACAGAAATAAATTACACTCGGAAACAGAGGATACGTTGTCCAATTTTCGAAGTGAAGAATTTAGGCGGTAATAGGCCCGAATAATGAATGTAATTCGTCTAAAAATCTATTTTATCTGCCGAAAATTTGAATAATGGCTAAAATATGTCTATTTCACTTTTATGTGCATATACTTACCTCACATGTAGTGTTGTGGTGCTGTACTATTGCTCTCTTTGATCTTTTCTTTGCTATTACAGGCTTTAAAACGGCCAAAGTCACATGGTTTCTGCGCGTGCTGGTGCGGAGCGGAGGTTAGAGACAGTGAGAGAGCGGGGGACAGACGGAGGCTGAGGCGTCGCGCGCGCCTCTCGCGTCTCGAATGATGTAAATTACAACGTTTTTAGAGGGTACAACATGTGAGACAACCGCGTCCGAACCAGGGATGTGCGGAAATTTCGAAAAATCGGCGAACGAAAATCGACAAAATTTGTCCAAAAACTGCCGGCAATCGACAAATGGCAAAAGAAAAGCTTTGTCCAAAAAACTATACGAGTGTCCGAAAAGTATCGGTAAAATCACTATTTTCTAAAGCACATCTGGTTTTTCAATTGCAAGATAAGAACTGTTTCTTCAATTATACCACAAGAAGTTAAATCCCTGACGTTGGTGCAACACTTGATATAAAAACAGCACTGGAATAAGTATTCTTTCAAACTCCGGTACTAGGAATGTTGTGCTAAAAGTGTAGTAATTTTTCGAGGCTCTCTAATATCAACATTTTTCAAAATAGTAGTCATTCATTTGTTTTGTGTTTTGAATTCATTGCACGAAATTCATAGTATGGTGCAATCCAAGTTAAAGGCACAGTCCAACCTCACGGATAATTTTTGGCATTATAGACCGGCCGTCGTGTATAACAACCACGCCAATCGCGACGAACTTGACTCAAAAAAAGGGTTTTTTAGTCGTGAGTTAACGAATAGTGAAGAAATAGCGAAGAAAAACGCTCAAGATAAGCTCAAGTAGCGGTTCCTCACGCACATACAGATTGAGGGCGCAGACGACCTCGCGATTCGACCAGGCTGGACGTCGCGAAGTTGCTTGGCAATTCGCCATCAATGACGTTCACGGCGCCACAAGCTCGTCAGAACGGGGGGCGGGGCGGGCTTAGCAGTTGTACTGAGTTACTGAAATCTTCACTTCGGGGCCGTTTTTACAAATTTCTACCTCGCCTTTGCTGCCTTCTGAGACCCTATACTCTCCAAAATCTTCCAGCGTAGTAATTCGCACAGAAAACTCGAAAGCGAGATTTATGGTGAACACTGCCATTTCAGTGCTTTTTCTGAGCCGTTTGTGCTCTCTATTAAAAATGTTCAGGGTGTTAGTTATTATCCCAAAGAGTCCTATGTTAATTGCCCAAGCCTCAACAAGGAGGGAGTGGGGGAGTGGGTACAGTTTCAGATAAGAGGACCCACAACATCATGACACTACATAACGTCAGCATGGATCGTGAAGAGACTTTGTCTTCACTGTTGAAGGTTGGCGCAAACTCGGTGCACCTATGTTATAGCATATGGCACCGAGTATGCGCCAACCTTCAACAGTGACGCGAAGTCTCTTCACGATTCATGCCGACGTTAAGATACTAGCAATTGCTCCGATGCGAACGGTATATGTGTAGCCTGACCCTCTCCTTTCGAGCCGGTCACAGCAATGCCTATAGGGTCCGCAGAGTTGAAGTCGCGGCGTTGCTCGCAGCGACGAACAGCTTTGGGCGATGTAATATCGATTGCATTCGGCGACGATGGCGACCGACGCGGCGTGATCTACTGCGCACCTTTTGTCGAAAATTGAGAGGAACAACGGCAAACAACAATCGACAAAAAACGTTCAAAAACGGCCGGCAATCGGCAACCGACAAACGGCAATTGCCGCACATCCCTGTTCCAAACCCCTCGTTCCATAACCTGTTTTTCTCACAGAAAGAGAAACGCGACTGAAAACACCTCCGATTTTTTCAAGTGTTGGCCCAAAGTTTTTACGTCCCCCCAAAAAAAAAATCCTCCCCGCTGTTGTCCAGCTGGACAAAGCCCACCTGACCCTGTCACCGATACCCCTGTTGTCTGACCTTGCTGTTAAGCTCATTCATTCCATACCTCTTTGATTTTTGTGTACTAATTGGTCACGAACTTTGCGCTTTGTTGTCTTGTGTATTGAAACTAGCTGTTCCCACGGTCGGTTTTCGTTCGGGCCACATGGGACCCGAACCGGGACCTGAACCCGAGACTCTGATATTCAGGGAATCGAAAAAATGTATATTTATTTTTTTATGCATTACACATTGTTAAACTAAATATATACCGTACCACCATAGTCACCGGCTACAGTAATGAACATATAAGTAAAAAAGACACGTCAGAAACAACGCACAACACTAATTTGAACCTGTGGATGGAAAGAATCGTATCAGAAAAAAAAACAATAATATTAATTAACAACACACATCGACAATGTTGGAAATTTGAAAAAATTTCATAAAACAGTTCCCTTTCCTGTAGCTTTATTTTCTTCTGCACAGCAGTCGAGAACACACATTTTCTACCTGTGCGAGACACGGACGGACCTATTCAACTTGGAGCAAATATTCTTCTGTCTGTACTACATATATGTATACATCTGGGGTTCACACATAAATACGACCATACTGTACCACGTCAATTAACACATATTTGTTTTTTTGCTTAATGAAGTAGGGATAGATGACAGAGGGAGGGTACAATCAGCCCACAGCTGCTTTTTCTTCTATTTCCCCTACAATTCACAGCAGCCTCTAAAACCGGCTCAACGGGCAGCCATGCACCATAAATAAATAACATCAAACAAAAGCTATTTGAGGGTCATGAATGTTGCGAAGAGCAATAAAATACATGTAAGCAAGCGAAACGACTCTGAGAACCTTCAGCTATACTTGGACAACTTGCGGCAGGTAAGTGATACACCAACAGAAACTTGGGTACGGCCGCCCAACCTGGAGTTGTGGAGGGAGTCTAGACGATCCTACACTGCGCTTCAGAAGTATAGACGCACCCCCTAACACGCCGTTATTTGGTCTGGATGAAACTTGTCTCAGAAGTTACGGTTACTACTGGATTCGCCATAGCATAAAACCTTAATGTACAACATTTCAGTGACGGGCGTCTAAAAATTTGAAACATCTGGCTTGAAACTACAAAATAGGCCGCTTCAAAAGTATAGACGCACTTTCAGAAATCGGAGAAAAACACAATCTTTTCCGAAAGGGTTTTCAACTCAAAAGCTAAGTGAGTAAGGATAGGTGTTCACAACTCACAGTTCGTATGCCACAAGGTCTCCACCTCTCCTAGCCCGAGCGAGTCCAATAACATGCGTTGAATTGGATAGGTGTGATCGACCAGAGAAAATCCAAGCAATTCGGCCGTTCTTCGAAGGTAGCCGACAGGGACCAGTGCTACTCTGACTTCTGCAAAAGCAAGGTAACGTCCGAAAAGCCGAAAAATCCCGTTGCTCATGAAGTTATTGGTCGATCGGTATCCAGCACGAGGCCAACGACCAGTAGAGTTTGAGCTGATTTTTCATCTTTTGACACGAGATGCACGGTCTGAAGGACAGAAAAAAAGTCGACAAAAAAAAACGTTGCTCGTTGTCGTTTCCGACCTGACGCACACCCTTCTGATCCACCCGAGGCAGCGCGAGTGCTGGACACTGTGAAGACGCGCTTTATCAGGCTGGCACTTTCTCCTGTGGCTATATTGGAGCAATTTTAATCGAAATTTACTGTCCAGATAAACTTCTTCTCTGGAGAAGAGCTCTGCTTATCGAAGAGGCTCACCTGAACCGTGAATTATCGTCGAAAATGCTCTAACATGCCCACAGAGAATATGTAGTGCCCGCTTAAAATAAATCCTTTCGCCATGATCTTCAAAGTGTCCAGCCCTCAAGCAGCTTCGGGTGGATCAAAAAGGTGTGCGTCAGGTCGGAGAGGACAACGAACAATATTTTTCTTCTCACGATTTGCCCTACACGCCACGCACTTCTTGTCAGAAGATTAACAATCAGTTCAAACTTCACTGGTCGTCGGCCTTGTGCTGATGACAGATCGACCAGTACCATGAACTTCTTGGGCCACCGTTCTCAGAAGTCAGAGTAGCACTAGTTCCGATCGGCTTCCTTCGAAAAGCTGTACAGTTAGTTGAATTTTCTCTGGTCAGTCATACCAACCCAATTAGACGCATTTAATTGGATTCGCTCAAGCTATGTGAGGTGGAGACCTTGATGCATTTGAAATGTGGGTTGTCAACACCTATCCCTACTCACTCAACATTTGAGTCAAAAAACCTACGAGAGAGTGTGCGTTTTCTTCCCATTTCTCAATGTGCGTCTATACTTTTGACACAACCTACTTTGAAAGATGATGCCATAAGTTACTGGTTTTCAGACGCCTACCACTGAAATGTTGTACACTAGGGTTTTCTGACACGGCGAATTCAGTGGTAACCATATTTTCTACGACAAGTTTCATCCAGACCGAAGAATGACCTATTAAGGGGTGCGTCTATTGAACGCTCTCTGTAGAAACAGTCGTTGGGCCAACTGCTGAATCACGTCGCCCAGGCATAACAAGGTTCAACAAAGTACGCTGAGGCCATGAGAGGTGATTGGAGGTTTCTGGAGTCTAGTCCAGTAAAACGTACTGCACTAGAACACGTGCGAGAATAGAGGCTGTAACACTATGCATTTGAAGTATACACTAGAATGAACGACAAAAATGACTACGAAAACATCTAGTCGACTAGGAGGAAAATGGCCAAAAGAATCAACTGGAAGGCTACAAATCCGAATCACTACACTTCTTCGGTAAAACGAAACCCAAAATCACTGAAACGGTACCACGCTCTAAATGTATGTATGAGGGGAAATATATATGGCTACAGTGTTACATGAAGGAAAACTTCCATACCTGACATAAAACGCCGGCCTCTAGACACACTACATAAATACACTGCTAGATGGAATACTAGCGACTGCACAGTTACAATATAATACACTTAGACCGCAGCACCACCGCTGCGTTTCGACGTAGGAGGTGGTGGGCGACCCTTCTCTCTATCATACTCCCCTCGTAGCCATGCTATGCCGGTCAGCACGTACGCACACATCTTCTCAAGTGGAGCATCAAGGAACAAATGTCCGCAAACTTTTTCCAGCCTGCAAAAAATGTTGAGATAAACTCGATCTCCAAATATGCGTTGCATATTTAAAAATATGACAAAGTGTTCGGTCCGCCATTGCGTCTCGACACGCTTTGCAGCCGCACGCGCTCGAGTCAGTCGGGTTTCCAGCGCCAAAGCCGACTCGATGTGGCTTTTTTATACAATTTTCTCCAATTTTTCTTAGTTTCCAGTTTCCCAAACCCACCTAGAGTCAGCAGATCGGCGGCTGCGGCGCTGGGAGCTCTTCGGACTCGGGAGCGTGCGCAAAGCGTGCCAAGACGCAATTGCGGACCGGAATTTGGCACAGATAAGCACAGTATTCCAAATTCTCACAACCACACTGATTAAGTGAAGAGCAGTTTTTCTCAGAAAGACAAGAAACAGCCGAAATTCTTCCGTCAATGAGCACTCACACTAAATGACCCGAACTTCCAGTACTTCTTGCGCCTCTTCTATCTGTATTCGGGGGAGCTGTACTGTTCTTATCAGAGCAGATTTCCGGTCCGCAGCTGCAGGCAGCCGCTGTTGCAGCACGCAGCGCTATGACAATCGTCCTGTGACCGCGTGGTCCCGGCACGATTATCATCTCGTTGCGTGCTGCAACAGTGTTTGCCCGCAGCTGCGGACCAGAATTTCGTTCCGATAAGAAGAGTACCTACACATTACCCACCATCTGCTGACGCATTATGCCCGCACACCCGTTGCCTTGAACTGCAAAAATGGCGCTGAGTGCAACCTTCCAGACTTTTTGGGAATGGTTCCTCCCACCACGTCGTCGACTCCTAGAGCTATGACGTCCACAAGAATTGAGCACGAATGATCCTTTCAGGACTGAAGAATGCTCTAATCACCTGAGTTCTTAAGTGTAGCATACACGCTCGCAATCATGATCAAGATCTTTCCAATAAAAGCGACGCAGTAAATCAACGCTTGGTACGAGGAAGGTGCCAGCATTTTCCAACACTTTCAAGTGGTAACGAAAGGTCGGCTTCGACTGCTTGGGCATATTTTAAGAAGACCGCCTTGCTCAACACGCTCTAGGGATGCTTCCGAGTGTTGTCTGGAAACGGCTGCCTGAACGTAAGCAAAAGTTTTGGACGGATGTGGCGAAGGAGGAATTGAAATAACTCGGCATTGAGAGGCAATCCAAGCATGATGTTTCACTTCGCAGAAAGTGGAGTAACGATCAATGGATGGATTGTGTTCAAATTGTGGCTGATGACCGTGAAAAATGGACACAGCTGACTACTAGGACGGCAAACCTCGGCGAAGATGCGGACTGACCGCGTCAGGCGGAAGCCAGCCGATTTGGTCAAAGGCATAAATCATTCGCGTGTGGAAAATTACAGGATGACGAATCAGGATTTTCAAGTAGGATCCTCCTGGCTCATTCTAAGCTCTGGCGCTGTGGTACGGGGCGAACTTGTCGATCAACGTTAGTATTATCGACCGCATACCCTCTTACGAACTATCTCCTCATACGAACTATCTATCACCCGGTTCCTGAGATGTGGGAAACCCAGCATCGTCATGGGAGATGTCAACACTCACATTGCACTAAGGTCAGAGTGTGATGAGGACTAAAGCGGGCATGACCTCGAAGTCTCACGGGGACAGTTTCCCTGACGCAAGTCTCAATGTTGTGATAGCAGCATCCATCAATGATCAGAAGATCAAG
This sequence comes from Aplectana chamaeleonis, assembly GCA_029168955.1. Lineage (NCBI taxonomy): Eukaryota > Metazoa > Nematoda > Chromadorea > Rhabditida > Cosmocercidae > Aplectana > Aplectana chamaeleonis. Next base: position 73,946 of record JAPDOI010001518.1, read on the forward strand.
TCTTCTCGCTGCTTGTGAGCGTCACCTTTCATTAGGAGCCGACGTCCCGTTAGAAAACCACTCTCAAAGGATATTCGACCGTTAGTTTCCGACTGTCACAGAAATCAGGCTGCGAAACCGCCGCTGAGATGTACAGCCGGGTGACGAGTCGTGATGCGAGAGGTTTTGTGGAAGACCCGATTTCTGACGGAGATTCATGGCATTGACTACTTCATTCGTTGCCGTTGATAAGAGTGCTACTCTGAACACTATTCATCGCCGCTCACGAAAGCCAGCGACAGAAATACTCGGCCAATATTACACGCCGTTTTTTGGCCTTAGGCCTATGCAGTCTAGTGGCAAAAAGTCACGTAGCAATGAAGGGGAATAAAGGACAATCATAAATCTATATGGCCGCCCTCTATCTTTCAACGTGGCGGTGCGACTTTTGCCGCTCGACCAAGGTCAAGCAACCAGCTGAATAAAATGCGTTCGTTGTTGCGACCACCTCCATTGGTGGCAAAGCTTTGCGGCCTCTCTTCAACAATGGCCCCGCTGAGATTGAGGTAGACCCACCCACCTTGCTAAAGTTTTGAAAACTCGTCGAAACTGCAACTGTCCAAATAGCGAAAACATGATTTTCGGGGACCTTTCAGGTTCATATACATTGCTTTCACTAGCAACTCAGCAGCTTGGTAAAATAGACCCAGGTCCGAAGTAGAAAAAAACAAAGCCGCTCATGTAGAGTGCAAAATCGAAAAATTTCCCGTTGGAAAAAAGGTGTGTGAAAAAGCCATTTTTTTGCAAACCGCCTTTTCAGCCTTGGCTTTCAATTTTATGAAGCGACAGTCGAGCAAAAGATCATCCACTGAAGGGTTATCGAATAACAGCATTAGCTGGATTTTTTAAAAGATTTTTTTGACGTTTTCACATCACCATGAGGCGAGGTGAAAACAGTGAGGTGAGAAAGCTCATAAATTGTTTTTAATCCAGCTAATGCTGTTTTTGATAACCTTTCAGCGAACACACCTTCTGTTCGACTGCTGCCTTCTAAAAGTGGAAACCAAGGCTAAAAAGGACATTTGGGAAAAACGGCATATTTACACCACTTTTTCCAACGAGCGAATTTTTCCGTTACTCACTTTACACAAACGGCTTTGCTTTGTCTACTTCATTACTAGATCTATTTTACCGAACCACTGAGTTACGGCCCATAAGAGCAACGCATACGACCCTGGAAGGCCCCCGAAAATCATTTTTCGGTATTTGGACAAGTGCAATTTTGTCGAGCATTTGGTTCACTAGCGTTTGACAAACATCTCTGAATATCACGTGGTTGTGTATGGAACATACTTTGGTAGTGCTGAGTTGAAGCCGAAAAAGCGAATCAAAAAAATCCGGCGGTACAGCCCCCCCCGTTAAGTTTGATGGCGACCACCACATTGGAAAATTTCCCACATTTCTTGACCCTGCGCTCGACCGCGCAAAGGCCCTTTGAAGCCATGCAGTCGCAGCGCCCAACACTCTGCGATCTCTCTTCCTTGCGATTGACGCCTACTATCTATATTCCATACCTCATGATTACTGTACGATAGAATGATCCCACAAATAACCATAACGGAACCACGACTATTTGCACTTTATGAAAAAAGAAAAATACTCAAAATGAGAAAAACAAAGATGACTTAAAAACAAATTTGGAATAACCTCACCCAGCAATGAACGCCAAGTCTATGCTACACGACTCAGCCCGCTTCGATGCATCAGACCACATTCTATGCGACCACATCAGATGATGCAGCGTTTTCAATTGTGTTCTCTGTATGTCGTAAACTCTGCTGGGCATAGTGACCTGAAAATCGATACTTAAGGAAGCAGAAAATTTCATCTCTAACGCTCAGCCACTCTAATCGGTGCCGCTACTTCGGAATCCGCCAATAGTCCCTACCAGGTCAACAGTGACAGCCATTTGACCATTACGGAGACTGCGCCTCCTAAGACAAGAGCTGGGCACGCGTCCCGGATAAACTCAGCAGTGCATATCGAATGTTGCAGCGACAAAGTGGGGGAAGGGCTTAAACGAGACCACCAAAGAAAAAACCAAATGTCTACTTTTCTGAGTCTCGAAAAAAGACAAAAAAACACAGACAATTATGTCTCAGGATTTTTTCTTCCCTTTTCGCTTTTTTAATGCGAATACTCACGGTGTACGAGTTCCGAAAAATCTGCAGGTTATTTTTACAATAACCTGTTCTCTGTCGAATGTTTTCAAGAATTACTCAAGGCAAAAATCTTCTCAGGCGATTCTGAGCCCCGAGCCGCCTGACAGTTTGGCTCCTGTTTCCTTAATCTCTGAGCCATTGTTGTTGCTGTCCGGGCCACAGCTGTTGCTGCCCGGGCTCCTTCAGTTCGCCAGAGCGGCAACAGCAGTGGCTCGGATAGCAACAGCAGTGCCTCGGAAAATGAGGAAACACGAGCCGAACGGTCAGGCGGCTCGGGGCCGCATATCGCCTGAGTTTTTTCTGCATCTGAATGCTTCGATAAATGAATTAACATTCTTCTCTGATCTGGAATGAAGTCAAGATCGATGCGATTCCTTCGAACCAAAGCAAACCGGGTTGTATCCACTTGGAATGCCCCGATTCGTCAGAACTCAACTTGCCGTGCCTTTTGTAAGACAGCACTTCTTTGTCAACAGGGAGGGGTCTGAGTTTAATAAATTACTTCGGTCAGAGTTGGTAGCTGGGAAATTCACTCAATTCAAGAAGGCACTTGAGAGTTATCTGCTCTCCAAGGAGTGATGTTTATTGGATCTCCTTTCTTCATGGTGCCTGTGTATGCTTCATGGTCAATTCAACCATTTGCTTGACTGTTGTGCTACTATGCTTACTCTCTTTATCTTGATGTTGGGGTATTTCGCTTTGTTGTTTGTCTTTCACACGGTTCTACCGTGTAATAAATGAAATGAAATATGGGGTTGTCAGCAGCAGCACAGCGTACACTCAGATGGACGCGATCACAGTATTAATTTTAAAGTGATTATTTTTAAGTAAGTAATTTAATAGAGAACGGAGCGGAGAGAAGAAGAGAAACAGAAGGAAATGGAAGTAGGGAACAACGGTGGGACTATTTCAATGTACACTTTGTAAGAAATTAATGAAAATTAAAAGAATTAAAGCACGGGTAAATACTTGGCCGCGAGAGGGTTCATACAAATGAACCGAGTTGTTTATAAAAAGTACTAACAAGGGAAGTGTTTTAGTGGTAAACGCATCTGCAAAGCCGACTACTATTGTTAGTATCTCTGGTGCTTCAATAGTAAAACTGCGCAGTACACCGTCCCGAGCTGCAGGTTCCAAGAAGTTATTATAAGAATTTTTCAAGCTTCACGAAAAGGCAAGCATTTTTTGGCAAAAGGCAAGCATCAGGCATTTTTTTGGGCGTTTTAAAGAAATTTCTCGGATTTTGCTCGAAATTTGTATAAGGGTGTAATCTAGGGTGGTGAGCTGCCGAGATGTCGTACGTTCATGTCGTGGCAGTGTGAAGGAAAGAAGATCACCTCCGTGCAAACCGACGTCGTCCCCACCATGAAGAGGGTTTTTGTCATGGAAGGGTAGTGAACACGAATCGGGTGTCCAATTGCCGAAATTCTGAGGCTTATTGTAGGTTACGGTAGCTCCCATGTCATTTAGGAGGCAAAACCTACCTTAGTAGGTATTTCGAAAATCGAAAAACGGACGTTAAATGCGTGTTCACCACCCCCAACCAACACCCGTATACAAATTTTGAGTCAAATCTGAGACTTTGACCAAACTACCATAAACCCACCGTAATCTACCGTAACTTTGTCAAAAATCGATAAATGGACTCCAGACTCGTGTTGAGCACTCTAAATAACCTATAGAGAAGCATTTTGAGCAATTTCTGAAGTTGCATTCCGGAAATCGTCAAAAATCGCGATTCGCAATCAAATTTTCGCCTGATGGGAAGATTTGGACAAATCAAGTCGAAAACTTTGGAATCTCGACAGATAAACCCCAGATTCGTGATCAGCGCCCCAAATAACCCACCTCAGAGGATTTTAGGTCAAATTTTGAAAATTTTTTTAAACTCTTTCAGAGCTCTCCGATTAGTATAAATAAACGCTCAAACGAAAATACGTAGAAGTCCAAAACGCTGTCAGTCCAAGGGATGGGGGGAGTTTTGGGCGCTGAACACAATCTTGAGGTCCGTTCCCGGACTTCTTTCCCGATACTAATGAGCGTTCTGGAAAGTACAAAAAAACGACAGTTTTAAACTTGAAACTTCTTGGAACCTGCAGCTCGGGGCGGTACTGCGCAGTTTTACTATGGAGGCCTAAGAGATACTAACAATACAAGTATTTTTGCAGATGAGTTTACCGCCATAAACACTTCCCTTGTAAGTGCGGTGCATATTCAATGTCGCCATTCCGGGACGCGTGCCCAGCCCTACCTAGCACTCTCTTGCGATCAGCAGTCAGCATCCAACTCCCATAGCCCCTGGGCAATTTTCACTCCAGGAACGACCATAAACCTCCCCAATCTCAACTGTAACACACATCGTGTGTCCCAACCGGGTCGACGAAAATACGCGCTTAACTCACATATGTCGTAGACTGATTCGAGTTCGAGTGAACACTACTGCCGGGAGAGATATTATTCGAAGCCGAGCCATTTTGCTGTTGCTGCTGTTGATGTTGTTCTTCGTGAATTTGCGATTCCATTTTGTTCAGCATGGTATAGGATTTTATAGCATTCTGGAACACCTCCCTCTCCAAAATGCAAAAAAAAATCGATGCGACTAAAAAAAGAGCTGAAACCTTACCGGAGATCTGAGATTGTACATATGATAGAGTAGACAGGACTGGCACCGCCAACTGAGATTTTTTATACGAGAAAGCAAATGCATCGTCAAAGGAGGGTATCCTTCCGACTGTTGAGAAAAAGCATGTGTTACGCTCCTGAACAGGTTATGAATCACTCAGTGTTTCTGAAACTTCCGCACGACGTGAAAAAACAGTGACAGACGCAAAGCATGCACATAAACCCACAAATCCCGACGAAAAAAAGAGGTGGCCTTTCAAAACAATCTTATAAAAGTCAGGAATGTCAACACTAAGGAATGCCATGTTACTTCCGCCACCTCGTAATCTACATACTTGTTAAAAAAATACTTTTTAGGCGTCGTCTACACTTTTATAGCTGAGAGACGCGACGTAATTAACTCCTACTACAGTGCATTTCATTACATACTCCCATCCTTTATTTTTAAGATGTAAAAAACATAAATATTAACCTTTCCAGAATTTCGTCTTTCCAAGAGGATTTTATGACATTTTTTCGATTCTCGTCCGTTTCATAATAAACTCCCACTCATTGTCAGTCTAAGAAGGAATTTGTTCCACAGTTGAAACGATTTCAAACTAGTAAGCCTTCCAATTGTGCTCCACGATTTGTAGCTAATTTAAGTAGTCGATTTGACTAACTGTTCTTCGAGTAACGGAGGACAGAGGAGTCGAAATCGCTCACAATGTCGAGGATCGCCGTTTTTTGCTCTTCAATCGCGTGGAACTGTCTGTAGCTCGTGTATTCCCTCTATAATTCACATCATTCGAGGCGAGAGCGGCGCGCGCGACGCCTCGGACTCCGTCTGCCCTACGCTCTCTCACTGTTTCTAACCTTCGCTCCGCACCAGAATAGCTTATACCTCACGCGTGATGGTTGTGAAAAAGTTAATCATATCGTTCTAAGTGGGTCTAAATGGCACCCATACCAAAACTTTAATATTGCGGTGCCAAGACTATGGTAAAGGGCACCTCCTACGGTATATCCTGTTGGAATCTTAGTCGTCGTGGCCCTCTTCCTTCCCTTTAGAGACGGTAGCAATACTGCAACACATTTTGATACTCCTCTAAGCCCGCATGAGAAGAGACGAAATCCAGTTGAAGCCTGCTGTGGCGCCAACTATCTGCTGTCAGAGTTGGGCCGACGGAAGCATTCGGTTGGTCTCCCGATCGGGCTTCATTTCATCAAGGCTGTCTAGGTTGGCACTCTTCTTGTTGGAGGAGAGCACATGGACATCGCAAACCAATTTTTGATGCGCGTGTGCTGCTCTCGTCTTACCCCAACACCGAACCTCACCGTACCCAATTCGGATGTCATGCTCCACAGCTCGGAGTAGAGCGGCCTTCCCGGGGCCTGCTAGGTATGGACGCTTTTGTATCCCCCCTCCCCTAGTAATGCTATCAAAGCGTTTCAGCGTCTCTCAAACAGCGAACTTGGGCGTATACAGTTCAAGTTTAACCCGGATTTGGTTAAATCCAGCCGTTTTGTTGGATTCGCACTTCCAGGTTCGCCGTTCGTCTTTTCCAGAGAGCTTTCACGCTCGTCCTTTGTGACTGTAGATATTTTTCGGTATATTATAAACATCCCAGTGGCTTCTCTTTCGACCATGGATGCGACAGTGGCTCATTCTGACGTCATGGGGGGTTCAGATCTGGGACTGACCCACCCTAAACAGTTGAGGATCAAGATTCATGTCGAGACGGAAAGTTTTCTTCAATTTCGACCCAAACATACAGTTTGCTTGGAACAGAAAAGTGTTCAAAACGGCATTTATGCAAGGCAGAAGTTTATGACCCCCAATATTGATACCACTAAAAAAACTTTTTAAAAGGGTTATGAAAAAGTTCTTAGGGAGATGAAACTCTGGAAACATGGATATAAAGGGTTTTCAACACCCTGAATTCGCTCATCACAATAGAATAGGCCCAGTGCAAAACTGGAGAGCACCATCTTCAAAATCGTACTATATAAAGAAACGCACTCTATACCGACACGGCGCAGGATGCTTTTGAGGCCCTAAATGGCGAAAGAGAATAATGCAAAACTTTTTGATGCCTTTCTTTGAGATTAGGCCATGCATTACCCTTCTGCTCAGGAGCGCATGATTTTCAGATGGCTTCAAATGCGTTAATGAATCTGTGTGACGCGACGGACTACTCATATTTTACACCATTTGGTTGGGGGGAAGTCTATGCGTTCAGCTTCAGCTCAACTAATTAAATCAACAAATTCGAATTTTAAGTGAATACATGGAGCGAACTCCAGAAAAAGCAACTTCCATTTTAAGCCTAGCCACACATACATACTAGACCTAGGACCAAATCTCATAATTTTATCAGAATAATTTGAAAACCCGTGTACCCAAATATTCGATTCAACCTAGAAATCCAGAAATAATCGAATATTCTAATGATCCGAATCTTCGAATCGCTTTTTTCCAGCATTTAGTTCATTGGAAGTTTATTTGGTTCTTCGAATACTGGTTTGATTCATACAATTAAAACAATAAACATCTCGAACATAAAAGGCAGTGTTAACGAGTGAACAACAGTTTTCTCTATGTTCTATTTCACGAATTCTTCATGTTTTTAAGCAGAAAGGTTCACATAGAAGTGGAAAATAGGGAAAAGTCCCCATAAAACTCTCGAATATCGGAGAAAAATCTGTTAAAGAATCTCTTAAATACTTTTTACGCCGGCTAGTGCGTTTCGCGCAATGCAGACAAAACGTTAAATCAAACGTCCCTAATGGTTTTGAGTGTCGAAATTCTTACGCAAGTGACATTGTTTTCTGTTTCGTGTACCAAAAGCTCTTTAAAAAATTATATGGTTAGACGCCCATGTTTGGACATTAGAATTTTCCGGGATAGGGTACTCAAAGATTCAGCAACTGATCCCCTGGTGAAACGAAAGATGGACAACTGCTATATGGCATGGGCGGGGTGATCCGAAGGGTCGGCTGGTAGAAAAGATTTTCTTAAATTTCCTGACCGTTTTTCGTCGTACCTATCTTTGCTGCTCCTAGAGGGACCCAAAGCTTACGTTCTTACGAAAAACTGGCAACTTTTGCATCGTGAACACTGCCTTTAACGCAATTTCTGGTGATAATACCCGAACGATAAATCACAAAAAAATTACCCAATCGTTTTCGAATACCATTCGAGAAATACTTGAAAATCCGAGAATTTTTCAAGCAACGGCATACTTACGCTCCAAATTTAATTCAAATTCTTTTAAATTCAAAGCCTACAGAGGAAACTTTTCGAATGTACTCACTCATTCAAAACGTTGAGATTCCTGTAGAATCCCATGATTCAGCAACTCTAAACTCCCGTATACAAAAAAAATTCATTATCAAACTCTGAGAAAAAGAAAAACACGTTCGAAATGAGTATTTCGGAATTCCTGAAACCAGGATCAAGCAGGGTGTTTCGTAATTTTTAGGAATAAAAGCTACCCCCACCAATAATTTTTTTCCAAAAATTCATTTTCTGCGATCCCCGAGGAGCGATTTCTGGAGAGTTAATTTTTTCCACGGAAAAAAAAATTTCGAAATAGCCGATTCGTTTGGAAAACTCGACTGTTCGGTACGACAAATTTTCGATTTATTGATTTAACCGGATTACAGGATTTTTTCGGATATTCGGGTCGTTCGGAAAACCGAAATAATCAATATAATTGATTATTAAGACTGTCAAACAGCAAAAATTCGTTCAGTAGTCGGGCTCGAGCGTCTAAAACCTGGGCGATGTTACGATAACTCCCTTTGATGACCAATAATATCCATAACTTTTGCAATATTTTAACCAAATTTAGATTTTTGGACCACAATGCCCACGACCATCACCAAAACTTTCAATTTCAAGATGGAATCTTTGCGATTCCCCACCCCTCGTTGAGAAATTTGCTAACCCCGCTAATCATCACCCGAGACTTCTGAAAATTCGCCAGATTCGCGGCCGAAGCTATCAAATGAGGGAAGAGCTGGCATAAATCCAGGGGAATTGAACCTTTTCTTTTTCGATTACTCCATTTACTCAGGCGTGCAAAATAATTTTTCCAACATCGTGCTTATTCTGAAAGCCGATGTCAGATTTTTCAATGTCGGTTTTCAACTGAAAGGCTTCATTCGAATTTGTTTACTTCGGAAAAGTTCAAAGGCTAATATAGGAAAGAAATATTGATTTGATGATTTTTAACGCAATTCACCCTAAAAACTCAATGAAACGCAAAAAAAAAGACTTTTTCTCCCCAATTTTCTGAAAATTCAATCAAACAAAAATAACAACCTACTTGAGTAGATCATTCGTGTCGCGTATTATCGAATACTGTCGATTACCGCGATTTTCTGGCGACTCACGAGAAGTGAAATGTTTCGCGGATAAGATGAAATACACCGACGTGTCAAGGTAGAACAGCACTTTAATCACCTTATCCGTCTAAAACACTCTTGAAAAAACCCTTTTTCTATTAAACGGAAGAAAACCCTATCTCACCTCAGCATCGCCCTTCCTTTTTCGCGATTTAGCAATCGCTTGGTAGAAATCATACAGCATTTCAGTGCTACCCTGCTCCGGTTTCACCGGTCGCGACGGTTTCGTTGGCGCACACTCTGAAGCTGCACACTCAAAGCTGCTTCGCGACGAATGAAGTCCAACCGCTGATGAAGGCCGATTGATTTGAGACGTGTGGTCGCCACCTTCATGCGATTGAGAACTTGAGGCACGTGGCATGCACTGGAACGGAAAAATCAATAGAATTGAGGCATGAATCTACAAATATATTCTCCAATTTTAGTATTAAAAACCGAAAATGTAGGATTACTGTGCTTCTCTGAGCCGAATTCCGGTACGCAATTGCGTCTCGACACGCTTTGCGGCCGCACGCGCTCAAGTCAGTCGAGTTTCCAGCGCCAAAGCCGACTCGATGTGACGTTTTTATAGTTTTCACAAATTTTGTTCAGTTTCCAATTCCCAAAACGCACCTAGAGTCAACAGATCGGCGGCTGCGGAGCTGGAAACTCTTCCGACTCGAATGCGCACGGCCGCAAAGCGTGTCGTCACGCAATTGCGGACCGGAATTCGGCCCAGAGAAGCACAGTACTGAATTCATGGCATCGAACACCTCATCTTACCGGACTGCTCTTGGTGCTCGACTGCTTCTCTCGCCGCAACGCGTCCACCTCCTCAACAGGCAATGCGTCCCTCTTCTTCTTATTCTCCCTATCCTTCTTTTCCTTTCGCTTCTCTCCACTGCCACCAATTTTCTCGTTACGTTCCTCCTTTCTCTCCTCCTAGAATACATGTTCAATTCTCGCCGCATGAAAGAAGAGTTCATCACAGCGTTATGAGCCTGAAGGAAGTGACACCTCCTATTTTCAGACTACCCTTGTAAAATCCCAAAAGGGCCCTAAATACTTTCGTTGACAGATAGAAATCCCGGTCTGCAATTGCAGACGATCGCTGCTCTCGATTGAAAATCGCACTGTGACTACATTTTCCCGGCACGATTACGTTCAAGCATCTTGCTCCGACGGCGGTTTTCTGCAATCGTAGACCGGAATTTTTCACTAGTAATCGAAAGGTACGGGTACCATTGCACCCAGTGTTGAAGAAACGAATTTTAAAAAAAAACTGAACAGCCCGGTACGGCCTGAAACTTTTATGCGGAACGCATGCTCAGCAATTTACCCTCTATCGCTCCAGCCGCGAAGCGGCTGGAGAGGTTTGGTTTTGCCTGGCACTTGTGATCACTTAGATTTTGGTAAAGTAGTTCATGAAACCTGTAAAACAAATTTTCTAGAGATAGTCTATTCGAATGAGACTGTACGCCCACGCGGTCGGCGTGCGCGTCAAGCGGCTGCCGCAAAGACATGATTTGGAGAAGCCCTACCATGGCTGCGAGCAGGTCGCTGGATTCATTATTCATATTCGTTGTTCGTCTAGTATTCGTGCTAATCAATTTGTAACTCCGGAAGATTCTCTCGCGACGGCCGCTCGACGCTTAAGCTGACTGCGTGGGTGGACAGTCATTCAGGCAGATCCTCCTGCCAACAAAAAGATGGAAACAACTGAGATATAAGCTTCAATTAACCCATTAGCGACCACGTGTCCCACCGAAGGGGAACGCTTTTTAAAAACCATTTTTGATGCTACAAGGACGAATTTACAAACTTTCTCATGTTCAAAGTATAACCTATTAAACGTGGTCGAACAAGCATTGAAGACGATCCAAGTGAAGGACGTCCAAAAAGCGTATCAACACCAGAAATCGTAGCCAAAATAAAGGATATGGTTTTGGTAGATCGTCTATTGACTGAGAGAGATTTAGTATAGGCTCTACTCATCTCATTAGGCAGTGTGAGCCATATTTCAAGTGGAATTTTGGGTTTTAGAAAGCTGTGTGCACAATGGGTGCCGCATTCGCTAACAATGCAACAAGAACACATTCGAATGCGACTTTATCAGCAACATTTGGAGCGTTTCGAAGTGATAAAGTAGATTTTGTGCGTCGATTCATCACTATGGATGAGACTTGGTTCTATCACCATTATCCTAAATCGAAACAAGGGGCTAAAGAGTGGTGTGAACCTGGTTGTTCGACTTCGAAACGAGTTCGTGTCCGGAAATCGGCCAAGATGGTTATTGCATCAGTTTTTTGAGATGCGAAGGGAATTTCGTGAGTGGATTACTTGCAAGCTGCTAAAACAGTAAATTCTGAATGTTGCTGCAACCTTTTGGACCAGTTGAATTAAAAAAAATCGTGACAAAAGACCCGGTTTGCAGGAGAAAAAAATTCTTTTTCAGCAGGACAATGCACCGTGTCACAAGAGCATTTTGACAATGGCTAAAATCCATGAATTAAAGTTCGAATTGTTGGAGCATCCACCGTACTCACCGAATTTTATCGCCTGATATTTTCCTTAATATCGCCGGATATTAAGGAATATGTTATAAGCTTTGGACCTTTAGACGTTTTCTTGAAGTCAGTTGTTTACAATGATCGTTGGCAGTTGAGTGGAGTGGGCAGATCCTGCACTCCTAATTGAAATTTAAGGCCGTATAAAGCTTGTTCTAGCACGTTTTTAGATTATTGTTGTTGCCATGAGCCCTGCTCCCTTCAATTCGCCGTAAAAACTCAAAGACGGGTTTCATCGTGGACACTCTCTTGGAGCAAAAAATGAGACACTAACCTTCATTCTACCCGTTTTTCTGCCAATCTCGATCAAATGGTTCAGCTTCGACCGATCTAGACTCTTGAGAATAATTTCTCCCTTCAGACCATCATTTCGCGAAGCCTGAATAAAAAAGTTCAATAACAATATGTAACAAATTTTCACTTTTTTCTGTTCCTGGGTTGAAATTGTGTTTTCCTAACCCGTTAGGTCTAGAATAGACAGGAAATCGCTGATATCCCAGGAAAACTTCGCTTTTGTGAATAGGACAATAAAATTAGGAAAATCGCGTGTTTATGTAAGGCAGTTTTTGTTCCTGGCTTTTGTTATATTTCAATTGTTTATGTCTAATATAAGTGAAAAATGACTTTATTAAGCACAAACATTGCTCACACGATTTTGTTGTTGTGAAAATAGAAAGATTTTTATTCATTTTCGGCACTGTGATCAGGTAAAAACGATAAATGCCCAAGGAATAGACAAGCACAGTCGGAAACCACTCAACAAGGTTGAGAAATGTGTAGATTTTCTAGATTTACGATTGTACTGCGAATCACTCTCTCGAACTTGCACCCAAATGTAGTCCTCCCTCACAGTTTCGTTATACTGTCCTTGGTAACGAAGTTCAAAGTCGAATATATCTCGATGAAAGGGCTCGCCTTGCTTGTTGAATTTTCTAAGATGCGAATCAATTATATTGACTTTCAGAGACATTCTGCAACCCATTTTGGCGTAATTCTTCAGGCAAGTGCACCAACTCCACATAGCTTTCAGCTTTGTGATCACCTAGGAAGCCGTGAACAACTGCAAAGAAATCGCTCCAAGCCGTTCTCACCGCCCTGTTCAACAGCTCTGCTAAATCCTCTCATTTTATGATCCTATTTATCTGTGTTCCGACGAATATACCAGCCCTGGACAGAGTCGTTACCAAGGACAGTATAACGAAACATAATGAGGGACTAGATTTGGGTGCAACTTCGAGAGTGTGATTCAGAGTAAAATCGTAAATCTAGAAATCTACGCATTTCTGAACCTTGTTGAGTGCTTTCCGACTGTGTTTGTCTATTTCTTGGACATTTTTTGTTTTTACCTGATCATAATGCCAAAAATGAATAAAAATCTATATTCACAAAAAACCGGGTTTTATTCGTGCTGTTGTAGTGTAAGCGAATTTTGCTCTAAATGGAGTCATTTTTTCACATACTTTGGACATAGGCAATTGAAGTATAACACTTAGAAGCCAGGAACAAAACTCGTGTTACATAGTGTAACTGAGACAAAATGGCTAGCACAAACACCCACTAACCTGCGAAGCGTGCTTCTTCTCGTTTTCCGCCTGCATCTTCTGCCTCTCCCCATCTTTGCTTTTCGTTTTTTCCTTCGGTTTCTCAACAATCTTCTCCTTCCTCTCCGACTCCTTCGCCAGCTTCTCGGCGGCTTGTCGCTCCCTTTCTTTCTGTTTCCTGATTTCTCGCTCCTTCTCACGCCGAGCCTTCTCCTTCTCCTCCTTCTCTTTTTCCTTTCGCATTTTTTCCTCAACTTCTTTTTCTTGCCGCTCCTTTTCCTTCCTTTCCCTTTCTTCGCGTTCCTTCTGTTCCTGTTGTTCTCTTTCACGTCGTTCCTTCTCCTCGCGTTCTTTTTCCTTTCGCTCGCGTTCTTTCCTTTCCTGCTCCAATCGGTCCAGTCTTATCCTCTCTTCTCGCTCGGCCTGTTCCCTCTCTTGACGTTCATGTTCTTCTTTTTCTTTCCTCTGCGCTTCCAGCCGTTCCTAAATTGGACAAATTATGAGAACCATCCGCACGTAATGAAACTCAAAAGAAAAACTGTGACATACTGCTTCGTCTCGCTCTCTGGCCCTCCTCTCCCGTTCCCGAATTTCCATTTCTTTACGCTCTCTCTCAGCCTTCTTGTCTGCAGGCCGCTGTTTTATAGGCGACAAGGGCGGAGATAATCTGAACACACGCACTTTAGTTGCGTCAGAGACCAAAAAAATCTGCTTGGACCATAAGAATTAACAGAAAAAACCCACTTCGTTATCAAATTGATAATTGTCTGGGCAGAGTGGACGTCATTTTCATCACCAGGATCGTTTTCGGCAGAGTGCACACCAGAATCTGGACTTATACCTTTATCTGGAGGATCCTGAAAACAAATACATAGGGAAACCCTTATATCGTTAAGAGACAGCGGTGTGGGTTACGGTGAGAAACGAGGGCCAAAGGGAGGGGTCTCTCAGATGGTGGAACAATCGAAACATGCGTTGAAGCCGAAAATTCGAGAGAACTTTTCCAAGGGATTCCAGCACCTGACCATTTTTTTCAAAAATTTGTGGGGGTGAATTAGGCGACGATAGGCAAAGAACTGTCCTTATCACAACGAAATTCCGGTCTGCACTTGCAGAAAACCGCTGCTGTGGACCGGAAATGGTCCCAGCAGCGGTGTTTGTTGTTGCAACTTCGCAGAAATTTCGGACCAAAAATGGAGATTTGGTAGAGATATCCCCGAAATTCTCGAAATTTTTGGTCACCAAAGGGATGAATCAGAGCAATGCTCGGGTTTTAGAGGCTTGAGTCCAACAACTGAACGAATTTTCGGCGCATAACAGTTTTAGTAATCAAATATGAACTGCTCACAAACCGCACCTAGAGGGAGGTGGGGTCGCAAAATTTTTGGATTTGGAAGAAGAAATTTGATGGAGTTCAGAAAGAGCAGAGAATACACTATTTAGCCGCAGACTGCTTCTGACACTTCATCTCACTGAAACCAAAGGCCAACGGCGGAAGTCAACAGAGGGGTCTTACTCATAGAGTTGCTTAATTAAACTAGGAACGACGGCATATGTTAACAGGGAGATGGAGGAGTCGCGATCTGGGAACGCCACCACTGAATAAGGACTCGAGCATAATAATGGAGAACTAGCTGCGCGAGGAAGGACACGGGTGAGATTGTGCGCCGACTATGGGCCAAAGAACGGAACGCCGATGAAGGGGCCGTATGTACTTGCAGGACGCTCGGGTTATAGGCACATGACACCAATGGGACTTTTTCTTCAGGTTTTAAGCATATCTTGGAGGAAATCAAACGCTGATCATCATGGTATCACTCAAATTGCTCTAGGCCCCTACGAACGGAGTTATGACTCCTCAAAAAAATGCCTATATTTTGAGGACAAACAGGACGAGAGTTGTCTCAGACTTGAATTTCTCTTAATTTGTGATCGTTGCGCGAGAGCGAGCCAGGATAAGGAGACAGTCCAGCAATGGACTGAAGAATGCCTTGTTGAGAATTCATAGATCCATCTCGCTGCTATTAAGTTCAAAAATCTGATAGATGTAGGGCCCGTGGTAGTAAATAAAGGGGGTCGGGCCCGTAGTGGTCGCTTATATCTCGCTTATTCGTAGGAACTGAGATCTCGCATTTGGCACGCGTTATACAGCAGGGATCTACTACACCACTGAATGAAAATAACAAAATTCATATTGAAGGGTGTACTGTGCCTTGAAGACACAGCACACCCAAAAAATTATTTTTGAGATTTCATGCTTATCTTGGAGAGAGCCACTCTCTGATCACGATGGTATCTCTGGAATCGTCCAGGACCTCCTACGAACAGAGATATGGCTCCTTGAAAATGCCTGTATTCTGAGGGCAAAACTTTAGTGGACGAGTTGTCTCAGGCCAGAATTTCTCTTGATTCGCAGTCACGGCATGAGAGCAAAACAGGATGAGGAGATAGGTCGGAAAGGGAGTGAAGAACGATGACTCGCTTGAAAATCACCCATCCATCTTGCCGCTATTGAGATCGAAAATCAGGAATGGGGCCGGGCCTGAGGTGGTGGCTGGATGGGGTCGGGCTCGTCGTGATCGCTTATATCTCGCTTATTTGGGGGAATTGGGATCTCGCATTTGGCACGAGTTATACAGAAGGGGTCTTCTACAAAATTACACGAAAATTTCAAAATTCATATCTGAGGGTATACTGTGCCTTTAAAAAAATCTGGCCTTACAGGCACAGTACACCCTCAGACGTGAATTGTGTGATTTCTGACTGATTGTGTTGCAGACCCCTCCTGTATAATACATGCACAGTACGAGATCTCAAATCCTCCAAACAAGCGAGATATAAGCGACCACCAAAGGCCCCACCTCCTTTGCTCACCGCCACGGGCCACACCCCCTACCAGATTCGCGAATTCGATGGCAGCTAGATGGATGGATGAATTCTCAAGAAGCCTTCGTTCTTCAGTTCATTGTCAGAGGTCTCCTTATCCTGGCTCGCTTTCGCGCGACGGTTGCGAATGAAGAGAAACACAGGCTTGAGACAACTCGTCCACCAATTTTTCACCCTCAAAATCTAGGCATCTTTGAGGAGCCATAACTCTATTCAGAGGGGTCATGAACGAGTTCAGAGAAATCGTTGTGTTCAGCTTGTGACTCCCTCCAAGATCAGCGTAAAATTTCCTGGGTGTTCTGCGCCTTTAAAAAAAATCTCTGAAATCATAAATTATGCCTGAATATCAAATAACCATCTTATAGGGTTCACCACAGGAAGGCGAAACACGGCATAGAGAGAACCCGCTATACGATATAAATCCCCAGCGCGAAAGATCCTTCAAAACCCCTCTCTAGCTCCTCGTTGACTAGCGAAAATAAGGGGAGGTGGACAGGGGATCGCGTTTTTCTGGACGACATGAATCGGTCTCAGAGAGAGTTGCGCATACCAGCTAAAATAGTGATTGGGAGAAAATGTTCCTAAAGGAACTAAAGGCTAAAAAACGTCGAAATTCACATGGTTTCTACGCGTGCTAGTGCGAAGCGGAGATTAGAGACAGTGAGAGAGCGTAGGGCAGACGGAAGCTGAGGCGTTTCGCGCGCCGCTCGCGCCTCGAATAATGTGAATTACGACGTCTTATAGAGGGTATCTTTCTAATGAACAAAAAAACTCACCTTTCTTTCCACATCATTTCCAAACAACGATCGAAGATTGTCCGAACTCGTTGACTGCTGAGTGCTTGAGCGACTGGTGCTGGGCACGGCAGACCCCTTAAAAAGCATAAACTGTCCACAACATGCACAACTTGATCTTTTGAACACACCCTAGCCTCATCGGTTCGCCTTTTCCTTTTGTTCCTCTCCACTTCCGAATCGCTATCCATCGCCCTATGTCGTTTCGCCTTCTTTGTCGAGTTATCAGAAGCATCCGGAGCACTGTGGGTTGAGGAAGACGGAGCACTATTCAAGTAATCCTCAAAATATATCAATGTTTGATCGTTTAAGAGTAAAACATTCAACAGGTTTCCCACCCTACTACACGAGAATGGCAGTCCTTGGAGTGGCGGAATGGGCGACGTGACTAGATTTTGCATACTCTGAAAAACACGAGCTAGCTTTGAGTAAGTGTGAAGAAAGTACACACAGGTCACCTAACGAGGGAGCTACTTCTAGTAAGCCTGGTGATTCCGGATGAAATTCACTTTTCTAGCACCGTTTTTGACGTAGAATCCGAATATATTCTTCGCAGCTGCCTAAAACCAATCTGAAATAGTTATACGCGTTTTTCAAAGCCTGGCTGCCGGGTACCCCCCCCCCCTGAAATTTTTAGGGTGTTTTGAAAAAAAAAACTGGATTCGGATCAAACATTTGGATGCAGGGGTA
This sequence comes from Aplectana chamaeleonis, assembly GCA_029168955.1. Lineage (NCBI taxonomy): Eukaryota > Metazoa > Nematoda > Chromadorea > Rhabditida > Cosmocercidae > Aplectana > Aplectana chamaeleonis. Next base: position 91,618 of record JAPDOI010001518.1, read on the forward strand.
GTCAAGGGTGCTGAACATGAACCTGGAGTGAGTTTGTCGAAGTTCTGAAATTTGTTGTAGTTTACGCTAGGTACCATGCCATTTAGAGGGGAAAACCTATCTTAGTGTTTCGAGAATCGACAAACGGACGATGAATGCGTATTCACCACCCTGAATAACCCCCGTATTCAAATTTCGAGTCAAATCCGAGACTTTGACCAAACTATTGTACACCACCGAAATCTACCGTGAGCTGTCAAAAGTCGATAAACGGACTCCAGATTCGTGTTCAGCACTACAAATAACCCCTAAAACATCTAAAGCCACTTCAATCGTAGCGTTCCGGAAATTGACAAATAACACATTTTGCAATGAATTTTTTTCCCCGATTGGAGGCTATGAAGGAAATTAATCGAAAACTTTGGAAAATCGAAAGGTAAACCCCAAACTCGTGATCAGCGCCCCAAATAACCCACCTAAGAGGATTTAAATCAAATCTGGAAATTTTTTTTGAAACGCTTTCAGAGCCTCAAGATTGGTACAGATGAACGCCCAACCGAACATCCGTCGAATTCCATGACGCTATCAGTCTGGACAAAGTTTGGAAAATGTGCCTTCACCCAAACTTTGCTCAAGTGGTTGTTTTTGGCGCTGAACACAATTTTGAGATCCGTTCCCAAATTTTTCAAAGACTAATGCGCGTTTTCGAAGGTGTAATGGGTACGGAAATCTGGCGTAAAACGCCGATAACTTTTTTCTGAGTGGTTTTAGGTAGCTCCGAAGACCACGATCGGATTTTACGTCAGAAACGGTCCTAGACAAGTACATTTGATCCGGAAAGGCCAGGCTGACTAATAGCAGTTCCCTTGTGACAGTTAAAAATCCTATGCCTCACATGTAACAGCTGCTGCGTTGATTGTTGAGGAGCGGAGGTGCTAGCTGCGGATGTTGACGCTGATGAGGTGCTCGGCAGGGACCGGGAAGATAGCAGCAACGGCGTCGTCGGAATCTTCGAAATAATAGGCTCTGATTTGAAACATTCGCTGGGGAGTGGTTCTCCGCCCATATTCACGCCTTTGACTAATCGTTGCAAACGCCAAAGCTGGCGTGATAGGCTAACGGCTCAAAATGGGGAGGAGAATCCTCTCGAAGCAAAGTGATGTTGATCTAATCCACAGCGCGGGAGCAGTTCGGCTGGCACACGTGATGCGCGCGGCGGAAAACCGCTGCACGCACGTCGTCGTTGGAGCGCGTTAACCGAGCGCCAACTAACGTGCCAGCCGAACTGCTCCCGCGCGGTGGATTAGATCACCATGCCCACATCAAGATTTCTAAATCAGTACCGAACAATGCAACGGAAGCAAGGTGTAATTTCCAAACGGTTAGAGCCCTGCTGGGCGCCAAACTTGTCCGCAATCTCACACAAATATGTATTAGAAAAATTCGAAGCACATCAGCATACCTGTACCACTCCATGGCGCATGATCCCACTCGAGCCGGCACTAGCCGTGCCGGCTACATACTCGCAGAATTGATCGAATGGACCAAACACCTCTGCAAAAAGGAGACAACAAATGCCAAGAGAATGATAATTCCCAACATTTGTCAAGAACTTGAAAACGAAAAGTTCTCATTTTTTTCAGTCAACTCAACCAGCGTCAAACGCGATCGCTTCACGTAACAACTTCTAAGAGAAGTCGCCGCGACGGATCGATACTTGAACGCGCCGATCAGGGTTGAGCAGGTCATCACGCCAATTTTCCGCAGAGTTACGACACCTCCTGTTGACCGAAATTCAGGAAAATTTTTAAGATCCCGCCTCTCGAACTGAAAAATTGCTACAGCTTTTTTGCAGTGACATATTTGGGAAATTTTCAAACTTCTGGTTATAGAAGACAATTTTCTAACCCTACCTCCTTTAACCTTACCAAATAGGTTAAAGACCAATCCCATTTTCTCTTAGAAATTTCCGACCCCTCTCCAGTTTCTTCATTTTTTGGAAAATTTCCTCAATTTTTTCGACCCGTTGTGCCAAGTCGAGACCCTGCTCAACCCTGGCGCCGATGCGGCACCATCACGGATCCGCCGCGAAACTTTGCCTCGACGACTCCGCGATAGTGCCGTTTTGGTACCTGTACGCAACGGCTGGGCTACAGCAAATAACTAATAATCTATTTGTCGTAACCGTGATTACTCGATATTTACTAATTATCCTCACTGAGGGTCGGTAAAAAGACAAGGCCTTCAACGCAGGGCCAAGCGGGTTTGCGAAATTTCGCTACAGGAGTGGGAGGGGGGTAGCGAAAATTTTGGCTGGAGAATTAAGGCTAGGAGGGATCGCCAAAATTTCGGACCAAAAATGAAAATTTGGTGAAGATATACCGAAAATTCTCGATATTTTTGACCGCATTGCTCGGGTTTTAGACACTTAGGCCCGACTACTATACCAATTTTTGGCGTCTTACAGTTTTAGTAATCGAATATAAATTGACCAGAAATCGCGCCTCGGGGGATCGCAAAAATTTTGGAAATCTGAATAGAAGGACGGCTTCGAGATAGCCAATCACTCTCCTTTCACTGATCATCAGCTGCACCAAATGTAGTCAGGCAGGGTCAAGAGCGCCGCTGTGAAGAACCTCACTGGGGACTGATCCCAGCACATACTGGAGCTTCGAAAAATAGTCTGTTGAGTGCTGTGGGGAAGACAAGAAGAAGCAATTTAAAGTTTGCTAAATCTCATAAATGCACCTGGGTAGATCAAAAATGGCAGAAATGTAACTCCGCTGAATTTCAGAAATTGAAACATTTCCAGCCCAAAGACTGTCTAGGAGGGTAGTTCGAAGTTATATTAACACAAATATTTTGTCCGTTTTCAGTTTCTCAGGTCAGTGTATGTAAAGGCAGGAAAATTATAAATTATCTACAGTAACATATCGTAACTTCCAAAAAAAATAAAAATGGACTTTACAATGTGGGCCCAAATGAACCCCGAACCAAGTTTGGGATAAAAACGTTCAAATTTCAAAGAACCAAAAATTACATTTTTGTTTTTGATCCACACAGGTGCATTAGGGAAATTTAGCAAACTTTGAAATGTTTCTTTTTATCTCCCCTACCCCCCCCCACATTTGGCAGGGCATTTTTTAAAGCTCCAGTTTGAGCTGCGATCAGTCCCAAGTCAGCGGAGCTAAGACCCCATTTCCCAATGGCGTCCAAATTTTTCAATTTTTTGAGTCGTTTCAGGTTTCAGTTCAGTCAGTTTTTTCCCGTTACAGATCCAGAATTTTTTCAGAAATTCGAATTTTGAAAAATTCCCCTTTTCCCGTATTTTCATTTGAGGTAAAAATTGTAACGATCCCCGCCAGAAATTTCAATTTTTCAAACAAAACATTTACGACCCCCGCTACCCGCTGAAAAATCACAAAACCGCGCCTGACGCTGCAGTGAAGTTAACGAAACAACGAGTAGAGAAGGTCGAACTTTTTTCGGTTAAAACACGACAATTTCCAGGGAATTTCGGCCCAGAAGAAAATTTGGGATGAAGAATCAGGATTCTCATTCTTGATATAGATTCGTACACTCGTACAAGCCTCTTGTTCTGTGAGATAAGGCATCTTCATAGTCCTCACCGCAAGCACGGAACGAGCGTGACGCGCGGGAAACGCGGTGGACTATGAAGGTTCTCACCTGGCGGCATTTCATAGTTGTTTTTCGCGCGTTCCGTCCGATGAAAAATTTCATAGTCCATCGCTCATCGCGCGCGTGCTGCGCTTGCGGTGAGGACTATGAAAGATGCCTAATGCTGCCTACCCTCTTAGATTGGCATGATTACGAGTTTTTTCAAAAGGATTACGACCTCTTGAGTAAAATAATTTGGAACAGACCGGAAATTCTATTATTGCGAGAACCCTTAACCCAAGCAAGTTTACGAGCATGAAAAGAATGCAATAAACCGCCCCAAATTTTCTCTTCTGACTTATAGGAAATTCGTGCGTCCCCTCTTTCTGGCCGGGTTTGTAGTGATTGCGTTGCGACAGAAAATGGAGATGGGGGAGGTCCAGTGTAAGTGCCTAATCTTTTCACATATCTATTTTGGCACCTTTTATAACTGACAACACACCAGAAAACAAATAAATCGATAAATTTCGACATAGCCCCGGACTGAGTTGATTTCTGATTTCTAAGAAGTTGACAAAGCTTTTAATCGATATGTTTGCTATTTAACAACGAATATACTGCCGCCAACGTCATTTATCGATTGCTATTGATTTTCAATAAAATCGACAAATTTAAGATGCTGCGAAGAAGCTATCGACTTTGCCAATCAAAGATGCTTTATAAGGATATCAATCGATAAAGGATTTTCCATTGCATTCCTCTACTATGTAATATGTTAGCTCGAAGAAAACTGAAAGAGAAGGAAACAACACATTTGATAGATGGATTCAGCTTGAATCAAGGGGCTTTGACCAAATTTTCCACTAAGAAAAATAAAGTGGAAAGTCACAACTTTTTAAGAAAAAGTAAAAATGTGAATAAAGTGTTGATTCGAACTCACCATTAAGTTGTCGCCTCAATTGTTGCTGCTCGTGGCGCCTTTTCGAGACTTCCGGATCGTCGGCCATTTAAGGAATTGCGGGGCTGAGCGCTGCGGACAAGTTCAGCACTAGCGTAGGATAACAGAAAATGTTCGTTTGGTGTTGGGGGTGATGGGCGCAAATCGTAGCGGAGACCCCAGAGAGAGGATACAGGCAGGCGGTAGCTGCCTACTGGCTAGAGAGAGACGTGGCGATAGACAGACAGCTAGACGCAGAACACCCACCGTGAACGGAATGGACGACGACGACAGCGGCCGCCGCGGCGAGATCGTGTAACGACAGATGGAGGCCCACCCTACGTCTCTTCCCCTTCGCCGCGGCGATCTGCAAGAGCGCAGACGCGTGGAGCCCGAGTGCGACCACCTGTGAGCGGTCGACGCCGCCGGCGGCACGGCACATGGACCACCCGACAAACTTGGCGCGGCGGTCGGCCGCTCACCTTCTTCTAGGGACCGTGTTGATGGCTATATCCACAGCTTATCACTCTGATTATCAATCACACTTCACCGTTAAAATTCTCATTCATAGTAGGGTTCATTTCTCTGTAATCGGTCTTTTTATGTAAGTTCTTATTTCTCTTTAGTTTTTTTCTTGTTTTCCCTGTAACGAATTTAGGTTCCCAAATCATTAGCCGCATGTAAGCCGCACTCCTTAATTTGGTATGACGATAGTAGGCATGCCGGATTTTCTGTTTTCTGGCTACTTTGGTCTTTTTTTTTTCAGAAAAAATGTCCGGAAAAACTGAAAAAGGTACAGTGTACGGTAACCGAAAAAGGCAGTTGTGCGGTTGCGTATTTCCATTAGACATAATGTAGGTTGCGCCATAATCGACAGCAAAAATGTAATTTTCTCTCTCCCGACGTTGGAAAAAATCGGAAACTTTGAAAAACGGTGTTTTCTTTCCATTCGATGCTATCGTAGCGAGGGGGGCACATGACTATTGCATTTGACCACGCCCATTTTTCTGTGCCGCCGCGTAATATGAGGGTTTTACCTTGGACTGCAGGGGGCATCCAGGATTCAAGACAGAAATGAGATGACCCACCGATTTGTATGGCCATTGTTATACTCTCCTTCAGCCCTGTCGCGGTCGCAGAGGAGAGCGACGTCGCTGTCGCTGAGGGCCATGGTGTGCTATGCCATACATCGCGCCAAGTTACGCCTGGCACGCGCCATCACCCGCGACTCGAAGCTAACCCTCACGGCGGCTGCGGGAGTTAGCTCGTCAAATCACCGCATGCTGCTCCTATTTTCCCACAAATTCGTGTTTTACCATCGGGAATAGCTCACATTCAGGAGAACAGGAGCCTCACTTGATCCCTGTCTGAAGAAAATCGGTTTCATTGTGTTTCAAAGGAAAGAGCTGTTCGCTTCTTGCCTTGTCGGGGTGGCGGACAACTCGTCCATCTCGCTCTCTTTACAACGCTACAAAGCAACACAAAGCGAGATCAGATTCTATTTTGTAGCTGTGAAGGTGTGCACTTCATACAAGGGTTTTGCACACCCGTAGGTTTCAATTCCTGTCAGAAATCCACGGGTAGCGTATGCGTTTGGACGAGTTACACCCCGCAGCCGCCGTGAGGGTTAGCTGCGAGTTCACCCGCGCAATTGCAGACAAGACGTCGGATCAATAACCCGGAATCTTAGAGAAAATCAGTTCTCTAAAGGAGCAGGTATTAAGAATTATACATCTAACAATAAGATGAGCTGAATACAACAGGAGAGAAATGAAAAAAAAAACTACGAAAAGGGATGAAAAAGCAGAGGAAACATGCACTAGAGAAATTACTCCGTCTCAGTCATCGGTCGCACTGCGCCACGCTGCGACCGATGCCCGCGACAGCGACCGATTGCGGCGCGGTTTTATTAACATTCGACTGTATAACACCCATCTGCAACCCTGGGAAGCGACCGGCGCATGTAAAGTGTTCCTGCGACGGCCTTTTTCATGGTAAGAGTGTGGGTCCCGACACGATTCGTAACAGATGAGCGAATCTGTCGCGGTCGCAGACTGGAGGTATAACAATGGCCTAGCGCTATCAATCGTAGTATTTCTGTAGTTTCCATAGCAACACTGATTGATAGCAGAATCAAGCATCTTTCATTCGAAGTTTTTCTCCATTTCTAGGATTAAATCCTGGATGCCCCCCCAACTAGGATAGAGCCAAGAAATGTTCTAAACAAAACTGAAAAATGTACAGTGTCAGGGGCTCTATCCTAGGATTTACTCATAGAAATGACGCAAAACTCCGACGAAAGGAACGATACTGCTATCAGTCGTTTTTGATATGAAGACAGTATACTCTGCCGATTCGAGACTTGATGCCTCAGCAAAAGGGACTTGATGTTCATGTACAAGTCGGCATGAAGTCTTAATTTACCGCGTTAAATTCACTGTATGGGTGAATTGGCCGCTAGGATAGGTGAGAATGGGGTAAATATCTAGTGAAAATGGTGCGAATTTGCAGCGAGAGAGGGTCCAATTTACCGCGAAAATGAGGTGAATTTACCTCGAAAAAAGGGTGAGTTTACCTCGAAAATTTCACGAATTTGAAGGTCCACAGCACAGAAAGCCCCGCCTTGTCCGCAACATGGGCGTAATCTCCGGCGAGGTCTGCGGTGAGGAGCCACCCTCTGCGGACCGCGGCGTAACTCGCCCCCCCCCGCTGTGAGGATACCCACTGTATCCTCCCAGCAGCCAAAATCATGCTGGCCTCCGTAGGGTGACCCGAAGTCACCGTTCCAGGGCCAGCAGCAGAATGCCGAATGAGGGTTCTAGGGAGATGAGGCAGCTTTTATACCGGCTGTGCTCACGGTAAACACATTGAGACGTTATCATTAGTTTTATCCTGTTTTCACTGAGATGTTTTCACTTGTTTAGAAATTTGTGAGATGCCAGCACCGGTGGTAATTTCACCTTTTGCGCTGATTGATATCCAGCAGCTCAACAACTGATATGCATTAACATGTTAGAGCTGGCGGTATTTTCACTCTTTGCGCTGACTGATATCCGACCGCTCAGCAAAAAAACCCTTTGCGCGGATAAGCTTTGATGAAGGCGCTAAGGCCCCGGTCATAGTTGGATGAGCCGACGCCTCCAGCCCGGTCGATACACACAGAATGCATTGGAAATGGGATGCGAAAATCACTCGGTGTATCCCCCCCGCACCCCCCCCGCACCCCCCGGTCGATACGTATGAACAACATGGTGAGGTGAAGCTGAGAAAATCACTCGGTGTATCTCCGCACCCCCAACACCACCCCGGTCGATACGTATGTGTAACATGATGGAGTGAGGTTGAGAAAATCACTCAATGTATCCGACGCGGTCGATATCCATGCAATACGTGGATGAGAAAATCACCGGGTGGGCGGGTCAAAGATAAAACATTGCGTCTCACTAGAAAGCTAACCTTACTGCTACCTCCGTGACTTCACCATACTCGCCTTCACTATTTCTCTGAACAGGCGCAATCCTGTTGGCCACGTAATCATCGCCATATCTAGTTGGATGCATCGAGTGATTTTCTCAACCTCACTCCATCATTTTAAACATACGTATCGACCGGGGTGGTGTTGGGGGGTGCGGGGGGGAGGCAGATGCAAATAGGACCAACTATGACCAGGGTCTAAAGGTGAATTTGATGCCTAATGATAACAGAGCGTGATAAGGGCCGCTTTCCCCGAAGCATCAAGTCTCGAATTGGCAGAGTAGAAATACTTCAAATAATAACTTTTCACCCAGGGGTACATTTGATTTCTTTCTTGAATCCTGAGTGCCCCCCCGTCTAGAATAGTGCCCAGTCAGGTACAGTCTCAGGCAACGGAAAAGTTGTGTGGCACTTGTGTGCGGTTGCGTATTCCCAATAAATACTGTGCCTATCTGGGCCAAATTCCGGTCCGCATTTGCGTCTCGACACGCTTCGTGGCCGCACGCGCTCGAGTCAGTCGGGTTTCCAGCGCCAAAGCCGACTCGATGTGGCTTTTTTATTCAATTTTCTTCAATCTTCCTTAGTTTCCAGCTTCCAAAACCCACCTAGAGTCAGCAGATCGGCGGCTGCGGCACTGGAAGCTCTTCTGACTAGGGCGCGTGCGGCCGCAAAGCGTGTCGAGACGCAATTGCGGACCGGAATTTGGCCCAGATAAGCACAGTAGGTTCAAACGGGGTTGCGAAATTTAGCAACGGGAGATGGGGGTGTCGCAACATTTTTGGCCCGAAAATGAAGGTTAAGAGGGATCGCGAAAGTGTGCGGTTGTCTGCAACTTCGGATGGGCGCCGGCCAGCTGGTACGCCGCGCGCGGCTGGGAGCATGCGTTGCGTGTTTCAGCGTACCATCAAGTGTTGATTGGGTCATTTCCCTTCAACTAGATGTTTGGAAACACTCATATGATAGGCTAAAAGCAAGATGTTAACACGAACGAGGTTCATAGAAGCGGGCGTCAATCGGCAACTTAACAATGACTTCTTTTGCGCCTGATTTCTGTGAATATGGTAAGTTGTATTAGAGATAACTAAGAATGCCCTATTTCTGGGTTATTAACATCGAGATGCGATGTCCTAGCATCCAAAGACAGTTCTTGAATTGGAACAAATTCCGGTCCGCAATTGCGTCTCGATACGCTTTGCAGCTGCAAGCCCTCGAGTCAGTCGAGTTTGCAAAGCTAAAGCCGACCCGATATGGTTTTTTCTTATACAGTTTTCTCCAACTTTGTTTACTTTCTAGTTTCTAAAACAAACCTAGAGTTGACAGATCGGCGGCTGAGGTGCTGGAAACTCTTACGACTCGAAAGCGCGCGACCGCAGAGCGTGTCGAGACGCAATTGCGAACCGGAATTTGGCCCAGAGAAGCACAGTGCGTCGCGACGCAACACGCGTCGCTTGTCCTCGCCGCGTGCGGCGTACCACCCTACCCGCACCCACTCCGGATGTGAATTTCATTCCGATATGGACAATGTGTATACAAGGAGCCGACAAACAGCTTTTAAAATCATGCTTGGACCTAGGGAATCGGAAAAATCATTCTTCGAAATTTTTTTTTCAAAATTTCAAACAGAGAGCAACACGCATCGCGCGACGCCGTATTTGCGGCGTCGTGTTAGGCTCTCTAGACAAGGGCTCGCTTTTTATGTAATTATACCGTCGTTTCACGAATCCCTCCGTTTGTTATCGGTGTTCAATTATCGATCTGCGCTCCAGTGGTAAATTTTTACCGTATGAGAACGAATATTTTCTTATGCGATGGAATTTTAGAGGTTTGCGGTGTTCACCCTCCATGCTTTCGAAGAGGCATTCTAGAGAAAAGCTTTGAATTATGTGTTTCGATGGATTGGGATTGAAACTCACTTCCATCCTGATTGTTTAGACAAAACCGCGAGCGGCAAGTTTTATGTGGGGAAAATATTGAGCCCTAGCTTCAACTTCAAGGAAGACAATAAACATGGATAGAATTTCGGTTAATAAAAGGATGGTTTAACAAAAATTGGCAGAAACGCGGAACCAAAAATAACGGCGTCAAACAAAGCGTTTCATGTGCATCATACATTGCCCCAAATCGCCAATTTCACGCCTAAATTTTTAATTTCGATTTTTGCTTTTTCAGTGTTTGCATTTTGAGTTTTCTATGGTCATTTTGCTGTAATTTTTGATTCTGCTCCCCAGGGACAGAGTCGCGACTGAATTCCTTTGGCCAACTGGCCAATTATGTTGGCCATTAAGCACAGATTCGAATATTTCATTACCGGATATCTATTGACTGCGTTGTTGCTTACGGAGCTTGACCTTTTGGCTCCTAGTCGTGGCGGGACCAACTGCGGCGCGGGTCGACGCACCTTTAACCTTCACAGTGTAGCACTGGTGCTGAAATTCTTGTACTTGAAGGCGAGTATCTCGGCTAATCATGCCTGAGAGGTGATTAAAGGACATGTTATGTGGAATCATTTCGCCACAATTTCAACAGCCTAGACAATGATGCGCAATTTTTCACTAACTTCGGAAGCCCTCAGAAAACTCCTTATTCAAAACTCACAAATTAACTAGGGTAATCGTCGAATTTCCGTTCAGAATTGACGAATTAACATACTGAGATATGTGTCATTTATATCAAATCTACCCTCAATTACCAGCTCTCAACAGGTCGCGATAACCGTTTGAATACCGTCATGAAATATCCAGAATTCAGAAAAGGGCGATATAGTGTCGGAATAAACTTAGAAACCATGCAAAATCTCAAAAAAGTGGTAATCCGCCTCAATTTTCTTTATTGTAGAGCTAGTTATGTAGATACCTTCTTAGCTCTGAATCACAGAAAGAATCAATAGCGAAGATATTGGTCGAATTTCAGCACCAGTGCTGCACGTTTGAAGTTGTGAAGGTTAACGGTGCTTCGTCCCCGCGGTTGGTCCCGCCACGACCAGGAGCCAAAAGGTCAAGCTCCGTAAGCAACAACATTTACTGCTGACAGTTTGAAACATGGTTCACCAAAAACGCTCGTTTTGTTTCAGTTTGGGGTCCGACGCCAGAAAATGTGAAATCGAAACAATTCAGAATTACTTGAAATGCACAGAGTTGGGTTTGCACCGAACTCGATGCTTACGATCATGGCTGATGCGGAATTCAACTCGTGCGACCCCGTACCACAAATGGCTGGATCGTGGAACGGATTTTCGACATTTGAGACAATTTCTTCGGGCTTGGTGATCGAACACACAGAATGGTAGGCGCCTAGGAGCAGTGCGGCTGGCTAAATGCGGCGCTTCAGAGATGGCGTGATCGCAGCGGCTGTCTGTTGCGTGTACCGGCCGTACTGCTCCCAGGCGCCTCCCTTTCTGTGTATTCGATCAACAAACCCTTTCACCACATCCTTGTCGAAGTGTCTGTTCCCTCGGCTTCCAACAGTGGTCCTTTTGCGAACGGAGGATCACAATATCACATCGCACTTGGTCTTGCCCGTTTTCCCGTGCCGCAACGATTCCGAACCAAAAACTTGGCAAAACAAAAAAACTGATTTGACTCCCTTTTTAAGAAAATCTGTAGAGTTAGACATCTTTCATAGTCCTCATCGCAAGCGCGGCCACGAGGGAGGCAAGTATGAAATTTTGGCGGCTCCGTCATTGCGGTGCCGGGAAAAGTTGGTCCCCAACCGTGCCATGCACAAAAATTCCAAACCTGCATCTGCGCACATGGCAGCGCGGATAATCCTAAAATTATTTGTGGTAGAGTGGACCTAAAGGCATTGTGCGCGTCGAAAACCATACATTATTTTTCCATGGTTTTTGTATAGTTTGGCCCTTTAGCGAACGAAAATGTCGACAGAACCCCTGAAAAACCTTTACTTGTAGAAAAGAAAACCAGTTTGAATATACTGTGAAATGGTTTTGAGTTTCACGCCAAAATTGTGGTGAGCGCGAAGCGCTCACCAGGATTTGGCTTTGATCTCTTCCCGCGCGGATGCCCTACAATGAGATCACCTATTCATACCGTTAACAGAGGTATGAGCTGTACACTATTCGACAAGCTGCAAGAAATTACATATGTGTGCAACTTTTCATCCCAATTGGTCCCCGCTTTCTGAAGTTATGACCTCTCAAAGTACGCAAAAACGTTCTCCACCACCGCCTCCGCCACCGCCTCCGCCTCCACCTCCGTCCGTCGAAAACCATTTTTTTGGAAGGCGTGGACCAAATCGCTCGAAAATTTGTGACTAGATGTAATAGACGACGGGAATGACGAAAATAATTGTCAGAACTCACCATAATGACTTCTGCCCCTAACGGGCGTTTGAAACTCGGAAACCGGCCTCTCAAGATTAGTTTATAAAAATGACGGGTTTTCGTTATCAGTCATTGTTTTCTTAGAGACTCCATATAAATACCTTGCTCTCTAGGGTGGTGTACTCTAAACGTCCGGCTTGGAACAGGACGCTATGCGGAAGGGTTGTTTTTGAGCGTGGCGCGTGTTTGTACCATGCGCACCAAAGATAAGAAGTCGTCGCAGGGTGTGCTGAAGTGTCGGTTGACTATGCGAGACCGCAGTAGGAGTATGCAGGACGTCGTGGAACTACAGCAACCCCTCAGTAGGGGTGTGCAGGACGCCGTAGAATGTGTGCAGGACCTCAGTAGGAGTGTGCAGGACCTTAGTAAGATGTGCAGGACATCATGGGACCTGTGCAGGACCCAGTAGGGGTGTGCAGGACGTCGTAGAATGTGTGCAGGACCTCAGTAGGAGTGTGCAGGACCTTAGCAGGAGTGTGCAGGACATCATGGGACCTGTGCAGGACCCCAGTAGGGGGTGTGCAGGACCTCAGTAGGGAGTGTGCATGACATTATGGGACCTGTACAGGACCTCAGTAGGAGTGCGCAGGATATCATGGAACGTGTGCAGGACCCCAGTAGGGGTGTGCAGGACGTCGTAGAATGTGTGCAGGACCTCAGTAGGAGTGTGCAGGACCTTAGTAGGAGGAGGTGCAGGACATCATGGGACCTGTGCAGGACCCCAGCAGGAGTGTGCAGGACATTATGGAACCTGTGTAGGACCCCAGTAGGGGTGTGCAGGACATCGTAGAATGTGTGCAGAACATCAGTAGGGAGTGTGCAGGACATCATGGGACCTGTGCAGGACCCCAGTAAAGTGTGCAGGACGTCGTAGAATGTGTGCAGGACCTTAGTAGGAGTGTGCAGGACATCATGAAACATGTGCAAGACCCTGTAAGGATGAGCAGGACTTGATGGAATGTGTGCAGGACACCAGTAGGAGTGTGCAGGACATCATGAAGCGTGTGCAGGACCCCAGTAGGGTTGAGCAGGACGTCATGGAATGTGTGTAGGACCTTAGTAAAATTACACAGGACATCATGGAACGTGTGCAGGACCCCCAATAGGGGTGTGCAGGACATCATGGGAATGTGTGCAGGACCTTAGTAGGAGTGTGCAGGACATCAATGAAACGTGTGCAAGACCCTGTAAGGATGATCAGAACTTCGTGGAATGTGTGCAGGACATCAGTAGGAGTGTGCAGGACATCATGAAGGTGTGCAGGACCTCAATAGGGGTGTGCAGGACATCATGGAATGTGTGCAGGACCTTAGTAGGAGTGTGCAGGACATCATGAAACGTGTGCAAGACCCCTGTAAGGATGATCAGAACTTCGTGGAATGTGTGCAGGACATCAGTAGGAGTGTGCAGGACATCATGGAACGTGTGCAAGACCCCTGTAAGGATGAGCAGGACTTCATGGAATGTGTGCTGGATCTCAGTAGGGTGTGCAGGACGCTGTAGAATGTGTGCAGGACCCTCAGTAGGAGTGTGCAGGACCTTAGTAGGAGTGTGCAGGACATCATGGGACCTGTGCAGGACCCCAGTAAGGGTGTGCAGGACGTCGAAGAATGTGTGCAGGACTTTAGTAGCAGTGTGCAGGACCTTAGTAGGAGTGTGCAGGGACATCATGGGACCTGTACAGGGACTCCCCAGTAGGGTGTGCAGGACCTCAGTAGGAGTGTGCAGGACATTTTGGGACCTGTGCAGGACCCCAGTAAGGGTGTGCAGGACGTCGTAGAATGTGTGCAGGACCTTAGTAGGAGTGTGCAGGACCTTAGTAGGAGTGTGCAGGACATCATGGGACCTGTGCAGGAGTCCAGTAGAAGTGTGCAGGACATCATGGAACCTGTGTAGGACCCCAGTAGGGGTGTGCAGGACATCGTAGAATGTGCAGAACATCAGTAGGAGTGTGCAGGACATCATGGGACCTGTGCAGGACCCCAGTAGGGGTTTGCAGGACGTCGTAGAATGTGCAGGACCTTAGTAGGAGTGTGCAGGACATCATGAAACATGTGCAAGACCCCTGTAAGGGTGAGCAGGACTTCATGGAATGTGTGCAGGACATCAGTAGGAGTGTGCAGGACATCATGAAGCGTGTGCAGGACCCCAGTAGGGTTGAGCAGGACGTCATGGAATGTGTGTAGGGCCTTAGTGAAATTACACAGGACATCATGGAACGTGTGCAGGACCCCAATAGGGTGTGCAGGACATCATGGAATGTGTGCAGGACCTAGTAGAGTGTGCAGGACATCATGAAACGTGTGCAAGACCCCTGTAAGGATGATCAGAACTTCGTGGAATGTGCAGGACATCAGTAGGAGTGTGTGCAGGACATCATGAAGCGTGTGCAGGACCCTCAATAGGGTGTGCAGGACATCATGGAATGTGTGCAGGACCTTAGTAGGAGTGTGCAGGACATCATGGAACGTGTGCAGGACCTTAGTAGGAGTGTGCAGGACATCAAGTGAAACGTGTGCAAGACCCCTGTAAGGATGATCAGAACTTCGTGGAATGTGTGCAGGACATCAGTAGGAGTGTGCAGGACATCATGAAACGTGTGCAAGACCCCTGTAAGGATGATCAGAACTTCATGGAATGTGTGCTGGATCTCAGTAGGGGTGTGCAGGACCTAAGTTCAATGTTCAGGACACCGTATGCAAGCCAGGCCTCCGAATCTACAAGAACGATAGTTAAGTCCGCCAGAACAGGGCTACCGTAATCTCACTCGAGTTGGCTCTAAAATTTTCTAAGTTCTGACTCCGATTTCGCTTCATCTTCCCTACAGGTGGTGATGTTTCCCTGCTTTTTAGTCCAGGCAGATCCTCAACTGCTGACCCTAGAGAAGGACGGTGTGTGAATCAAGACACACCGCTCTTCACTTTATACTTTATCATTGATCAATTGGGTATCATCAAATTTGTTTACGAGAGCCGAATAACATCATTCCTGAGATTACGGTAGTCCTCTTCTGGCGCACTTAACTATCGTTCGCGCTGGAAATCAATTTCCATTTTTCAGGCTCCATTTGTTCATGATTGAGCCCGGTAGACCACACTGGTAAACTTTGGCGAGTCAAAAACGTTGGACGATGAGGTTAATATCCGCCACCAATTCTCACCAGTCATCTAGCCCTTTTTCCTAGAATGTTGGTGCGACAGTAAGATAACAGGAAAAAATGGTTACGGCACGAACTCCACATGCAGAAAAACTCCGAGAATGATTTTGGCGCGAAATTCAAATTCGTATTTACAATGTGTTCCGATTGACTTTTCTTTACAAATGAAGGTTTTTCATGGGCCCTTCAACATTTTCTTTCACTAGAGGGGCCAAGCTACGCAAAAACTCATAGAAATGATGGAAAACTCTGATAAAAGAGGCCTGATACTGCGCTATCAATCATTGTTTTTATTAGAGCTCTACGGAAATACTTCGACTGGTAGCCTCCACCAATGAGCCGTTCATTTCATTTCTGTCTTGAGTGGTGCGTGCCCCCCGTCTAGAAGAGTGCACAAGAACCTGTACAATTGGGTCATTTTGAAACTCATTTCTTCATTTTTCGACTTTTAAATTCAAAAAAGTATATGCCTTGCATCTATTTGTAGGAAGCCGCGTTGCAACAATTATCTTGCAGTCTTAGCAGCGGAGCGGTTGTTTCTTCATTTTTCTACCACTATGTTTTCGAAAAAAAAACAACTTGACTTCTGGAGCTCGACGATATTGTAGAAGGAAACCCTTGTAAAAGTTGTGAAATTTCTGAAAGTTGGGCTCCGCAGAAAAGGTCAAGAGGATTTGGCATTGCTCCTAAATGTTGTGAAATTGTTTTATTGGATTTGGCTCTCAACTTGATTTTTCAAATGTAGTGAAATTGTCGAATTGATTTGGCTGTGATGATACTATATGCAGATAACATAATCATTAAATGTAGTGAAATTGTTGCAAAACGGATTTGGCAGGAGCTCTATCAATTATCACAGTCAAATCACGCGTCAGAAGGTCCTCTGGCGAGCGAATGAAGACAAAAAGAAAAAATAATAATCCTCAGTCAACAATGCTGAACGAAACGTGGCCTTATGGGCTAGAATTAAGGTTTCCGAAGGCTATTCTGCCCTTTCAGTGTAGCTCCCACTAACAATAAGGTACCAGACCTTCCTCACCGATGAGATAAAATTCATGAAAACGAAATCTAACGCAATTTACTCGCTACTGACTATGTCTTCGTGTCCTCAACGCTTTCACGGTTCGCATTGTATAGAAACGTTTTGCTGCTAGGTTTATTCCTGTTCTCATTCGATTCAATATGCGCTCCAAGGAAAACCCCTTCTGACGCGTGATTTGACTGTGATAATTGATAGAGCTCCTGCCAAATCCGTTTGCAACAATTTCACTAGATTTAATGATTATGTTATCTGCATATAGTATCATCACAGCCAAATCAATTCGACAATTTCACTACATTTGAAAAATCAAGTTGAGAGCCAAATCCAATAAAACAATTCCTCATTAACATTTAGGAGCAATGCCAAATCCTTGACCTTTTCTGCGGAGCCCAACTTTCAGAAATTTCACAACTTTTTACAAGTTGTTTTCAGTCTTTCGGCATTTGGAGGACTGGCCCCCGTCATTTTGAACTTTTTTTGCATGTAGAGCTTGTACCATAATTGTTTTCCATGTTGTTTGACGGTCGCATTAACTTTCAATGACAAGTGTTTGATGATCGACCCCACAGTAGTTTCCAGATAGGTATAACTTTCAAGAGGCGCATTATTAGAGCCTCAATTTTTTGGGCGATGTCAGCTATCCCGAAATTTTTGACTGTGCTTAAAAAATTGAAAATGGTTTCCAGCTCGGACGATGCCTTTAAACAGGCAATCGAGTAATGATGCAAGTGATGAAATAGTCGTGGCGCTTTGGGCGGTGCTGGATGGGCGTCACGCGCTTGCGGCGAGGACTATGAAAGAGCTTCATGACATTGCTTACCTGCGTGCGTACGCGTTACGGTTCAGTGTGTGCCGCGCGCGCGGAGAACGCGTTAAGGACGCCATCGTGTGGGAGAGTCATCAGCACCATATACGGCAAAAAGGTTACCGTTAGTGACATAAATGGAACGCAGCAAAGTAAATAACGCTCTAGAACATGCCAGTTCATTTGATTCCACTTAGATGCTACGATGTCGCGTCGCCGGTCGTCCTTTTCGCCGCGCGCGACGCTCACCGACCGCGACGCAGAACGCACGGGTGAACACTGTCCGCTCCCCATATGAAACATGCCTCAATGGGACCAAGAAGTGAATCCTACACACAATCTCAGGTTTTCAATCGGGGCTCAATCCTAGGTATCAGTACTCAGAAAATCAATTTCAAAGTGCGCGCGTTAACTTCAGGATCGTTGCGGTGCGTAAAAATGGACATGGTCAAATCCGTTTGCCATAGTGTCTCCCCAGTTTACGATAGCACCTAGGGGCCCGTAGCAACGAGTCACTTGCTCGGGGAGGGCTCTACTGACCGATCCTAGTGCCAGGCCTGACCCTGGCCGCGGCACCATGATTTCTGTCCGGTTATCTTTGAGCTGCGTGCTGCAGCAGCGCCTGTCTGCAGCTGCGAACCGGATCGTGGCATGTGGATAGAACCCACACTGCTGGTGTGGCTTAGGAGCAGTTCGGCTGGTACACGCGACGCACGCTACGGAAAAACTGCGCACGTCGCCCTTGGGGCGCATTAACCGAGGGCCCTCAAGAAAGAAGTAGTTGTTCCATTTTAGCCGTTCCCCTTTATCATTTTTTTGCATTTTGTTTATGTTGTTACTGTGTCAGACGTAGGGTCGGCGTCGAAATCAACATAGTCATCTCCCATTCCGCTCCGAGAAGCAAACAAAAAAAAAACTCTTAAAAGACTAATATAAAAAGTGCGAATTCCACCTAAACGGTGGCGTCAGAAACATTGCGTCTAAAAAAGTGTATTATAAACAAAAAAAAACATGGACAAAATACTAAAAATGATAAAGGGGACGGCTAAAATGGAGCAACAACTACTTTTTTGAGGGCCCTCGGTTAACGCGCGGCAAGAACGACTTGCGCAGCGTTTTTATATCGCCCTTCGTCGCGTGTGCCAGCCGAACTGCTCGCTAGCCACACTCGCGGTGTGCCTTCGATCCACATACCCCGGATTGTCGTTCTGATATACCCAGTCCCAAACGAGATGGCAAGTGAAGAATCCAAAAAAAACAGCGATCGCTCTGCGTCTCTGACATTTTTGGACTACGGTAAGACGTCGCGTACGCTATTACGCAGCATGTGTTATCGTGATCTAAAAGCAGATGACTTAGTGCCTACCGAGCTGTTATCCATATCCTGTAACTCCCTGCCACGTAAAGAAGAATATCTGTATTGAGAAAGTATCACGAGCATTTGGAGCGGAAAGAACGCAAAGAGTGTTTAAGTTTGTGAAAAAAGAAGTGAGACCGTGAAAAACTCGTCGTATCCTCTTTTTGGATTACGGTCGGACATGCTACGTATTTGCGTACGCGACCTCCTATCGTAATTCAACAATGTCAGAGCAGGTTTGGGCAGACTTGCGACCGGTCGCAACGGGGGATCTTAAAAATGACGGAAAATTTTCGAAAAAAAGAAATTTGGGGGGGGGGTTCGTAGAATTTTCGAAAAAATGGGGTTTAACTCCAAACCACTCGGAAAGGTAGAGTGAGGCAAGAGTAGCAAGTCGCGTATGAATTCTGAACAGTTCAAATGAAGATTAGCTTCGGGGGGGGGGTTCGCAAAAATCTTGGTCATGAAAATTTTTGCATCCTAGGAGGGGGGAGGTTCGTAAAAATTTCGGTCACTAGGGGGTCGTAAAATTTTGGTCACCGGTCGCAACGGCCTGCTCAACTCTGTGTCAGAGACGCCGAGGGAGCGCTGCTTCTTTGGACTCTTCGCTTGCCATCTCGTTTGGGAGAGGGTATTACGGTAGTATATTACTTGTAGACCTAGGCCCGTATTCATGAACGTTCAACCGGCGTGATAAGGGTAAATGTTACTTTGAATCTCAGCGCTTCCTGTGCTTTATACTATACATTGGATCCGACTCTTTTCGGAAAACAGGAAAAGCTGTTTTTTTCTTCACCGTCAACCTAATGCCTTAATGAAAGATGATTTTCCAATCGAAACTTATTATAGCATTCATGCGAGGTCAAAATTGCCGTCGATTTCAAATTAGTGCTCGTGTAATATAGGTTTTTTGAAATGATTCGGATATCCGAAGAAAATCGGTTATTTTAGAATTTCTTGTCACAGAATCTCCTAGTTACTTGAAAGTTGGGATCACTCTGCCTTTTTAGTCCAGACACATCTAAATGTAAACCTTGCAGTTCACGGTAAAGCAGAAAAGAGCGATTATCGCAATTATCTTCAATGAGTCGGATCCAATGTGTACTTTATACCTCTATCTCGCTCCGCGGAGAAGCCTGATGGAGGTATAGAGCACATGAAAGCAGAGACAGGGTTGAGCAGGCCGTTGCGCGGATTTTCGGCGGAGCTACGACCCCCCCGTCGACCAAAATTTTGAAAAAAAAATTGCGACCCCCATCGATAAGCAGACTTTTGTACTCAGCGCACCGAATGCCCTCCGAATAAAATTTTTGACTGAATTCTTTCTCCAAACTACTGTATGCCCACCGTGACGTGGATTTTCATGGCGGCCCCTGTAGAGACAATTGTTCTCGCAATGAAATCTTACTATCAGTGGGCGGCTATTACTACCTCATTTTAGCTCACCAGGTTTGGAGATAATTCCGTTTGCTCCAAAAAGCTTACGACCCCCTACTATACTTGTTATCCGAAGGTAATTCCTCGGATAATGGATCGATTCGGATAATGCCATTTTAAATTTACCGGATATTTGTTCGATTCAGATAATGCGTTTTTTCAAGTTATCGGATATTGGATCGATTCAGATAATGCCATTTTTCCAATGATTCGGATACGGATATCCGTCGGATAATTTCGGATAAATTTAGGATATTATCGGAACAAACCTCAAGCACACACAAACATTGACACATACAGGCCATAAAACGGCCAATGTCTCACCGTCGACTGCAGTACCACGCGCTGCGCGACCGCACGTGCGTCGGAGCAGACGAGTTTTGCTGCCGCGCGACGAGTTTCGGCAGCGACGCGCGGCGGCCGAAACAAATCGCGCGGCGGCCAAAACTCGTGCGCGGCGGCCAAACCCGTCTGCTTCCGACGCGCGTGCGGTCGCGCAGCGCGTGGTGCGCAGTCGACGGTGAGACATTGGCCGTTTTTATGGCCTGTACACACACACACACTTACACACACACAAAACATACACACATACACACATACACACATGCACACATACACACTTACTCATATACACACATACACACATACACACGTACACACATACACACTTACACACATACACACACATACACACGCACACACACACTTACACACATACACACATACACACACATACACACATACACACATACACACATACACACACATACACACATACACACATACACACATACATACATACACACATACACACATACACACATACACACACACAAACACACACACACACTTTCCTAAATTTAACCTAAAATGAACCGATTTTCATCCGATTTTACGCAAATTTTATCCGTTTTATCCGGTTTTGATCCGATTTTATCCGATTTCACGCAAATTTTATCCGTTTTATCCGATTTTGCACAAATTTTATCCGTTTTATCTGGTTTTCATCCGATTTTTATCCGTTTTAT
The DNA here is from genome assembly GCA_029168955.1 of Aplectana chamaeleonis. Taxonomy (NCBI): domain Eukaryota; kingdom Metazoa; phylum Nematoda; class Chromadorea; order Rhabditida; family Cosmocercidae; genus Aplectana; species Aplectana chamaeleonis. The sequence continues at coordinate 112,791 of JAPDOI010001518.1, forward strand.
CCGATTTTATCCGAATTCTTGACCCTTCGGATAATGGTTCGATTCAGATAATGCCGATTTCAAATTTTCCGGATATTGGTTCGATTCAGATAATGCGTGTTTTCAAATTTTCGGATATCGGATTATCCGAATCTCGGATATCCGGTCGGATATCCGAAATGGAGTGATCCGGATACTAAGTATACCCCTACCCCGAAGTTTTAATTTTTCTTCAGAAAATTTCCCTCAATTTTACGACCCCCGTTGTGCCGAGCCGCAACTCTGCTCAACCCTGAGCAGAGATTCAGAGTAACATTCACCCATACCCCACCGGTCACTCATGAATTAATAGTGGTCCTAGTTATAGATATGGTCACCAAATTACTCTTGTAGGCTGCTGTAGAGTAGATATCCACGGATGTAGCTCGCCTTCGCCACACGCGATAGACGTTGGACACGTCTCGTGAGATATAAAAACAGTTTTCGGTCAATCAATCGGAAACGGGCTGTCAGCGAATAGTTAAAGAGCTGACAGCGGTTGGACTTCACTTTCTCAAATGAAGGTTCTTTGATCTCCTTCTGGTACTTTCGTTGGACTTCTTCTGATTTCTCTGTTTGTTCTGTGCATTAACAGGGTATACACGTCACTTAAGACAGACGGGAGGGGGAGCATTAGCAGGAGTGTGGAACACTGGGACGGCTTCTATACAGTTTCATTCGTTTACTACCAGTTCGCGGTTTTTTTTGTATTTTTCATGACTTTTCGCGCATTTCTCTCCTGCTTGTACATCATTGCTTAACGGCGAAGTAGTCACTCTTATAGCATTCTCACTCGCGCTTGCTGTTGTAGTGCTTAGCTCACTTCCTTTATTAACAACAGGTAGGAGCCAAGGGGTTTTCAGAGTGGCGTCGCTGCGAAACTCGCTTTCGCAGGGTGTGCTAGAACAACGGGGAGTGCTAGAAAGAGCTGAGCGAGCGCCGCTGCGAGCTGGTTGAGGCGATCAATGCGTCGCGCGGAGAAAGTGACTTCGACCATATTTGCGTCGCCCGCGTCCCCCTGGACTCCACATATTTATCTATTTAATGCCGTTTTATGTAATTTTGGCGTACCATGGACAGTATAGTGACATCAAAAGACATTATAGTTTTGTACGTTTCGTTTTAGTTTTTTACCTGCAGTTTTTTTTCAATTCGGAATTGGTGTGCTGTCATTATTCCATTCAATTACTTATGAACCATTCTTTTTATTTATACAATTCTCTAGGCTGTCGAATGTATGAATTTGCCTCTTTTTGAAACTAGATTTTCCGCTTCCCCAATTACCATCTAAAAGCAGGGATGGTTAAAACGACTGTAATGATGATTATATTATGTGAAAACAACTGGAAATGTCATGGAACCCACATAAACTGTGATGGCATGACCATAATCGACTTTTTTTGTTTGCTGTGCAGATGCGCGTGTGCGGAAATATCAGTACGCAAAAGCGTGTGGAATTCAATGCGGCGACGAAGACTCCGTCGCCGGCGACCGGCTGTCGCTGAAGTATACCAATGGCCTTAGGGTACGAAAATTGTGAAAATAAATATAATACAATTATACTCGAAAACATTATCAAAGTTAGCTAGAATCATGAAAAGAGTAGTGATTTGATTTCAAAATTCACAGTTTTCTGTTCTTGAAATCACCCGCGCGAGCAGTAGGGAGGGGGCCGCGCTTTTTACGGAGCGATCATAGTGCTATGCCTTACCCTGCCACGCAGCCGGCGTGCGTGTCGAGCTGCCGTCGCACCTTGAATTTTTCGGGCGAGCCTCCCCACAGCTGCAAACATCTGACCGGTATATTAGTCACCATCCGTCTAATACTCCTGGTGATCGGTTCATGGGTCAGATAAATGCCTTCGGGACGGCTGCTTGACACGCACGCCGACCGCGTGGGCAGGCAGACTTATTTGGACGGACTTTTTGTAAAATGGCAATTATTTCTTTGTCCGTACTTGATGTATATTCTTATATACATGAACTTTACTTACGTCTTTGTTCAATTTACTTGTAATGTCATTTAGCTATGGAAACCTACTCATAAACGCTCATAACTCCGTTCAGAAAAATGTGTCGCAGCTGTTAGGGTAAAATTTTATTTGTACACCGAAAATTTATTTTGGGAATGTTTGTTCCATTTGCAATTGGCAGTTCGTGTAGGTATCCTTCCCTTTTGAGATAAGAATCTCTCCATTGGAGCATGCGGAGTTCTTGTCGAAGTCGATTAATTGAGAAGTTGTTTCTCCAGTTCGCTTCACCTACCTACAGAGGATATCGACCCAACATCGGATTTTCTTCTGTTTAGCATCTGCTGTTCACATTTGTCATCTGATTTTGCGTAGCTTTTTTTCATTTCGAGAATTTTCTCGAGGGTTTTCCGTACCAGTTTAGTTCAGCTTTTGGCTTTTTGGGTTTCTCTGAGTTATTCAATTATTTTGTGAAGAATGCTTCGGCTCTGTCTTACTCTCTATAAACCTCGTGAAAATTATTCTGCAAAACTGCGGAAATCCGCAATCTTGTGTGCAACAACTGTGGACCGCCTGCTGTTTTCCTGTCAGCTGGAATTAATCACCTTCCTCTTGATTTTTTGCGTTGATTTATTTGGTGTGAAGGAATGAACTTGAGCTCTTCTTCCACCTAGCTGGAAATCTGATGCTGTCTCATGCGAGCCTAGACATGTGGGACTTGAGTGAATTTTTTTTTCTGAAATTTGCTTTGGCGTGTGATGTGGTGTGAATTTCTGTTGTTTTCCGAACCTCAGAATGAGGAAAAGAGGCTTCGAAAATATAGATAGCTGTTAACGATTGAAATTTTCAAAGTTGTTTTCGTTAGAAATTCCGTCGAACGAATTTTTTTCCGATTTTCCTTCGTTCGAATTCGTTTCGAACGAGTTTTTTTTTCAATTTTCGTTCATTCGTGATTAATGTTTCGATTTTTTTTTGAAAAATTCGTTTGATTTTGAAAACGCTCTTCGAACCCTAGGTGACGCTGTTTCGTTAACGCTCGGGCCTAGCGAACAACTCGCTTGCTCGAATAAGTTGTGCTCGGGAACGGAGAATATAAAGCGTTTCCTGCTGTGATGAGTCCGGGCGGAGCAAGTTGCGGAGCGATCGGTCATGGCAAAATATAGCACTGATTAGGAGACTTCGACATTATAGGCCCGATAAACATCACTTCGAACTGCTTGAAATAAGGAAGAAAGGCTATACATGCTCGCGACTTCAGTAGGAATCAAACACGTGTGGAATAATCATTCTCTGACTGAGTGGTGTAAACAAAGTGTTGAGTCCGGTTTCGAAAAAAGGTCTGAAATTCCGAAGGAGTATCGAAAAAATGCAAAATTTCGAATTACTTTCGAAAAAATCAGAACTTCGATTATTTTCGAAATTTGTTCGACCTCCGAAGTTTCGAAACTTGTTTGCTCGAAATCTTTTCGAAGTAGTTTTCATTTTTCGCAATGTTTACGAACGAAATTTTTTCGGTTTTCGTTCGTTCGAAAATTTTCGACCAATTTTTTTTGAATTTTTAGTTCGTTCGAAATTTTTTTTCGAGCGAATTTTTTTCATTTTTCGTTCATTCGAGCTTTTTTCGAGCGAGTTTCTTTTCATTTCTCGTTGGTTCAAAATTGTTTCGAATGATAGATTTTCAAATTTCGTTCGTTCGACTTTTTTTTCAAAATCTCATTCGTTATATGTATTATTGTACAACAAATTTTGGGTTATCTGGATGAAAATGTAAGTCTGGTAATTACAAAAGTAAATTTAACTGAAAAAAAAACCCCAGGAAATTTGGTGGAAAAAATGCACAAAAACAAGCCTGGACGGCTAATTACTGGTGTCGGCGTGCTCCCTCCCCTCCCGATTAACGAGAATTTCAGGAATTTCTTGCTTATCGGTCTTTTAATTTCCTCTTAAAGTACCAGTGGTCTCTAGAAGCGCTCAACAAATTCTTTATTTTCACTTTTGTGATGGCCGGATCTACCTTTCCATGAGGATAGCACAACAACCGATTTTATCGAAAACCCTGCCTCTAAGTATGCATGGAATTCGAGGATTTCGTACGATTTTTTGAGAAATTTACAGTTGGGTGCGTGGCTTGCTTCCTCAAGAAAACATCTAAATCTCAGTCGCGGCTGGCGGGGGCGGTTTGAATCTTACGGGCGGGTGGTGCTGGGGTCAGCTGATCAGCTGCGCTTCTCTCTTGGCCTGAATCGATTAGTGGGCTGGCGCACGCGCCAGCCGCGGGTGAGATTTATATTTTTTTCGGGGAGGCAAGCCACGGACCTGGCTATACAATATTTTAACGTGCGCAGCGTGCTTAGAAAAAAATTGTTAACATTTTGATCGCCGATGATGTAACTTGACTGAAACTTTGCGTCTCATTGTGCGTTGGCGCGAACTCAGTGCATATATATTACAAGATATGTGCACCGAGTTTGCGCCAACGGACAACAAGGAACGGAAATTTATCAGTGCGGTCCGTGCCGACTGTATGTAAGCTGGGTCAAAGTTTCATCCTCGATTGAATTTTCTGAAAAAAACGATCATGGAGGGTGCTGATCACAGACCCTATATCCAAGTTTTGAAGGGTTACTGTTGCTTACGGTAGCTAAATGACATTGTGTCTTTAAAGAAAGAAAGAAAATGGGTATCTAGCACCCAAAAAGAGTTCGTTAATAAAGTTTAGGCGGAAACAGGTCGATTTCAAATTACCTTGGAGCGGAGTAGTCCAGATCACAGAACTAACAAGGGAACCACTATAGGTCATAGTAATCATTCTAAATGAAATGTACTTTTCTAGAACCATTCTCGGACGAAAAGTTCGAATATGACTATCGCAGCTGCCTAGACCCACTCCGAAAAAAAGTTATGAGCGTTTTTTCTCTGATTTTCGTACCTATTGTACCTTGCAAAAAGCGCACTATTTTTAAGAAGATGCAGAAACGGATCTCATATTCGTGTTCAGCGCCCAAAACTACCCCCCTAGGCAAAGTTTGGGTGAAGGAACATTTTCCAAACTTTGTCCAGACTGGTAGCGTTTTGGACTTGTACGGATTTTCGGTTGGGCGTTTAATTATACCAATTAGAGGGCTCTCGAAGCGTTTTAGAAAAATATTCCAGATTTGACCTAAAATTCGCCCTGGGGGGTTATTTGAGGTGCTGATCACGAATCTGAGGTTCATTTGTTGTTTTTCCAAAATTTGCGACTAAATTTGTTCAAAGCTTCCCACCGGCAGAGAAAATTGACGGCAAAATCGACTTTTGACGATTTCCGGAATGTGGCGACAGATGTGGGTCAAATTGTTCATCTAGAGGTTAATTGGAGTGCTCAACACGAATCTAATGTCAGTTTATCGATTTTTGAAAGCTTGCGGTAGATTACGGTGGGTATACAGTAGTTTGGTCAAAGTCTCAGATTTGTCTCAAAGTTTCTATGTGGGGGTTATTTGGGGTGCTGAATACGAATTCGATGTCCAGTTGTCGATTCTCGAATTATTAAGGTAGGTTTTGCCTCCTAAATGGCATGCTACCTACCGTAACCCACAGTAAACCTTAAAATTTCGACAAGCGAACCCCAGATTCGTGTTCAGCACCCCAGATTATCCCTACATACATGTTTTTAGCAAAGTCCGAAAAAAAATAAAAAACATCTTTAAAATTCTATGCGGGGTGCCATTACCTTGTCGCGAGGCTTTAAAAACGCTCATAACTTCTTTCAGAGTGGGTCTAGGCAGCTGCGATGGGCATACTCGGTCTTTTCGTCCGAAAACGGTTCTAGTAGAGTACACTTTATTTGGAATGGTTACTATGACTTATAGTGGTTCCCATGTAAGTATGGCATTGTGATTTTTTTTATTACGACTAGCGCCGCTATCACTGCCGAAAAGGGTTAGGCAAACGCTGTGATGATTACAGAAGGGGACCGCAGTTTTCGGAGCCGGGAATGGAGCCGCAGTCTCGCTGTCCACCATGCGAAAATAGTTGGTAGTCAGTGTTACAAAAAAAAATTGTAAAAATGGACAGATTCATAATTTTTCAAAAGAACCCATTAGAATTAGCCTGAAACACTCAGTTAATAGTAATTTGTTCACCCATGCGAAAGAAAATGTGCTGTACTCTTCGTCTACTGCTGGATGATATCATAGTCTCTCTTCGATTCAGTCGTCTGCTTTCAATTGGCAAATATTTGTGACGGTGTGGGCGACGTGTGAAATGCTGTCACATCAGTTCATATTTCTGAAATGGATTCTACTGCTCCATAGACATTCTCCACATGCTCATCTCTCTGATAGTTTTATCGTGTGGACGTGTCTCGGCGCCATGGTGAAGATAAAGTTTATTGCCGCCGGAATGTGACTCAGTGCTGAGACGAAAGGCTATCTGGCCAAATAGTTCCAATTTGCTTGTAAGCTTTGCGGGAACTTTCTTATTCCTTATTTAGGGAAGATGTGCTTCATATCAGCTTGAATTGTCATAACACCTGTAGGGAGAGCCCATAAACTGAGTCGGTAACAAAACGATTAACGCCCTCGACGGTGTTAACCCAATTAGTTTAGAAGATTTACTAGAAATAGACACAAAAATTAGAGAAGTCGGCAGAAGACGTGGCAGCCACTGGAAGTCACTTCGCGTAGAACCTACAGTTAGGTCCGTGGCTTGCTTCCGCAAGAAATAAACATTTAAATTTCACCCGCGGCTGGCGCGGGCGGTTTAAATCATATCAGCGGCTGGCGGTATGGTGAGCTGATCAGCTGCGCTCTTCTCTCGGCCTGAATCCATTAGCGGGCCGCCGCACCCGACAGCCACGGGTGAGATTTAAATGTTTTCTCTTGAGGAAGCAAGCCACGAACCGAACTATAAATTGGGATGGGAGTACCTGTGAAATAAAGAAAATAAATGAAGGCAGCTGACACCCATCGCGGCTGTTGTCGACCCTCCAACTACCGTTCCTCGTTCTCCCAGCCGCCTTTGCGGTTTTGCTTTTCCCGCTCTGCCACTGGTGGTATTGTTGGGGTAACAACGAAGCAAATGGCTGCGGACTTTTCAGCGGTATGCGCTGCATCATGTGCGCTCACGAGAAATATGGTGATCGATCGGCGCGCGGGCTGCTGAGCGGTCCGCAGCCATTCGTTTCTATGCTACACCCACCATATAGGCGGTCTGTTTCCGGCTATCAACACATTGATCGTACGATCACAGTCTAATCACTCGTACGCTTACCTTGATGTCTTCCTTCTACCTATTGTGCTTCTCTAGGCCGAATTCCGGTCCGCAGTTGCGTCTCGACACGCTTTGCGGCCGCACGCGCTCGAGTTGGTCGAGTTTCTAGCGCCAAAGCCGACTCGATGTGGCTTTTTTAAACAGTTTTCTTTATTTTTGTTTAGTTTCCAGTTTTCAAAGCCCACCTAGAGTCAACAGATCGGCGGCTGCGGCGCTGGAAACTCTTCCGACTAGGGAGCGCGCGGCCGCAAAGCGTGTCGAGACGCAATTGCGGACCGGAATTTGGCCCAGAGAAGCGCAGTACTTTTCTCCTACTTGTCTCTCCTGGGGGGATGTGGCGACTCTGCCGCTTCGTTTACCCTAAAACTTTTTTGACGTCTTTACAAAATAAGTCATATTCTTTACCAAACTATCAATAAAACCAGCGATCACAAAAGAGAAATACTACAAACTCTTTAAAGCAATAAAATCTTGACAATAACCACAATTTTACCTAATTTTTTAAACCATAATACGGCCTCCCCACACGACCTTTTTCGTTTGGTCTCCCAGATCTAGCATACCAAGAGTGGCTTCTGCGTCATTCGGATTCATCCATGGGTTTCTGCTCCATTCTACAACATTATATCTGCATGGAAAACTATGGCTTCTTTGGTTCTGTTGACAACAGATATTTTGATTTTCCTCTCTTCAGCTTCAGAAGTTGGGCACAAACCATGGCCTATGAAAGGGCTGCTTGACCAAAGCACAGGGTTTTCTGGGTCAGAGCGCTTGCTAGAGTTATCATATTGGACTTCCCCGAGGGCGCATAAGCTCTATTCTTCGCCACAGCGTTTCTAACAGTTTCGGTGGAGGAGTCGCTGTGTTCCGTACGCCTTGTTTGATTTCGGCCAAATACGCTCACCAGCTCTAGACCAGAAGTTTTGAGAGTTTCGCCGGCTTGGGCTCCGACGAATTCGGCGAACCGCAAAGTCCCACCCGTAAACTGAGTTACTAACAAAACGATTAACGCTCTCGACGGTACTAGCTCAACTAGTTTAGAAGATTTATGAGAAAGAGACACAAAAATCAGAGAAGTCGACAAAAAAATGTGGCGGCCACTGGCAGACACTTCGCGTTAAAATTCTTTCCCGAAAATGAAGGTTAGGAGGATCGCAAAAATTTCGGTTGAAAAATGAAAATTCGGTGAAGATAACCCACAAATTCTCCATATTTTTGGTCATCAAAGGAAAGGATCGTTGCATTTCTTAGGTTCTAGACGCTTGAGCCCGACTGCTAAACAAGTTTTCGGCGTCGGCCCTTTAGTAATCAAATATAAACTGCCCAGAAATCGCTCCTCGGGGGGGTATCGTAAAAATTTTGGAGTTTGAAAAAAAAGGATGGTGAGGGGTTGGTTTCGAAAAATATCCGATTTCGAAAATTACGCAACGCCCCGCTTGATCCATAAGACGTTGAAGCTAGGACTTTTACAGGCGTCACCGTCCACCGTTTCAGACAATCGTGGCGGGACCAATTATTCGTACGTTATTTTGATGTCTTCACCTTTTCTACTTTTCTCCTACTGGAGTGTTATTTGAATCATTCTAATGATTTTGCTTTAATGTTTGTCTGGATTCAGTTTCGAAAGTAGATATCAAATTTCCTATGAATCAGGTGATAAAGGAGCGGGTCCTAGGCTTCTTATTTTAATTGGTAAAATTATAATATAATCATGACGAAGTTTCTAAATTATCGACTTCCCTACACATCTTTTTTTTACAATGTATTCGCCATTTTGAGACCGTTAGTGAGCGGCTTATCAGTTAGTGTTTTCCGATCGACCGTTATTGCTGCGTCCTTTCATCTTTTGTTCCGCTATCTTTTGTTACTTTTCGTGCGTCTACTTTCATATATTTTATCGTTCGCGCATGTATGTATTAAATCTACGATCGACATGGTAATTAGCCGTTTTCAGATGAGGTTGTGAGGGCGGAGATACTACACGATACTGAAAATGACGTTACGGGATGCCAGATTGTTTATTCTTCTATTTATTCTTATTGTACAAAGTTGTGAGACATCAAAATCAGGAAAAGCTACTAGAAGTAAGTACTTTGTACATTTTTATGGCTAGTTCATTGTATAGGAGTCGCTTGGATATCAGCATGGCATGTTATGTCGCTTCCTGAAAAACTGGCCCTACTACTATTTTCTTAGGGCTCATTCAGGTCTTGAAACCACCTTGGACGGCTTAGCCTAGACGCTGCCAATGATGCTGATTATTGTTCTTTTTATTTGCGCTGTGGGCGAGGCCGCAAACATCGCGGTGTCTTCCCGACGCCGTAGGTGAGGCTGCATCGCCATGATGTCTTCTTGACGCTTCAATTGGAACTGGTACACCATGATGCCTTCCTGACGTTTTACATGAGGCTGCATTTCAGTGGTGTCTTGCCGGCACTATGCGCAAGGCTGCAACGCTATGATGTCTTCCTGGCGCTGTAGGTGAGGATATAACGTCCTCGTGTTTTCTCGTCGCAGTCGGTGAGGCTGCATCGCTATGGTGTCTTCTTGACCCGTTCAGTGGAGCTGCATTGGGTCTCGCTGGCCTTGTAGATGCGGCTACAATCCGTGGTGTCTTCCCGGCACTATAGACAGGGCTGCAGCGCCATGTTGTCCTCCTAACGCTGTAGATGACACTTGACCACGTTAGGCTGCATCGCTATGGTGTCTTCTCGATAGCTTAAAGGCATCGTACGCGCTGAAAACCACTCACCGTTTTTTCGGTTCAAATGATTCTCTGGGCCCACATAAGAACGTAGGGAGAGTTTGTTCGGTTGAAAACGCCTTATTGTGAAGGTAATCGAGCTTGCATGTCTCAAATTCCGTCAAAAGAGGCCGGCCCTCCGTCAGTCATCTGACACAATTTGCTGTCAGCCATCATAAAAGTTAACTTTCAACATTTGATACAGCGCAACCGAGGGGAAGTTGATAGAATATACCAAACGATTACGTGAAGAATGACTTTTCTACACGCATCGATTAACTTTTCCTTCTCAACAAATCACTTGAAAGAAAGATAAACTTCATTTGATCGTGCGATCGTCGATCAAAACAGCTATTTCTAACGATCGACTCTTACTTTGCCAAAAGTCGATTGAGATATTTTCGGTCTAAAAAGGGGGATTCCAGTGGTTTTTCGCGGTTTTTTTTTTCAACGTAGATGTTATATAGGGAACTATAGCTCTCATTATATATGGAAAACTCAAAAACGAAATCCATCGTGAACGATGCCTTTAAGTGGAGCTGCTACACCATTGTGTCTTGCCGGCACTGTAGGCAATGCTGCAACGTCATGGTGTCTTCGCGTTGCTGTAGGAGACACTTGAACGCTATGGAGTCTCCCTGGCGATTTAGGTGAGGGTATAACTTATCATTGTATGTCTGACGCTGTAGACAAGGCTGCAACGTCATGGTGTCTTCGCGTAGCTTTAAGTAACTTTTGAACGCTATGGTGTCTTCTAGGCACTGTAGCGGGGGCTATAACGTCGTCTTGTTTCCGAGACGCTTTATTTGGTGCTGGCACGCTATGTTGTCTCGACGCTTTAAGTGAAGCTGCGACAACATGGTGTGTTCCAGGCATTATAGAAAGGGCTACAATCCATTGAGTTTTTCCGGTACTAAATGCAGGGGTGCAGTGCCATGTTGCCTTTCTGACGCTGAAGGTGACACTTGGGCGCTATGGTGTCTGTCTAGGGATGTTGGTGAGAGTGCGATGCCAATTGCCATCTTGACGCCTCTTTTTGAGCTGCTCCACCTTGAAATCTTGTATGCGCAGCAGATGAGGCTATAAAGCCATGGTGTTTCCCCAGCACTATAGGCATGTCTGCATAGTCATATGCGCCGAAGGTGAAACCTTAAGGGTATGGTGTCTTTTTGACGCTGTTGGTGGCACTTGAGCGCGTGAGGCTGCATCGCTATGGTGTCTTCTTTAAAGGCACAGAACACCCAAGAAAATAATTTTCCGACTTCATGCTTATCTCGGAGAGAGTCACATGGTGATCACAGTGGTATCTCTCAAATTATTTAATACCCCCTTTGAAGAGAGTGATGGCTCTTCAAAGGTGCCAAGATTTTGAGGGTGAAAAATTGGTGGACGAGTTGTCTCAGGCCTGCATTGCTCTTAGTTCGCCATCGTTGCGCGAGAGCAAGCCAGGATAAGGAGACAGTCCGGTAATGGACTGAAGAACGGTGACTTTTTAAGAATTCATCCATCCATCCAGTCGATATCGAGGTCGAAAACTCGGAAGGGGGTCGGGCCTGTGGTGGTGAGCGAAGGGGGTCGGGCCTGTGGTGGTCGCTCATATCTCGCTTATTTGGAGGAATTGAGATCTAGCATTTGGCACTTGTTATACAAGAGGGGTCTTCTACACAATTACATGAAAATCTCACATTTCATATCTGAGGGTGTACTGTGCCTTTAAGTGAGGCTGCTACACCATTGTGTCTTTCTGGCGTTTTTGGATAAGGGCACGCCTCTATGGTGTCTTGCCGGCACTATAATCAAGGCTGCGACGTCATGTTGTCTTTGTGTCGCTGCAGGTGACACTTGAACGCTGTGGAGTCTCCCTGGCGCTGTAGGTGAGGCCACAACGTCGTAATGTCTCGGGACGCTTCAAGTGGAGCTGCTACACCATGGCGTCTTACTGATGCTGTAGGTGACACATGGGTGTTTTGGTGGGTTCCTGGCGCTGTAGATGAGGTTATAACGTCGTCGTGTTTTCTCGTCGCAATAGGTCAGGCGGCATCGCTATGGTGTCTTCTTGACGCTGTCAGTGGAGCTGCTACACCATGGTGTCTTGCTGGCCTTGTAGATGAGGCTACAATCCGTGGTGCCTTTCCGGCACTATAGACAGGGCTGCAGCGCCATGTTGTCCTCTTGACGCTGTAGGTACACCTGAGCGCGTGAGTCTGCATCGCTATGGTGTCTTCTTGACGCCTTAAGTGGAGCTGCTACTCCATTGTGTCTTCCCGGCGTTTTGGATTAGGCTACAGCTCTATGGTGTGTCTTGCCGGCACTATAGACAAGGCTGCAACGTTATGGTGTCGTCACGTCGCTGAAGGAGATACTTGAACGCTATGGTGTTTACCTCCCTCTTTAGGTAAGGCTATAACGTAGTCTTGTTTTCCCGACGTGGTAGACAGGGCTGCAGCGCCATGATGTCTGCCCGGCGGTGCAGGGGACTCTTGACCGCTATTGTATTATCCTGGCGCTGTAGATGAGGCTATAACGTCGTCTCGTTTCCCAGACACTGCATGTGGCGCTGCCACGCTATGGTGTCTCGACGCTTTAAGTGGAGCTGCTATACCATGGTGTCTTCCAAGCGTTGTACATACGGCTACAATCCATGGAGTTTCCGGCACTAAAGGCAGGAGGGCAGCGCCATGTTGCCTTCTTGCCACAGTAGGTGATACTTGGGCGCTGAGGTGTCTGTTTAAGGATGTTGATGAGGGTGTGATGCCAAGGTGCTCTCTTGACGCTGCAGGTTGAGCTTCTTTACCATTATATCTTGCTTGCGCAGCAGATAAGGCTATAACGCCATGGTGTCTCCCCAGAACTATAAGCAAGGCTTCAACGCCATATTGGTTGGTGAAGCAGCAAGGTCATGGTGTTTCCCTGACGCTTGGGGTTGGGAGAAGCTATAACACGATGGCGTCTTCCCGACGCAGCAAGCTAGGCTGCAACACTACGTTGTGTTTTCGACCATAAAGGTGAGGGGGCTACGCCATGGTGGACTCCTGGCCACGTAGGGGAAATTGCAGCTCCACTGTGTATTCTCGGTCACGAAAGTCAAGCAACAACGCCGTGGTGTCTTCCAGCCACCGTTGATGAGGCCACAACTCATAATATTCCTTCAGTGGAGTAGACGATGTTGCAAATCCACGATCCCTTTCCGGTAATGAAGGTGAGATCGCAACGCTATGTTCTATTCTCAGCGCTTCAGGTGGCGCTGCAAATCCATGAAGGCTTCACGACGCCGTTCTTCCTCACGCCGTTTTGGTTTTCCTATCCAGCACACAACGCCCTCTTTATCAAAAGACGACGCCTCCAATGTGTTGTCCCCATCTCTTGTGGGTCCCGCTCGTCGAAAACAACGGCGACCATTCCAGTATATTGGCTACTAATTAATCTAGCACGCTGTAACATACTCACGAATCAGTAACGCTAACTGCGCAGGCGAAAAAACCATCTCGACTTTCGTTCACCCGCTTGTCGATCGCTGGCGTTTAGTCAGATTCTCAGACACCCGTATCGAATAGTCACCCGGGAATTTCATCATCAGGGCTAATGAAGGGCTCGCTCAATTCAATAGGTCGCATTCATAGAGACAAAGAAGTTCTCTTCCATTGTCGAGTTGATGTCTACGGTGTCAAGCGTAACTACCATACGAACGTAGCGTAGCGTAGCATATCTAGCGTACCCGATTTCGATTAGTAGCTTAGTTGTTCCGCCTAGTTGTGACCTGACAACAAATTCTCTTGTGAATGAACCTATAACGCCGGGGTGTCTTATTGGTGCTGTAGGCGAGTCTGCAACGCCACGAGGCGCTTGCCATAAATGCTGCTTCAGGGTGGTGCCGAGGCAATGAATAGTTCAGTGGCACCATCATGGCGAAGAGGGTTGGAGCTTTTTCTTGGCTTAGCCATAAACCTATAGTCTATAGTAGCACAGGGTTGATTATGATGGAGTCGAAATTGAGGATGGAGCAATATGCAGAGTATGAAAACGTCAAGGTGATACGGGCGTCACGATATGTTGGGGTGTCACGCGATTGACTCGTTGGTGTTGAGGTGCATGATTCTTCACGCTCGAAGAGAAACTGCAACATATGGGGCTTTTTCGATGGAGTAGATGGGTCTGCGACGCCATGCTGTCTTTGCGGCAGTGTAGGTGAGGCCCTGAATCTACGGACTGAAGAATATTTATTCTATCTTCTCTAGTAACCTTATAAGAGGTTTTACTGTTTGATAGAGCTCGAACTAATGAGAGAATTCCATTTTCAGATGTCGTTGTAACAGCAGAAGAAGAGAAGGTTCGAGATGCAGCGGGTTATAATGCGATAGCAGAAATCCATCGAGAAATGGATGACGACCATTCAGGATCGATCGACAGGAAGGAGACTACAGGGGTCAGTTTGAAAAATCATTCATTTGCATCTGTAGGTAGCCAAATGTGTGAGCTTTTAAGAGTTTTTTTTTCTGAAAATAGGTCGTAACCTCATCTTAACAAAGACTGAGCAGTGAGCAGCGTCTAGCTAATGTTTGTTCATAGGCTAATTCAGTTGTTTTAATCTCGGCTTGAATTTGCCGTCGTCGCGTTCAGCATCTATTTGCATAAGTGTCTCACGTAGTTACAATGCGCCTTCATCGCAAAATGGCTGTCACCTTTTTGTGAGTAGGGGATGGGAAACATGATTGCAAAAGAAAGAGGGGTTGAGAACTCGGCTTTGGAAAGGTATTACGGCAAAATTCTGAAACGTATGGACACAGAAATGTTAATTTGATTTTTTTGCGACATGGGAAATGTAGTAATCAAAGTCCAAAAAACAAACGGTAGCTGTTCAGGAGTTAAATGTAGGTTTTTTGTTAAACATTCTCCTATCAGTTATTATTTTATATCGATTGTGCCCCTCATTGTATAGTTGGTTCAGCAATAATGCGTTGGTTTGAAAGCGGCTGTACAAATTTTTATATAGTCGGTGGTGTATTGTCAATATTGATTTTGCTCGGTAGGTGTGAGCTTATCGCGGATTGGTTTCATAGACGGCTCTGATTATGGACAACAATGTGTTGACTAGGTGGAAAGAGTAACATGTAGGGGTGATGATTCGAGTCGATGGTCTGATAACAAATCAATGACATTATCTCAGTCAATGGGATTGGCCAATCGTCGGCATTTGCCTAGCGAACAAAAACAATTTCCGGTGTCTGATAGCTTCTAGACGGTGGTCCGCCAGGACTCTGGCCGACCGCCGGCGGCCTCTTGGCTGCTACCTGGCGTTCGCCAGTCTCATGACCGACCGATCCCATACCGCAGACCGTGGTGTAGGAGATCACCTATGCATCGGTCTGCGCTAACAATAAGGAACCCGCCCCATTTCCCAGGCCGTGAGGTTTTCCCTAAGCGTTCAAAGCTATGCTGGCCTCTGTAGAGTGACTTGAGGTCACCATTCATGACCGGCATCGATGTGCCGAGTGAACACTCTTGTGAATTGACTTTCTACTTTTATACCGGCTGAGCTTTGTGACATCTATGATCAACATCGATAGCACATTGAAGCGACGAGTTGTTAACTCCATCGAATGCCAGCTACGTGACGATTATGACGCCAAGCGAGTGCCACTTGGTTGGTAGGTGCCAACCAGGGATGAGCGGAATAAAAATATGAAATTTCGGAAATCGGTTTTCGTGTTTCGTAACAGAAATTTTTTTCTCGGGTTTCGGAAATCGGGCGCGAAACGCCTGAAAATGCGCGGAAATGCGGTTTTCGGAACGCGAAACGCGGAAAAATTCAGAAATCATCCAATGATTTTTTACGTCCCAGACGACCCGATATTTTCGCATTCCGCGGCGTTTTCTGCGGTTTTCGGAATGCGGAACGCGGAACGCCAATAATGCGCGAAACTGCGGGTTTCGGAACGCGAAACGCGAAACTCCGCACATCCCTGGTGCCAACCGAGTACCGATCGGTGGATAACTGCGTTCCAATGCGCTCGGTAATCGAGGTGCAATCACCATCAGCCAGCTTGGTGATTTCCACTTGCCAACTGATTGCCTGTTATCATCAAGCTGTTGGGCAACTGGCGCTTTTTTGCCAGCGGTTTGCCGCTCCCATAGTCTGAAGCTCCATTCATTGCTGGTCGCTTCGACTAGTCGCGGCACTGGCAACAGTTACAAAACCCGTCGCGTCAACAGATTTTGGACTGACAATGAGTCGCGACGGATTGGAACAGTTTGCAGTTTCAGTCGGGATCGCCGAGCGACTGGGGTATTTCATAGCTGGTCGAAGTGACCTGCTTGGTCTTGTTAGGTCGCTTCGACTAGTCGCGTCACTTCCATGATGGAAGCGATTCGTATAGTCGAAGCGACTAGGCCGTACGTAATCTTTCGCCGAGACGTAAGGTAGTCGGCGCCAAGTTGCGGACTCAACACTCAACCTCGCGGTGTTGTCCGTCATGTTTCACGCGGAAATGCGTCCCCACGAGCGATCCCAGGTCGCTCGACGATTTGGAATCGCCTGACGGAGCAATTCCAATTCGCTTCGTCCAGTCATTTCAGATCGCTGCAGTATTGTTGATCGCTTCGACTTCAAGTCGAAGCGACCAGCTATGAATGGGGCTTCAGTGAGTGAAACGAGCCAATCGCCTGCCTCTCAATCGCCATGGCTAGCTGAATGCCAATCATTGCTCAGATGTTAGACTTATGGCGTATTTTCGCCAGCTATCCGCTACTCGCATTATCTGAGATGCTTTTGAAAACGACACCAACCCGCGAGGAATAATGAACGTATCCTAGAGGTATTGAACCGCATAACGTCGGAATGGATTGTAATGAGACTTTGCGTTTTTTATTGAAGGTTTGGCGCAAGCTCGGTGCCACACGCTATAACACAGGTGCCCCGAGTTTGCCTAAGCATCCAATGGGGAACGCAACGTCTCATTAGGTTCCATGCCGATGTTATCTAGATCGTCTTCGTAGCGTCCATTGCAGCGGGTATGAGCTCTTCAAAGGTCGTTAACTGGAGTTTCTGTAAACGGACGATGTATGGATTTTGTATAGATTTCTATCATTTGGGATGCACGCTGAAGAACAATAATAGTTATGCTGCGAATATTCAACGAAGATTCGAAAGCTACATATGGATTCAGTTCTTTAACCAAGTGTTTCTAGTTTAAAATAACGCGACGGTAGTCAAGTTGCTCATCTATTGGGGGGGACCGGAAAGTAATGTCGTTTTCTGATTATGCGGGACCCAACTACCTGCTCTGTTTACTTTCCCAATCTGGTTCAAATGCTCTTGAATGGTCGACTTGTGATCGCTGTGTTGTTTTGGACCACCTGGTTGATTTTTTTTTGATTGAGACAAGCGATTCACACTGCTTAGGAGGTGAATTTTCATCATCTGACATTCGCTTGGGAGTTGCTTCGATGAAAAGTAAGAGTTGCCTCGTGACATCGAGGCAACTCCCTCCAAATCGATTTTGACGTAGCTTCATTACGGTGAAATTTTAGCCCCAGCTGGGAAAAACGTGAGGCGACTCTAGTGACAGCCCGATGAGATGCCGTCTCGCCTCACTCTCGCTCCACTCTCGCCTCACATTCTTCTCACACTACGAACTCTGTGGTAAAATTGTCGCCTCACATTCTTCTCACATTGCGAATTTTGTCTTGAAATCGTAGATTTTTCCTTTATTATACACGCATATCGCTTCGCATTCCTCACAGTGGAAAATTCATTGTAGATAAACTCTGTTTCAGTTCAAGTGAACTCCTGTTTTCCATTATCACAGCTCGGAGCGATGGCTTCTTCGTCGGAACCTCCTTATCACTACTTATACCTCACCCAGGCTCACCGCTCCGCTGCTGGTGATAATCAAAATGGACAGGTCACTACGGATGTACCAGAGCTTAATTGCTTATTGATCAAAACCATTACTACAATTAGTACAGCAGCGAGAAAGCCGCTACGAGAGCAACATGTGATATCAAAACAGCCTAAAAAACTATAACAATTGTTTATCTTGAACAAAGTGATAAGAGAATAGTAGATTCTTACCCTTTGGTTCCGACGGCTCCGCGGTAGTTCCGCAGCGACTCAGCGGTAGCGCCGCCACGGCTCCGAGAGAGTGCTGCTTCGGTGCCTGTAGGCGCTGAAGCGACACTATCGCGGAGCCGCAGCGGCAATTTCTTTCAAAGTGGGACTGGGGAATACAAAGTTTTCCTCGCTCACATGAGTCCAAACGGAGCAAGCAGTGGAACGATCGTTCATGGTAAAATATAACGCTGATGAGGAGGCTTTGACATGATAGGCCCAAAAAGGATAACTTCGAATCGCACGAAATAAAGGAGAAAGACTATACATGCTCGAGACTTGAGTACATATCGAACACGTGTGGAATATTTTTTCTCCGGCTGAGCGTTTTAAATAAGGCGTTGAGTCTCGTTCCGAAAAAATCCAAAATTTCGAAGGAGTTTTGAAATTAATCCCAAACTTCGAACGAAATTGGAAAAAAAATCCGAAATTTTGAGCGAGTTTCAAAAAAATCAAAATTTCCATTAGTTTCGAAATTCGTTCGTTAGACCGAAATTTTTCCTAACAATTTTTTCACTTTTCGTTCGTTCAAAATTTCGTCGAACGATTTTTTTTTCGAATTTCGTTCGTTCGATTGTTTTTTCGAACGAGTTTTTTTCCATTTTTCATTCGTTCGAAAATGTTCCGAACGAAAAAAAATTTAAAATTCGTTTGTTCGACATTGTTTTTTTTTTCGAGATTGTACACTTATAACACCCACATATCAACCGCAGTTATCACGAAAATCGTCAGACGATAACCAGAAGAGAAAAGAGAACGAAAATGAGAAAAAGAGAAATTAGAACAGAGAAAAAAGAACTGGTTGACGGCTGGTGATGGAAAAATTAGCTATGAGCCATATCGATCGTTTTTCGTCGGGAGTGGCGTTGGAAAAAAAGGCGCGAGCTGGGGGAACTTTTTTCTGGAAGTCGCCTCACATTTTCACCACTTTTTTCGGCGATGCCTTCGGCGCGACGTGAGAAAAATGTAGAGCAGCCGAAAAAGGTGAGTGAAACCGGCCCCGCCCTACGAGGCGACTCCCAAGCGGATGTCAGAGTCGTTAATATGATGAATCGATTGCAAATTGTGTTTCCCCCCGGAAATGTTCGAGACAATGTGACTTTTCAATTAGAACCTTTTGCTTTGTCACAAGATGATAACTGAATATGGCGTGTGAATCCCGTCGTTTCAGTTCATGACAGAGGACATGCACATGCGGGGATCAGACCGGTTGAGGCGTGAACATGCGTTCCATGGAGATGACGACGCGATCACCATCGATGACCTTTGGGAAGCGTGGTTCGAGAGCGATGAGAGAGCGTGGAGTAATGAGCAGGTTTGTACGCTATGCGTAGCGCGCGTGCGGCCGTAACGCGTCTGTACTGAAAGACCTGTCTTAGATTGTGAACTGGATTGTAAATGAAGTTAATCTCCCAATGTATGCTGAAAGAATTACACAGCTCAATATCGATGGAACGGTATTACCGAGGTACTAAACTTAGAAATTCCGGCTTGAACAGTTTGAAGAGTGGCGATTTCCAGGTTGGCAGTGCACAACTCCACGTATATGACAAACCAGCTCGGAATTAAGTCCTCGGTACATCGGCAGAAGCTCCGTCTGAATGCGCTTGATGTTGTTCTGTTCGGCCATCGTGATCCTTCCACGAAGGCTAAGGATATTGCCCTGGCTCTTTTGGTGAGCTTTATATGGTAATAGTCAGATAGGCCCGTTCTAGCATTTTACATGTTTACAGTTGCTTCTGCTCACTTCGGTTCTGATTCTCTATGTGAAACAGCGTCGTCGCGCTCGTTTACAAGTCACGGAGTTGAGTCAGAAGCTGAAAGAGCTGAAAACTATGGAGAACGAGTTCGACCACGTTCAGAAGAGGTGGCATGAAGAGCGCAGTAAGCGGTAAGGCTTAAAGGCAGTGTTCACGATGAAAATCGTTTTTCTGTTTCCCCGCCTATCTTAAAAACGGCCCCATGCTGATTCCAAAAATGTCTCTGAAATCGTACAAGACCTTCTGGGAACGGAGTTATGGTCCCTCAAAGATTGAGCTATGGAAACATGGTGGACGAGTTGTCCGAGGCTTGTAACTTCCGTCTTTTGCAGCCGATCTATGCGAGCTGACCTGAGTAAAGAGAGAAGCTGAGAATGAAGGGAAGAACGGGGCTAATGATTGAAAATCATCGCTCATCTCACGATCTCGAGCATTCATTTGTTCACGTCGGTGGGCGTGTGATGCGCTTTTGGGGTTTTCAATGCGCTCGAAGTTGCAACTTCGGGCTCTTTTGAGGCTCTTCCTGACTCGTTTTCATGCGTTCTTTCGACCTTAACGTTACAGAGTGTCCCTCCACTACCCAATCCTAGTGGAATTTCGAAAACTTTTTTCATCGTGAACACTGCCTTTAACCGTTTATGGAGAGGGGGTCAATATCAATTGGGCGAAAAGTTCTTGTAGAATTTCGGAAACCAGAAATTGGAACGATCTTCTCAATTTTGGAAGTCGGAACATCAAAAGTGTTAGGAAATTGGTATATGGGACTTTCGCTTATTCTAGATTTTGGACCTTCCATAAAGGTATGACCGATTTTGTCCGCATTTGAACCGCTTTCGGAAAGTCGGTAGGGCGAAAAAAAAATCGGAAATCGGAATCTCATTCGTTCTCTGTTTGACATTCAGCTGCCTCTAGTTTAGCTCGACTGTTGATGGAGGAGCGAGTCAGGCAGAAATGGATAACCTGCGTGTTCAGCTGGAGGAAACTCAGCGCAGGTTGGTTTCCAGTGACTCTTGTGGTTTTTATACTCTGTAGAAAAAATTCAACTTTCCGTCACTCAATGCGAGCGCGCTTCTGCTCCCTCCGTTCGCCATACGCTCTCTCGCTGTCTCTAACCTTCCTCTCTGCACCCGCACGCCAAAGAACTCCAGGAATTCTGTTTCTACAGCTGTTAAGACTAGAAAAATCGAATACTTCGATGTTCAGGCTCGAAGAGAATGGATCAGGCGGAACTCCTCTTGCACTACAGCCGCTGCTTCGTAAGACTTGTGAAATAGAATTGGCCTTACTGGATAGGCAAAAGCAGGAGTAAGTTCATATTTCAAAATATCTCCCAGGGGGGTTGCGAAATTTCTCAACGGGGGTGGGAAGGGACCTCAAAAATTCTGCCCCAAAAAAATTAAGGTTAAAGGGGATCGCAAAATTTTTTTCAAACCAAAAATGAAAACTTCTGGAAGCGATTGGGAATTGAAAATAATGTTTATTGAACAGCATATGGCACCTTTTCAGTACTCTATACATAAACTTTTTTTTCGAAAAAAAAGTGCCAAAAAACGTCACGTTGGAGGGGGGGGGGCTTGCAAAAATTTTGGAAAAAAGCTTGCTGGCCGGAGGGGGGGGGGCGCTCAGATTTCGGAAAATTACGCAATGGCCCGCTTGAACGTGATATTTCCAAATTCAATAAAAGGAATTTTTTGTCAAATTCGATTAAGTGAATGACGTTTCAAGGTAAATTCTATACAATTTGAGCGCTATATTAGATCGAAGAATTCGAATTCGCTTTGAAGGTGGTATGTTTTGATTTTTATGGCATCGTCCAAGAAAATTTTTTTCATTGAATCAAGGCGTTTTAGTGCGTTTTTTGCTGTTTTTCGTGACTTTTTGCAACTTACCCTCTAAAAACGTCGTAATTCACATCACTCGAGTCGCGAGCGGCGCGCATGACGCCTCAGCCTCCGTCTTTCCTCCACTCTCTCACTGTCTCTAACCTTCGCTCCGCACCAGCACACGTAGGAATCATGTGAATTTCGCCGTTTTATAGCCTGTGTGGTGGTCAAGGGATTGTTTCATGTGGGAAACCCAAGAACGAAAATCATCGTGAGTACTGCTCTCAACGAGTGTTCGATTGTCTTCAGTTTTGTATAGCTGAATTTCCTAAGGGCTCTATTTTTTAATTCAGTATTTTGCCATTTGGATGGGTCCTGTTTGTTTCTGAATTGTTAAGGCGGGTTTTAAGAGTGCCCACTCAGCTCGGTCCGAAAATAGTAAATTTGTAAAACGGCAATTAAGGTGTGTAAAGGAGATGCGTGAAGCTATCGAACTAGTGGATCGACTTCAGAAGAAAACATCCAGCGTGATGTCCTCTCTCAAACTGGCGACGGGTGCATCTTCATCCAGTGATCAAGTGGATAGCAAAATTTTTGCTTTGAAGTATGCTTTTCGCATTTTTTTCCGGGATTTTTTTCCACTTTCTTCCTACAATGTGTCAAAAATGTAGGACAAGAATGGATAAAATCCAAGTGATCACCCGTGAGACACAGGAACGTTGGCTCCAGATCGAGTCCCTCTGTGGTTTCCCAGTCTTCTATGCTGGTGGTGAGTTGCTATATCAACTTTTTCTCGATTTTCCGGCTTTTCGAATGATTACATGTTAGACTTTTTCAATCACAATCAATGTTGGAATTAATCGATTGAAGCAGTCGATCAACTAATGAATTCGTGAATTTTCGGGTAATCGACTCCGAATTGGTCGAAAATTTGCACTCTCCAAGTCACTCAGAAGTCTCACAAGGAAACCATTATTAGCCAAACTGGCCATTCCGATCGGAATGTACTTTTCTGGAATTATTTCTCCGGTGTATAGTTCGAATATGCCCTTCGCAGCTGCCTAGAATCACTCTGAAAAAAGTCATAGGCGTTTTTTTCTCCGATTTTCGTACGTGTTGTACCCTGCAAAAAGCGCATCACTTTTACGAAAATTCGGAAATGGACCTTATAATCGTGTTCAGCGCCCAAAACAATTTCTCTAGGCAAAGTTTGGGTGAAAGCACATTTTCCGAACTATGTGCAGACAAAGAGCGTTTGGCACTTGTACGGATTTTCGGTTCAGTGTTTACTTTTATCAATTATGGGGTTCAGAAAGCATTGAAGAATAATATTCCAGATATGGCTTAAAATTCACCCTGGGGGTTATTTGGGGTGTTGGCAGAAAAATTCGACGGCAAAATCGACTTTTGACGATTTCCTGCATGTGGCGACAGATGTGGCCCAAATCGTTCTTCTGGGGGTTATTTGGAGGGCTCAACACTAATCTGATGTCAGTTTATCGATTTTTGACAGCTTACGGTAGATTACGGTAGGTATATGGTAGTTTGGCCAAAGTCTCAGATTTGTCTCAAAGTTTCTATGATCGATCACTGATCGAGAGATCGCCGCGTCGACCACATGTGGCACGCACGCAAGGGAGGAGGTAATGATCCTATCACTACCTCCTCGCTTGCGTGCGTGCCACGTGTGTTCGACGCGGCGATCTCTCGACCAGTGATCGACGATATGTGGTGGTTATTTGGGGTGCTGATCACGAGTTCGATGTCCATTTATCGATTTTCGAATTATTAAGGTAGGTTTTGCCTCCTTAATGGCATGTTACCTACCGTAACTTACAGTAAAACTCAAAATTTCGGCAAGAGAATCCCAGATTTGTGTTCAGCACCCTGGATTACCCTTACATTCAAGTTTCTAGCAAAATCCGGAAAATTTTTGAAAAACACCCAAAAATTCACCCTCACCTTGCCACAAAACCTTAAAAACTTTCATAACTTCTTTCAGGGTGAGTGTAGGCATCTGCGATGTGCTTATTCGGACTTTACGTTCGAAAATGATTCTAGAAAAGTACATTTGATTCGGAATAGTTAGTATGACTTACAGTAGTTCCCTTGTCGGTTTTTTTCTATGTTTCGTCTTTTTTCGGAGAAGCGTCTCGATTTTTTTAACTTTCGGTATTTTTTACTGGTTTTTTCGAACCATTCAGTTTGGTAAAAATGTGCCGGAAAGTTAGGTTTTATTCGAACCAGTCGAAAATTTTCGAAAATTCAACGTTTTTTTAAATATTTGAAGACTTCGACATTTCGCATAATTCAGATCTTCGATTTTTTTGTATTTTGAGAATTCAAATGTTTGAAGAAACGAGATTTCTGAATTTTTTCAGAGCGACTATTTGAAAATTGAGAATTTTTTCTTTCGAGTAGCTGCTCTGGAGTTCATAAGGAGCTTTGATCTCGGAATATTTGACGTCATATTATTCGACCTCGATTTTTTTCGGTCGATTAACTATTCGGAAGCATGTTGTTTCGGTAGAGAAAAAATTCTGAATGAATATCGAAGGATTTTGACTAAGGCAAATTTTTGAAAATCTGGCGGTGGTGAGTGCTCCAAACGAATTCTATTAGCAGGTATGAATATGAAGCTGGAATTCTTTATAAAGTAGTGGGATCAGTGCATGTTTGCAGTCTGAATGATACCAGAACCCGTCTCTAGAGTGGCTTGTACTCCGTCGCTGAGAAAATCGCAGCATAATTAGCTGTGTGCTGTGTTTTGGGCGGTTTATTGCTCTCACAGAGAAAATTATCGTCGTGTGATCTGAAGTGAGCGAAATGGAGACTTGCGAGAATGCTCATGCTGCAAGTAATCAAAACTGTGAGTGTCCCTCTCCTTGAACAAGATATCGAGAAGGGACGAACTCAAAAGTGTAGGCGGATCTCGAGAATTGAATTTTTCTTAACCCTAACTTCGTTTAAAGACAGTGTTCACGATAATCTTCGATTATGAGATTAATCGCTAAATCGATTGTTTGGCCCCTGAGTAGAACTGAAATGACGAAGAAACCGAGAAAAACGCACCAGAAGGGTCCGAAATTCTCAAGTATCAGCCCGCCTCTTAAGTATCAATGGAACTGTTCGTTGTGACAATGAAATCTTTTGTGGACCCGCCTTTAGCATTTCTCAACTTTGTGGCGCTCCATTCTCTCTTTCACACCCTAACTAATACTGTTTTGCCCATAATATTCTTCCATTTTCGATTAGCCCCATTTTTTACCGGTGACAACCACCGTGAACACGTTCATCCAACCGGACAACTAGTCCAGGCCATAGAATAATGTCACTGAAGTAAGACGAATTAGTGCGTTTCTCGCCGTTTCTTCGTGATTTTGGTGACACTTGGTAGCCAACGCATTGTTTTGAGTGGAAAACTTGGAAACGAGAATCATCGTGAACACTGCCTTTAAGGTGGCTAACACGATTTTTCGGATGGCTAGGGTGGGTATTAGTGAATAAAAAACCATGAAGCGGGTCGGTGGCTTTTCCCCTCAAGTCCGACACCAAACTTCAGTCCCGGGGAAAGTGACCGACATACTCCCTACCACAAGAACGATTGTAGTGTGCTGGCGGAATGCCGATACCGTAATCCCTGTCGTAAAATTAAATGCGTCGCTGCCGTTGGTTGCAGTCAAAACAACTGAACTGACGGCGACTAGTAATTTTGCGCCCATTAGAGGACCACTCAAAATTCATGCTTGATAATAAAATCCTTGCCAATATCAGATGTCTGATAGCGTTATCAGTAATTGTTTTCACAGATTCATGCTGAAATTCATCGATTTCTGAAAGAGGTATCACTCTTTTTCCACTGTAACCCAGAAATATCTGAAGAATATTGCAGCATATCTGTTCTCATTTCACTCAAAAATTTGATAACAAGTAGTTCGAAATCAGTGCTTCCCATATTCATGCCCATGACACACTTCATTCATCAAGCTTTCGTTTCTCTTAACTGCATGAGAAACTGAATGCAGCTTGAATACTGATAATGGCACTTGTATTGGTATATTTTGAATGAAATTCCACAACACTTGCTATATTTTGTACTGTACCTAAATCTCTAGAAGAACGTCTCCTCACCGGATTTTGATGAACTTTAAACTGGCTCATTTTACAAAAAAAAACCGGCTCGTCTGTCAATTCCAGCCACCAAGAAGTGCAATAGATGAATAATTGTTGGGTGCCGTCAATTCAGTTGTATTGTCCGCAACCAACAGCGGCGGCGCACTTGAATGGCTCATTTTACAAAAAAACTGCTCGCTTATCAATTCCAGCCACCAAGTAGTGCAATAGATGAATAATTATTAGGTACCGTCAATTCAGTTGTATTGTCCGCAACCAACAGCAGCGACGCATTTAATTTTACGGCAGGGATTACGGTATTGGCTTTCCGCCAGCACACTAGAATCGTTCTTGTCTTCCTACCCATGACATAACCGATTGTACTAATTACTTTAGCAAGCTGTATACTGTAATAAACATGTAGCAACGGTAATACCACATAAGTACCCAAGATAAATCATATGCCTTTATGCTACAAGAGAAATATGAAGAGATTTCGAAGAGTAAGAAACAAGGAGCAATTATTACGAGAAAGAAAGCACCACTGAAATATACATCACACTTCAATAATACGGGTCCTGGCCAGTACCCTCTCTATTGAAGGTGCTCTTCGCTAGCCAATTGTATCACAGTAGTAATAGTGGTGTTCTCGAGGCCAGAGTTCCCGAAAGAAGCACAGCAGCGGTAAGGTAGAATGGATCAGCACGGAGCTACAGGAAAGAAGACCACACTTGGCCACGACAGGGCGAAGACTGATGACTCAGACTGTGCCGCCCGAAATAGTCCGACGGCGTCCACCGTGTTTGCGGCTTTCGTTGCGGGACCGACCGCGCCAAGGTCTCCTTAAAGGAGCGATAGCATCGCGCTTTCGCGATACACTATGTTTTGTTAATTATCGTAGTCACTGAAAAAAGAAACGAGAACGAACCTCACATTTCAACCCTCATTGTGTTTCTACGAAAACACACGTATTCGAGCTGCTGCGGCCAACACGCGGAACAACATTCTCTTTGCTCCTGCAGGCACTTCGTGGGGTAGCTCAAAGGAAATCTTGCGAACCACATAGTAGGCTTTGATACAGCCAGTTTTGCAATATGGAGCCCCAATATGGTCAAGACCATTGTCGGAAGCCTCTTGGAGCGAGCTTCAGCGTGCACAGAACTCTGCTCTACGCGTGATCACTGGATGCCCAAGATAACTAACCGCTTCCTTGTTCGCTACTTCCTGTAGAGCAACACTGTTAACTGCAGTCGCAACAGTTCCATGTCGGCATGGTCAGGAATACCACATACCCTAACTTCCCTCTGCTGTCATCTGATCCCCTTTTTTGACACATTCGTGCGCCACTGCATGCTGCAGTCTCTGTTTTGGATCGCCAACGCTGGGCGACGTCGGAGCTCAACCGCGTCTGACTGCTGCAAGTGGAGCACACCCGATTTGTCACTGAATACCTCTCCAGTGCTCCTCCAAATCCTATTCTTGACGACGTGCCCCCCAAAGATCGATGGCAGCGAAATTGACCTACCAAGACGTACACGCGTCATTCTGGCGGGCCTACGTTGTGGACACTCCTCGTACCTCAAGGCCTTCGTCCATAGGATCGACTCGTCGATCCCTAACGAATGTCCCGACTGCCATAACCCAGGACACGATTCATTTCATCTATTTTCATGTCCGGCAAGGCCAACCTCTTCAACAGCTACGGATATATGGAACAAGCCGTGTGATGTGTCTGCCCTTCTACGCCTATGAGAAGAAGCTCTGATGTGGGGCTCCCCCCTGGACGGTGTTAGGGTTAAGGAAAATTATTTTTTGACAAAAAAAGTTTTGAGCAATAGCATGGGATTCATTGTAAATTATTTCATTTGGCTTACTTTAGACTGCACTGAGATGCTTTCTTGCCAGTGAAATGTTTGCTATTATGTCCACTACTATCTTTTAAGTGTTTTAGTAGATGTTCTTGTGTGAGTTCGTATGAGCATGTTGTGGTTTGCACCGATTTCAGAGGCGATTCCGCTGATGCATCACTCGGCGTCGTCGGCTCATTTCTATGCTCCCAACTCAGGTATGTCAGAATCGGATGATGAGGATAGTTCGTCAAGCGGCAGTTTTCTCTAGCCACGTTTCTGAGGCACGGTGTCTAATTGAAAGCATGAAGTGCCTGAATGTGTCTCTTTGTCCCTCCTCTCGTGTGTATGTTATGTGATGTTGTCGTGCCATTTTTGACAGTTGCTATAATTTTTATCGAAATTTTTTCTAGGATTCAAAGTAATGAACTGAGCAAGGGCGCAGGTTTAAGGGATTAGTTAGCAGGGCAGTGAATGTCCACAAGCACCTTTTGGATGGTCCTCATTCAGTCACGGACAGTACGAAAACTGCCGCGACTAGTCCGTTAGTTATTAGCTGGCGGTTGGGCCGAAAGCAGGGTTTGGCGCGGAGTGTGGAAGGGGTCGGGTGAGTGCTGAGCTGCAGAGAGGAGATTGAGTTTGGGCTCCTTTGGAGGAACATATGGACTATCATAAAAGAAGTATACTCTGTAAGGACCAGTTCTGTAAATTTTTCTCGAAGCGAACAAGATTCGAGTAATGGGCTGGTTGAAATGCGTTTTGCAAAAAAATGTGAATTGCTTCTTGAAACTTGACTTCAAAAGAAAGCACCAGAAATCAGAGAACTGTGCAAGTGCGGCTCTCAATGAATCTTGGCATAATAAAAATATAGTTGATATTCGATTTCTTTCAGCAACGGCCATGATTGCTATAGGCTTCTTTATTTAGCTGACGCTTCGGCGAGGTTCGTCGTGAAATAATTAATTAAAACAAAATTATACAAGACATACTAACAAACAATGTGTTTGAGTGGAACCTAACAGTCATTCTGAGAGGGAAGGGATGTGCGTCTTCCAAAAACGGCGATCTGAGTTCAGAATAATGAGAAACCCACGCTAAGATTCGCAGGTGGTTGTTGCTTACGCATGCACGTTGCGCAAGTGCGGCGGGAATTCGAGTCTCCAATTGAAGATCAGATCAACATTGACTGACAAGGGAAGTATACAAAGCGTGTGTCGGATCTGCGGAAACGAATTATATGGTCAGTATCTTGAGCATGTATAGTTAAACTTCACACTACCCCGCCCCGAGCAGCTGGTTCCAAAAAGTTTCGAGCGTTTTTAGAGTTTCACGAAATGTTAAGGGAATTCAGAAATTTTCTGGGGTGTTTTGAAAAAATTCGGATTTTGCTGGAAACTTGTATCTCTGTAATCTAGGGTGCTGAAATTAAGCGGGGGGGGGCGCTTGTCGAAATTCTGAGGTTTACTGTAATTTACGGTAGGTAATACGCCATTTAGGGGGCAAAACCTACCTTACATGTTCAAAAATCGGCAAATGGACGTCAGATTCGTAGTCACCACCCCGAAACCCACGGATACACATTTTTAGTCAAATCTGAGACCTTGATCGAATTACCGTCTACCTACCGTAATCTGTATAAAATTTGCAAGCGGACCTCAGATTCGTGTTAAGCTCATCAAATTACCCCAGAGATTGATTTTGAGACACATCTATCAAAAATAATCCAGAAATCTCGAAAGTGGCGTTTTGCCCTCAAAATTTCCCCCGCTGGGATGCTTCGAGCGAATTAGGCCGAGAACCGCCACTCTGGGAGATTTTTAAGTCAAATCCGGAACATTTTTGTGACGCTTTCAGAACCCCATAGTTGATATAAATACCCTCTTAACCGAAAATCTGTTCAAATCCAAAACGCTATCAGTCGGCGCAAAGTTTGGAAAATGAGTTTCCACCCAAACTTTGTCCATGGGGGTAGTTTTGGGCTCTTAACACAATTATGGGATCCGTTTCTGGATTTTTCAAAGACTTATGCGCGTTTTGAAAGGTACAAAAACCGCAAAAATCGACCGTTTGGGGCTTATAACTTCTCGGGATCTGTGGCTCGGGACGGGGTTCTCCGCAGTTTCACTATATACGCCCAAGAGATACTAGCAATACTATTCGTTTCCGTAGGTCCGACACGCTTTGTATACTGGCCTTGTGAGTGCGCTATGTGATCATTCCGCTCTCTGGCGACGTTCACCCTGCGGCTATTCCTGCCCTGCTTCGTAACCTACTATATTCATCAGTGAGAAAGTCGTCCAGAATTTCACCCAATAGCGCTCTCATAGGGGTGGGATCTGAGCAAAACTGGTCTAGTCTCACACTCTGCGTAATACTTGGTAGGTGGAGCTCCTGGACTAGTTGTGGTAGATTCCGGACGAACTGCGCGCTTGTAACCGGAGTTCGCAGAGTATCCGCAGCAGCTTTCGGACAAAACGTGAGCAGAAACGTGTAAAACAAAGGATCGTTGGCTTGTAGCCTGTGGTTAGGTTTCCTCTTTGTCTGAGCTTGTTAATTTTTTTGAAGGACTCTAAAAGTTGCTTGTAACGTACCCTTACCTTGCCGCGAAGCATCGAAGAAGTCCTGTACTTTTTATTAGAATGATTGCCGGCGGCTGCGGAGTTCGGTTTCTACGTTTGAAAATAGCTCTAGAGCAGAACATTTCTCTTGGGTTGACCGCTTTGACCGGAAGTTCCCTTGTTGAACATCTTAAGGAAAACCCCACATCTGAAACAGCGCTACGAAAATGATGGTCTTAAGACGCTAGCTTCATTTCTCTCAGTAATGTGTTGCAGTAAGCGTCTCTACTAGTTGATTTTTAATGCGTACTTCGCCTGGCCATCTGTATTGCTCAGTTTTCCCTTCCTTCTATGTAGAAGAATCTGTTGTTTCACTTGGTGATGTCTATGGTTGTGAGTGATGCCTTTTTTCAATGAATTAATTGAGTAGAATGTCTGTGTTTCTCTCTTTTGCATGAAATCGAAAGCTTATCTAATAGAATCCCGAATCGCTGGCTTCATGACAAAGTTTTCCCAGTGTTATATGATTTCTTGCCCAATGCACTAACCATACAGCTTTGTGTTGCCTTTTTCAGTTGCGTCTTCGGGATCGTCGAAGTCAATCCACTCGGCAATGGGATCCACCGCCACGGCGCACTCCAGCAATCAGACTATGTCTGTCGGTGCGAACACCACCGCTCCGCTGATAGTCCCACAGAAGCAGCAAGTGTTTCTGGCCTCTGCTTCACCAAATGGTACGATGCATTCTGTTCCGCTCGGTGCTGCAAATCATACCACAACGAATGGCGGGCTCGCTGGTGGACCAAGCTACCCGCAGCGAGTGTGAGTTATTTTTTCATGTCGGAGAATGTTTTTTTTTCTGTTAGGTTCATGCATGACTGCACAGCTATAGCGCTGAGTATCACAGCTGTCTTCGTCCAGAATTTTTCTCCTGTGAACAAAATATTGGCCGCTGATAGTCCCACCGCTGATAAGGCATAAATTTGGGTAAACTTCTCGCCTTAAAGCCACAATCCAACCTCAGAATCGAGTCTTCGTTTTTCAGCCTATCTCGGAAACACTCGCACTCTGATCATAATGGTGTTTTCAGAATCGCTCAGAACTCACTACGAACTGAGTTACGGCTCCTCAAAAATTTTAAATTTGAACTGGTAGAAGGTCGCGGACGAGTTGTCTCGAGCCTGTATTTTCTCGCTTTTCGCAGCCATCATTCTGAAGCAGGTCACAATGTAAAGCCAGACCGAAAACAAAAGGAAGAACATAGATTTTGAATAAAATCATTCGCACGTCTCTTCTCTATTGAGGTCGGAAACCTGCCAGTGGGCGTTGCCCATTTTTTCTTTCAAGGGGGCGTGGTCGACTTTTTCCCAGCTTTTTCTCGCTTATTTGAGCGAATTGAGATTTCGCGCTTGGCAGGGTTGCCATAGACGGCAAGCGGACCAAAATATCAAAAATTACCTCTGAGGTTGGACTGAGCCTTTAAAGGCGTGTATGTCGCGCGCAGGATTTAAGGCATAGCTTTGTTGAGTGGGGCCATGTACTCCACCAACCTCCACCTCTGGGCAGGTGAAGGAGGGGGGGGGGGACCTTCACTATTGGGAAAACCTCTGACAACCGGTGAAACGCCCCGAAAAAGAATGAAAGTGACCCAACACTCATGCAAGTCATTTTCAAGATTTGATGAGTGTCATTGACGGTTTTTCGTCCATAACTTTTCTGTGCTTAGAGATAGACCTTTGGTGAAAGTTGTCTCCGAAATCCCTAAAGAATTCTGCATCGAATAGCGTTTTCAGTTTTGAAAAATATGTTCCCCTTCTTCCAGCCGATTTCAGTTTATAAAGTGCATTATTTTTGCCTGAAATTATCGGTTTTTCGTTCATAACTTTTATGAGCTTGGAGATGGACCTTTGGTGAAGGTTGTTTTCGGAATCCCGATAGAATTCTACATCGACTAGTGTTTCCACTTTGGAAAAAATATTTTCTCGATCCTTCTGCCTAATTCATTTTACGAAATACCGGTCTTTCGCCTATAAGTTTTTAACCGTTGAAGATAGTGTTCTGGTGAAGTTGTTTTTAAAATCTACGTAAAATTCTGCGTCAAATGATATATCGGGTTCCTAACTTTGCTTGCTCCATGAGCCAGCCAGGTCGGCGGAGCCAAGCCCCGTTGTTGGCTCCACCAGAATTCTGCGTCTCTCATCTAAACCATAGAGGCGAGAGCACCCTATGGAGATAACTATGGAGCTCGGCTCCACCAACCTGGCTGGCTTATTGGGCAAGCAAATGTATGAACCCGATACAACATTCGACGCAATGATGGCATGACCATAATCGATTTTTTTTTTGTTTGCTGTGCAGATGCGCGTGTGCGGAAATGTCAGTAGGCAAAAGCGCGTGGAATTCAATGCGGCGACGACGACTCCGTCGCCGGAGACCGGCCGTCGCTGAAGTATACCAATGGCCTCAGACTTGACGCGGCGACAAAAAGGTTTTCGAATTTCATCGTCGGTTGCCGCTCGCTGGCAGTGACGCGGGGACTTTGCGGCATCAAAACACTGTGGTGCCCCCCTCGTCGCCCTTCATGCCGCGTCGCTCGCCCTCGTAGCCGAATGTAACTGATATAGCATCACCCAGCGCTGTTCGTCGCGGCGAGCCACGCCGCGACTTTAACTCTACGGACCCCTCATGTGAAAGGATATATTCGAGTTGCGGCAGCGATTCCAATGAGTGGGCACCGATAATAATCTGCGATAGAAGGAAGCAATTATGAAACCGTTGCATTATCCATATCAAGGTGAAATTCCGGTCCGCAGTTGCAGACAGAAAACTGCTGTTGCAGCACGTAGCACGAAGATGATAGTGCTGGGGCGATGATAAATCGTGTCGAGGCCGCCTCGTTCTATTACGACTATCATCGAGCTGCGTGCTGCAACAGCGCTTGTCTGCAATTGCGGACCGGAATTTCGTTGCGAAACGGGCAGTATTGTTTAAATAAAAACAAGGATTTTTGATCTACTGGATTGGCTTGAACGCGAATGGTTCGTTTTTCAGAGTGACGGAAGATTCTGTGTCGTTGTCTTCGACCGAGGGCAAGAAGAAGCGAGGTCTCATGAAGTTTTTCAAGAAGTCCACATCAAAGAGTAGTATAACTGGATCGGCCCAATGATGTTTCCGGTCGTCATTCGTGTAGATCCATGGCTCATTCCTCAGTTCTGTTATGAATCAAATTACCATTGTCGTTATTCTAGTATTAATGTGACATTTTCCTCTCTAGGGGATTAATCATGAGGGCCAGAGTTGGTTCACTAGTTGAGGGTATACATGTGACTTGCCAGGGGTGCGTATCTCCTTTAGAAATGTGGTATATACCTTTTTTTAGTTTTTTTACATTCTCAAATATTTTGAATAAGGGGCAGTTTTTCTTCTCTGAAGTGAGTCCAGGTTAGTTGCGTGGAGGTCGAGCGAGCGGCCGCGCAGCGTGTTGAAGGCAGATCACAACTCATTTTTCATAATGTTGCCGACGACATTTGATTTTGTCCGATTTTCGATTACCTACCGAAGTGAATGCTACCCGAATCAAATCAAATGAAGAAGGTGAACAGGAAAATTGACCTATGGCCTACCTAAGATGCGCAGCCCGGGTGCCCGCTTCACATTCACCTAGTTTCTCGTGGACTAATTTTTGGGAATGGGCTGTACGTGGTGGCTAAAGATGTTAGATTGAAGTGAAAGTTTTCCGTCTTTTGAATTTGACGACTTGGTCCTCCGGCGAAGTACGATGTATCGATCAAAAACACAAATTCTTTTCTATCTAACGCTGCTTTCCACTTGGGAGGAAGTCTGCTCATTCGCGAAATATGCTCTAAATCAGCGGTAGTGATTAGTATTGAGCACCCTTGAGTGCTTCTATTCACTTTGAGGTAAACTACCAAACCTGCCATAGTTGACAGGATATTTGAGCCATCTTAGAACGAGATGATAGCGTTTGCGGCAAATTTCGACGAAGCGCAATTATTGATTTTCAGCGGATTTTGTAATTTTGCAACTCCAGTCCTTTTTGGCTTATCCCAGAAGTTCTGGCCTCGAAGATTCAAATTTGAGTATAATGGCCAATTCCCTACTCAAAATATTTTTTTCGTCAAATATCGATCTTTTGTGTTCGGAATTGCGATTTTCGCAATTTTCATCGATTTTTACAGAAAAAGAAAAAAAAACTATTGAGTATAAACTTGGTCATTATTCTCAACATTGAAGCTTTGAGGTCGAAACGTCTTGGATACGCCAGGAAGGATCGCCAGGAAGATAAATTATCAAAATCAGCTGAAAATCAAAAATTGTACGTCGGCGAAATTTTCGCAAACGCTATCATCTGGTTTGAAGGAGGTGGCTCAAGTATCCTGTCAACACTGGCAGGTTCGGTGGTTTACCTCAAAACGAATAGAACCACTTAAATGTGCGCAGTATCGAAGATTACAACTGAATTACTGTGCTTCTCTGGGCTAGATTCCGCTCCGCATTTACGTCTCGACACGCTTTGCGCCCGCACGCTCCCGAGCCGGAAGAGTTTCCAGCGCCACAGCCGCCGATCTGTTGACTCTGGGTAGGATTGGAAACTGGAAACTAAACAAAATTGGACAAAACTGTATAAAAAAAGCCACATTGAGTCGGCTTTGGCGCTGGAAACTCGACTGACTCGAGTGCGTGCGGCCGCAAAGCGTGTCGAGACGCAATTGCGTAGCGGAATTTGACCCAGAGAAGCACAGTATATCATAAATTTCGTAAATGAGCAGGCTTTGGCCGAAGTGGAAGGCAGCGTTAGATAGAAAGGAAATTGTGTTGTCTATAGGTATATCGCACTTGGCCGAAGGACCTACGCTGAATGGTTAAAAAGTCGTCAAATTCAAGTGGCGGGAAACCTTGGCTCGTACCTAATATAATGACCAGCTCTGGTACCTACCGAGTAATCCCTGGTTTACTCCCCAGAGTTCTTATCATATCATTCTATTCCGGTATATACATAGATGTGTAAACCTTGCTGTATATCTGCGACAGCGTTGAAATGTGATTAAATTGCCTTGCCTTCCCATATCATCATCGCCAAAAAGTATGTAATACCGTTTTGTGGCCTCGATTTCTCCCGTGTTGCTCCGCGTTTGTGCCGATAGTAGACTGAAATTACGCCTTGCTCCGTCATGCTTGTGATTTAGGCGGAAACGGAGGGCTTTTCCGCCATTTTAATATTTATAAGCTCAGCTAATTTAACAAAGTGACTTGACTTGTGTTCAGTGCTAATCCCAGCATTCCCTTCTGGTATATACTAATTTAACTGTGATGCTTTACTTAATAACCAATTCTGAGTTTATAGTGGGAGAATAAAATGTGTTGTATATTGACGGTGTGAGTTCGTTATTTGTATGTGGTTTTTGTCTAGATATACCTGCCTGTGCTACTTTTTGTAGTGTGTGATTGAGGGAACCTACCGCGACGTCGCGTCACGCGTATGCGACGTCGCATCCCGCGTATGCGACGTCTCGGTAGTTTTTCCGAGCCAGATTCAGGAATTGGCGATTTCAGGAGTTCATTATGGTTGAGATGATATCCAAATTAGCTAATGCAGAGGCAAAGAGCAAGGCTGCGGAGAAAGCGGGAAAGAAACGAGAGAGGCAACTGCATGTGATTAAACTCAAGCGAATACCTTATGGACTTTTTGAAAAGGTGAGAAGCTGGGGTTGTGGCCCTAGCGGCTTCATTTGTCGCTCCGCCTGAATATAAACACGATTTTTTTTTGAAAAACGCCCATCGAAACTCGTGAAAGTTCGTAAAAAATGTTGAATTCACAGACCTGGGAGTGGGTGGTTTCAGAAGATAATATTTTGAGGCTGGCGGTCGCGTTGGCGCGCAGTAGATCTCGCGCTGCTCAGATGGTGTTCCGGAATCGCTTAAATATGCAGTTCAATTTCAGGGTCCTCAATTAAGCGGAGGACTATAAGGGAAAAGCTGGCCCCGCCCCCAGTACCCTAAACTTCTAATAACGTTTTCCGCCTCGGAAAGGAAACCAAGAAATGTGCTTTTTGTACATGTTGTTATTGAGCTTCGCCACACACACACCATTTTTTTCCGTTTACAAATATCTTAGTCCCCTCTACGGCGTGCAACGCTCGATTTTGTATTGAGGGTTTGGGGGAGGGGCCAACCTACTTCTCCGTCATTTCTCTAATTTATTTGAGGAGTCTGAGATCCCGCGTTTGGCGGGGTTGCTTCAGGTCGCTCCCCGAGTAAAATATCAGAAATTGCCGCTGAGGTTGAACTGAGCTTTTTACCTTGTTGTTGATCGAGTACACGAAAACGGACGGGTTAGCCCGTGTTTCGCAGTTACGAAGGTCACGCCATCCCGTTCAAGCTAATTGGTTTTGAAAAGAGTAGCTTGATATTCCGAAATGCAAAGGGGGTTTTAGCTTGATCATTTTATGGTGCGTTCGATCTATAGCTCTCTAAATGCAGAGTTGGAACTAGGTTTCGTGTATATTGTTGGAAAAGGGCAACAACAACAACAATGACTCTCTAAAAGCCATTGCGAACGAAGTTACGACCTGTGGAGTTTGAGAAGGAAAACAAGTCCGGGGGTGTGGCCTTGACTTTCCCTCCCTATGTAGGTGATTTGGACTATGTAAGGCTTTAGCGTTGGATATTGAACACTAGCTAACGTTTTAATGAATGATTCGATTATTAATTTCGGATCTTCTCGTTGTTAATATAGTTAGATCCTTGGCTTGTTTCCTCAAGAAAACATATAAATTTAAAGGCTGGTGCGGCGGTTCAAATCTCACCAGCGGCTGTCTGATAATTACCAGCCAGCCGCGGTTTCAATTTATATTTTTTTTGAGGAAATGCCATGGACGTAACGAAATGCCATGATTCGAGTACGCCCTCTTAGAATTATCGAATGATTGGGTGTAGTCGAAAACCGGCCTCTTCGATTAGGTTGAATTTTTTAAAGTCTATCCGGCCATTCGAGAGTGATCACAATTTTCCGAACAAAAGAGATTATGGAATTTTGACTGCGTGAAGAGTTGTGTCCATCAACAGTAAGATTAAAGGCAGCATACACGTTTGAGAAAGTGGTTGAGGTAACAACGTGAATAGAACCGTACGGCTTATAACATAATGCCTAGGCGATGTGAGGCGTCAAAAACGACCCACAATGCCGTCACAGGAGTAGCAAGTTCCCCTCCCCCCTGTATTTTCACGCCCCCTGTATTTGCGCTTTTCCTCCAACGCAAGGTTGCTGGGTCATCTTCACCGTTGGTACTGTTGGTGGATTGCCTAACAAGTGAACCACACACGTCACTGACCGCGAAGATGACCCAGCAACTCTGCGTTGGAGGAAAAGGGCAAATACAGGGGGCGTGAAAATACGGGCGGGGCCAAACTTTCTACTCCTGCAACGGCAGTGTGGGTCGTTTTTGACGCTTCAAATTGCGTAGGCATTATGGTGGAAGCCATACGGTTCGAATCATGCTGTTATCCCAATGATGTTTGTATGCTGCCTTCAGACCAATTCTTCCAAAAAAAGAGCGAAGGTATTGTTGGGGTAACCACGAAAGGGGTAGCTGCGGACACCTCAGCATCCTGCGCAGCGTCGTGCGCGCCCATGAGAAATGTGGTATTCGATAGGCGCACGCGACAGGCGCGCGGACTGCTGAGTGATCCGCAGCTATCCCTTTCGCGGCTACATCCACCATATTCGGATTATTTGAGAACCTATTCTCTATAAACGTCGTAATCCACATCATTCGAGGTGCGAGCGGCGCGCGCGGCGCGCGCGGTGCCTCGGCCTTCGTCTGCCCTACGCTCTCTCACTGTCTCTAACCTCCGCTCCACACCAGCACGCGTAGGAATCAAGTGAATTTCGCCGTTTTATAGTCTGTAAATCTTCAATTGATACGTTTATTCGAATCGTTCGGCATTTTATTTTATTGAATTTCTTCGAATACGCGGCTCATTCGAGGACTTGAATTGTTCGGGATAACTGAATCCAAAATAATTCAATTCTAGAATTTTCTGCCAGTTATCGGTGGCAGTGTTTGGTGACAGCATTTGAATATCCGATTGCGAAAAACTGCTCTAACGTTTCGAGCATTATTATAGACTCGTTGCGGTTCGTACTGACACTTTGCGTTCCTTGTTGTGCGTTGGCGCCAATTCGTTGCGCACAATCGGTAACATACGTGCACCGAGTTTGCGCCAACACACAGTAAGGAACACAAAGTATCAGTACGATCTGTATAGCTAATCGAAAATTCGACTTTTTTCAATCCAAGTCGTTCGAATGGGACATTTTTCGAATCTCTTAGGATGATGTATTCTGAACATATCAGGGGGAGATGCCGGATTTGGTTGGAGAAGTTCACCGAGGTTCAGAATTTTTTGAGGACGTGTTTTCGCGAAAAAAAACCTTCATTCTTTTCCTTCGAAATTCGTGGAGATTAGTAATTGGTTGGTCCGTTTTTTTTTCAGAGAAAAATGTTCTAAAAGGTATAACAAATACAGCATTTGATAAATGAGGCCAACTAAGCTATTTTACTAAGTAATACAGTCTGTGAAACCATCAAATTGCCGTAGTTCTTTCGTGTGCTGGCGCATAGCGGATGTTAGAGACACCGAGGGAGCGTATGGAAGACGGAGGGAGCAGCATCGGTCGCACACGCAGCGCGTTGAGTGATGAGAACTTCGGTTTTTTTCAGAGGATGCTTTATAATACTTGGTAATCTAAAAAGTTCAAATTGATTCATAACTCATAATTTTTTTCAATAAACATTGTGAATTCAATGCTTTTTTTAATAATGTCTGTTCAATATCATCGACGAACGGTTCATGGGAATAGTGGGTTTTCGAAGTTTCACAAATGTATGAGTAGGAACTGCATTTGATAATGGGGTGTTGAAGGGCGCCGCCCACTGCGGATACCTGGGATTTCTATAAATTCTGGAGTGGATGGGGGAACTCCTGATTTTTTCCGATGGATTGACTTTCCTGGGTTGGTGTAACTTTCACGTTGGTGCGAGATTCTTTTTAGACCACCACAATACCGAAACCAGCTCCAAAGAGTATTTGGAAACTCTGTCTTTTAGTCGACGTCAGTGAATATTCGAATATTCGTGTAATTATTCGATGTTCCTGAATATTTTTCTGATATTACACGGATAGAATTGAAAAATTTTGGTGGTCCACTATTAAAATATCGTCACCGAAAATTTGCCAAATGCTTGAAAACTCAAATTTCCTGAACGGAAATTCGAAGTTTCACGTAATATATGGAATATTACCCCATTCGAGCCTAAATACACTTTTATTTATTGATATATTTTCATTTTAATAATCATTCGCACATGAAAGTATATTTTCAGCAGCTGTGGGAGTATTTCACACAATTTGGAAAGGTTGTGCGAGTTCGCGTAGCACGTAGTGTAAAGGTGCGTGAGTGACGTTAATTAAATAATGTTTTAGCTACTTTAGTGATTAAATTTCAGACTGGTAACCATAAAGGATGGGCTTACGTCGGATTTGAGGATAAAGATGTGGCGGAAATCGCAGCTGAAACTATGAATGGATATTTGATGTTTGAGAAGAGAATTAGCTCACATGTGAGTCTCTGAAATGCATCCATGGGTTCGGAGTGTCCCAAAAGTTTTTTGTTCTAGGTAATGGATCCTAAGAAAATTCCAAGGAGTATGAAGAGCGGGCCGCGTTACATGGCTCCACCGCATATGCGAGGCCGGGCGAAGAAGGAGGCTCTAAAGAGGAATAAGGAGAAGACTTGTGAGCAGGAGGAGAAGACGAAGGTTTGCACTCAAAGATTCTAATCAGTATAATGACTTAGCAGATGATGTCTTGAAAAAAATATGTTCAGGATAGACGACAAGCGGCCCTGAAGCGACGAATGAATAAGATTAAGATGCTGGGCATTGATTACGATTTTGAAGTAACATCGTCGACCACGTCTAGTACTTCTACATCAGATGTTAAAGGTGATGTAGAGAAGACAGAGCACAAGGTTAGAGTTTTAAACTTAAACACAGTACAGGCGCGAAAGGTCGCGATTCCCATAAAGCATTTTTTTCCTGGTCGAGGAGCAATTGAACTGAAATCGCGGTATTATATGCGTGACTTCTGCCCTGTGATTGATGGGATATGCAGAAGGAAAAGCCTAAATTTCGATAAAGACTTGAGTGGAAAATACTGCTTCTCGGATCGCTGTCGTTTAGAGGAACCCGTAATTATCCTCAGAGTAGAGTTCGCTAATTTTTGAGGGAGTTATGGCGGTTTGGCTCGGTGCGAGCTAAAAAATGTCCGAAACGCCGTTTTTGCGCAGAGTATGCGCGGTTCTATAGGCTGCTGAAAGCTTGCATCTTTAGAAAAAGTTGTTGGAATCTTGAGCTGTGCCTTGAATTGGATACAGCACAGGCACCGAGATATGAATTGTGAAAAGTTCGTGTGACTGTGGGAGTGGAAAATTCTCTAGAACATCTGGAAAGCATGAGATCCTATTTGTTCCAGCTTAGCAGAACATGCGTGGTAGAAAACAAGATTACTCCGTTCTCTGGACGAGTTTTCCATAGTATAAACGGCGAGTGTGGGGCAGTGGCAAGAGGCACACGGTCGAGTGATCGATCCTCGCCCAGGGTCAACGAAACCTTCTATCTCTCCGGGGTCGGTGAATTTGTACCTGAGTTGTTAGGGAGGATATGAACCCCGACTCGAACATCGGCTGGTCCGCAAGTCATTGTAGAGGCCCAATACACATTCAAAGACCTCTACGGTTTTGAATGGAAGCCGAAGGTGTGGCGCATCCCCAGAGGGGTTGATATACGCCAGAAATTTTATCCTTTTATGACCACCGCAATTCATTGAACGGGCCCAACACGCATTCAAAGGAGTTTTCGTAGGAAAGTCGAATGTTTGGTGCACGACAAGAAGAAGTGATTAAGGGCAGTGTTAACGATAAAATCAGTCTTTGAATTTTCACCGGAAATGGTAAAGTCTGGAGCCCATTACAACAATAATGTCGAAAAAACGGCTAAAAACAGATCATTTATAGTTCTATGCGGCATCAAAACTCGAATGTGGAATGCCCGCCCAGTCTACTTCCTTCCTCGGTTGTTGTTGAAGTAGTGGACGGGGCAGGCATGCCATATTCAGGTTTTAGGGCTGCCTGGAGCTATTCTGTGCTAGTTCTTTGACCATTTTCGGCATTGTTGTTGCGATGGGACTTGGTCCTTTCAGCGTCCGGTGTGAACTCTATGGCTGTTTTTATCGTGAACACTGCCTCATACTGGAAAAGCGGCTTTGGCCAAGGCGTCAAAAGTAGGGGGCTTCAGAGGTGGCAGTATTTGTAACGATTCATAGAAATCGCGGTTAATATCGTTCACAGCTTTATTCATAAAAATCTGTGTTTGTCACTTTTGTGTTTCAGGAAGAACCAGAGGAGCTTAAGGTGTCAACAGTTCCTTATAAGAAGAAGAGAGTTGCAGTAAAGGTTGCTACGTCAAAACTTGGCAAGGTAACTCCGGCAACCTTTTGTATCAGTAATAAATAGTTCTATTAATACACCGAAGGAAAAATATGGAGAAATAAATGGGAGTTGGGCGATGTGGTTAATGAGAACTGTCTGTTGTCGTACAAGGTACGCCTGCCACGCGCCGCATGAGCGCCTTTGGAACCGTTTCCATGTAACTTGGTAGTAAAAAAAAACTTGACGAGGTGGTGTTAACAGCACCATGAGTTGCTACCTTTGTTGTCTGCTACGCGTGGCGGACGTACGTGGTGCGGCTACGGACAAGAGATACTTAAGAGACAGTACGAGCTACGTATGGAACTGCGTGGCTAGTTTGCGAAGAACTGAATACTTCAAGTGACGGGTTCAAAAATTTGTGGATAACCTCTCTGCAATAATCCCGCTTTTTTATTATCAAGACTTATTTATAGTTATTGTCGTTCTCGGAGCCAAATTCCAGTCCGCATTTGCGGACAACGACTGTTGCATCACGCATGATAATCGTGCTGAGATCACTCGGTGCAACGGCCGTAGTCCGAAGTTGCGGACCGGAATTTGGCCCCGAGTAGGGCAGTAATTTTCGAATATTTTTTCGATCAAGGTGCGAGTATTAATCAACGTTTAGGGAGTGATAAAGTAGCCATGTGCAGTCGCGCAGATCTCTTTTGGTCTTTGGTTTCTTTATTGTGCGTTGGCGCAAGCTCGGTGCATGTATGTTATAACCGCGCCGAATTTACACCAGTGCACAGAAAGGAACCTATGGTGTCAATGCGATCCATGCCGACTGCTATAGAAAGGATTGCCTTGGCTCTACTGAGAACTTGTTGGGGGCCTGCCGCCTCGGTACCTGACCGGAGGAAACGACGGATTTGCAGGGAAATCAAGACATTTTTGGTATTCTGTCGAGATCCCAGTGTATCTATCTGGCCAAAAATAGCGCGATACCGGGTTCATGCCGTGAATTTACCGCTATATAGGTCACTGGGTTCTAGGATTCGAACCATCATATCTTATCAAGGCATCGCTTGGTAGTCCGACGTAGCACTAGGGCGCCCTCAGTGCAATGGTGGCGAAGAAATATGCGGTGATTTCGCGGTGTTTCCGCTGTCATTGCGTGGCAGACTTATCGGTAACTTCGCGGCGGCCACTTCGCGGTAGATTACCAGTGAGCTCCCGTATTTTCCGCGGTAGTTTCGTGTCAAATTCTCAGTAAAATCCGAGCTCACGGTGAACATTCAGTGGACTATGGACAATTTCTTCGCGAGTGTAGAAATGTATTGCGCTCCAAGGGGTTCGAATATTTAATATACGGAAAATCGAATGGTATGGATCTCCGAATAGCCCTATATTCGAGCTTACGTGGTCAGCGTCTCTGCACAAATGAGATTACTTTCTCTTTTTGTGTGGAAATACAAAAATTAACCTCAATTCTCAGGTAACGAGTCGGAAGCCGCCTCCGAAAAAGGTGAAGAAGATGCAGAAGTGATCTAAATTAATGATTTTTCTTTATATGATGTGTTATTTTGACATTGTTGTTGATTTTAGCTGTTGGAAAATGCCTCGTGATGGCTTTCAGTTACATGTTGTACCCATTCATAATGGATTTGTTGCAGAGCTTGCGTGCGTATTACTTGTTATGTTTGCAGTTGCTATGGATAAATTATATGAAGCGGCGCGTGTGACGTAGTGTCAGAAGGCGCGGTTCTCGCTGCACGCGGTTGGATTCGATCCTTGCGGAGGGTCAATTGAATCTTCTGTCCCACTAACGCGAAGACCTCCAACGCGACCATGGATTCGTCACCTCTTGTAGGAAACAGTTTTTGAATGCAGTAAAAATTGTGGAGAAAAATCGATTTCGGATGAAATATTGGAAAAGTCCTGCATTCACCGGACATCCTTTATATGAAAAATTAGTGTTGTCGTAGAAGCTGGTGCATTTTTAGGCATCTCTCATAGTCCTCATTATAGTTGTAAAATTTCGAAAAATGTCGAACGAGCGGAATTTGAAAATTTATCGCTCTACACAGTTCCGCTACGAACGAGAAACGAAAAAAAATTGATCGAAAAAATGTCGAACGAACGAAAAGTGAAAAAAAATTCCAAAAAAATCGAACGAACGAATTTTGAGAATCTTTCGAAATTTCGGGGGTCGAACCAACTAATTTCGGAACTAATCGCGGTTCTGATTTTTTTTTCAAAAGTCGGTCTAAATTTCGGATTTTTTCGAATTTCTTTCGAACTTTAGGATTTTTTCGAAACTCCTTTTAAATTTTGGATCTTTTTTTCTCGACACCGGACTAAACGCTTTGTTTACAACGCTCAGTCAGGGAATGAATATTCCACACGTGTTCGATTTCTACCCAAGTCGCGAGCAATGTTGAGTTCACGTAATAATTTTAGTCCGATGAGTAGACGGGGCTGCGACGGCGCGATATAAACACCGTTGGCATGTGATGTCGCAACACCGCATGGTCAGCCGCCTGGCCCATGCTTCAGACTTAATCGAATACGCAAACCATAGAGTCTTTTTCCCTCATTTGAAGTACTTCGAAGTGATGCTTATCGGGCCGTAATGTGAAA
This sequence comes from Aplectana chamaeleonis, assembly GCA_029168955.1. Classification (NCBI taxonomy): domain Eukaryota; kingdom Metazoa; phylum Nematoda; class Chromadorea; order Rhabditida; family Cosmocercidae; genus Aplectana; species Aplectana chamaeleonis. The sequence continues at coordinate 157,116 of JAPDOI010001518.1, forward strand.
GTCTAATAATCAATGTTGTATTTTGCCATCACCGATCGCTCCACTGCTAGCTGCGCCCGGACTCGTGTGGGAATTTCACGCAGGCGATTGCCGGCCCCGAGCCGCACCGAACATTAATCGGAGCCGCCTGACAGTTGGGCTCGTTCTCCCAATCTCCGGGCCACAACTGTCGCTGTTCGGGCGAACCGGAGCAGCCCGGAGAGCAACAGCAGTGGCCAGGAAAGCAACAGAAGCCGACTCGCAAATTGGGAACACGAGCCGAACTGTCAGGCTACTCTGGGCCGAGAATCGTCTGAGCACGAACCCCGTCTGCACCCGTTGGTAAGCTATCCAAGCCTGCTGGACACCGGAAGTGGGTTGCGGCATAAAGGAAGAAAGGACGGAAAGGATGCCTGATTTGATGCCGTCACCGACCGACAATCTTCCGCTGGCTTCTTATGTTTTGAGGCTTGATCCCAGATTTTCACACCATTCGCCAGATGCCTATCAACCTGTTCTGGCGGCCCATACTATTGACAATTCAGCAACTTTCTGATTTACGAAAGTCAAAAACGCTCCGACTTACAAGGGAAGTATAAAAAGCGTAGGTCGGATCTGCCAAAACGACTAGTATGGTTAGTATCTCTTCTGGCTCAATAGTAAAAATGCGCAGTATCCCGCCGCGAGCCGCAGGTTCAAAAAAGTTATGAGCATTTTTTAAGCCTGGAGAAAAGGCAAGGGTACCCATCAGGCATTTTTTTGGAGTTTCAAAAAATTTTCTCGGATTTAGCTCAAAAGTTGTATGTAGGGGTAATCTAGGGTGGTGAACACGAATCTGGAGTCCATTCGTCGAAATTTAGAGGTTTACTGTAGGTTACGGTAGGTAACATGTCATTTAGGGGTCAAAACCCACCTTAGTATTTTGAAAATCGACAAACGGGCGTTAAATTCGTATTCTCCACCCCGAATAACCCCCGTATACAAATTTTGAGTAAAATCTGAGATTTTGACCAAACTACCGTATGCCCAGCGTAATCTACCGTAATCTGCAATAGATCGATAAACGGACTCCAGATCCGTGTTCAGCACTCTAAATAACCCTCAGCAAATGATTTTGAGACATATCTATCGTAGAAAACCGGAAATCTCGAAAGTGGCGTTTTTCCCTCGAAATTTTCCCCGGTTGGGAAGCTTCAACCGAAATGAGCCGAAAACTTTTGAAAATCGACTAATAAATCACAGAATCGTGATCAGCGTCCCAAAAAACCCCCCTGGGAGAATTTTAGGTCAAATCTGGAACATTTTTCTAAAACGCTTCCAGAGCCCTCAATTAGTTGAAATAAGCGCCCAACCGAAAATCCGTACAAGTCCAAAGCGCTTCGCCCAAAATTTGCTCAGGGTGGTAGTTTTGGGTGCTGAACACATTTATGAGGTCCGTTTCCGGATTTTCCGAAGAATAACGCGCTTTTTGGAAGGTACAAAAAGCACAAAAAATGAGCTTTTTAAGCTTGTAACTTCTTGAAACCTGCATCTCGCGGCGGGGTACTGCGCAGTTTTACTACTGAGCCACAAGAGATACTAACGACACTAGTCGTTTTGGCAGATCAGACCTACGCTTTGTATACTTCCCTTGTTAGCCTTAAAAAGTAGGGGCGCAGCGAAGTTTTCTTGGGCGGAAATCTTGATTGGTCCCGCAAGTAGCTGTTATAGTTTATTTTAACCATCATCTCATACGGTTTACGAGACACCGATTCTAAATTATTTGTTAGGTCATCATAGAGGTACTGAATGCAGTCGCATGTATGGTTAGGTCAGTGGCTTGCTTCCTCAAGAAAAAATATATTAAATCTCACCCGCGGCTGGCGCTGCGCTCGCGTGCGCTAGCCCGCTACTCGATTCAGGCCGAGCAAAGAGTGTAGCTGGTCGGCTTACCATACCACCAGCCGGCGGTTAGATTTGAACCGCCCGCGCCAGCCGCGGGTGAGGTTTAAAAGTCATTATGAGGAGGCGAGCCGCGGACCTAACTTGGGATTCTTTTCTATGCTCATTAAAAATTTTGTTAAATCACTTGTAGTGAAAAAAAAAGACTTTTATGGTTTTTGTAGTTCTTGTTAATTCAGTGTCCACGATAAATTTCACTTCCGATATCTCCACAGTTTACGAAAGGTCTGGTGCCTTATATAGCAAGACATGCTTAAAGGCAAGGTTCGTTCGCATTTTGGTACCACCGAAATTCGGGTTAGATAGATTGGGTAGGTCTAGCTGAACACCTCCCAAATTTTTCACAAACTCCAAGTTCGTATTTCTGGAGGAAACAGCCTGAAAGTCAGGGATTATGGTATTCACAGCATGATAATCATGGCTGGAATGGCCCATAATTACACAGCACTTTTGAAGAATGCGTGGACACCCGCTAAAATATGGACGGTGGCCACACTTTTCTGACTTTTCTGGATCATCGGCTCACGGAAGTGGCTGGAATAACTTGAAGAAGACCGGTTTTAACGCAGTTTTTGCATGTACCTTCGGACTGCCTGTACCATGAGAACAGATTCAGCGGAAAATCTCAGAATCGAAATTCTGCCCGGACCCTGCCTTTAAAAAGGACACGAAAGACGCGTTTATGAGCCAAAATAGGCCCTCGTTGTTTACGTTGATTTTTGAGCGTGAAGGAATTGACCGCTAGAAGGATGATACCTATCAGTGCAATGAAGCGATCAGCTCACTTATCAGCACTTCCTTCACTTGATCATTCCAGTAATATGAATCTTCATTTGTTCATTCCGAGAGGGCGGATCTGGGGCACCAAAACGCTTGTTTGCAGCCCTTATTTTGCCGTTCCTGGCTGGTTTTCTACCGTTCTTTCGACACTGAGAGCCTAGAATCCTTCTCGCCTATCATTTCACTGTGGAAAGTCAACGAGGATGATCATCGTGAACGCTGCCTTTAACTTACCTATTTATATCGTAAAGGGTTTAGCCTCAGTATTGTATTGATTGAAGTTGCTGTTCACCGTCAATAAACAACAATCCATTATGGAACTTCTACTGTGAGAAGAATGTGATGCGATTATTACCCAACTCTGAGAAAACCTGCCCCAGCGTCAGACCAACCCTGCCTTGAAGGCAACTAATCAATGCCTTCAGGGTAGGGTATATCCAGAGTCCCGTCACCAGCTATTTCACTGCATCGACCCTTCCGCTGCGGTGTCTCAACCAGGACGCGACGGCTTCCAAACCGGGTCTGGAGGTCCCTAAACCCGACCGCGACGGGGCCTGATTCGGGCTGCGACGGTGCCCAGTTCCGGACGCGACGGTGCCTGAAACCGGCAGCGACGATCCCTGGACCCGTCCGCGGTGATACCTGCCTGAGTCCTGTCGCTGCGGCGCCTAATAGGAGCCGTCACGGTTCTATGTGGACGCATTTGAGGATTTATCCATGCTTTAGAATGAGCGTGGCATGGGAAAGTCTTCTGGTCAAACACATCAACGATTATTGCTGATGCAAGAGGTTAGAGAAATCTTTCGAACCAGCGCTAACTCTAATGCATTGATAGCCCCGCAATAATGTAGGGATTGCCTTTTTACCCTTTCAACTTGTTTTACTTCACTCATACATTGCTTCCTCTTTTTGAGGCTAAACATATTAGGCGTATACTAGAACAGCAATTTTTATCCAAGTATTATTCCAAATGCATTTATAGAGAACGAAATGCCATAGATCTGCAGATAACAGCTAATACCCTAGTCAGTATCTTGTCAGCAGGGTGAATACTAGAAATTTGAAAAAAAACGTACAAGGTGATTCGGAGCTCATAGCTTTATCAGTGACACAACAAATTACATATGTGAGCAGAATAGAACAAATCGATAATTCCGGCTCTAAAAGAAGCAAAACAACAAATTAAGTATACATTGGATCCGACTCACTGACGATAATTTCGAAAATCGTTCTTTTCTGCTTTGCTCTGAATAGAAAGGTTTACGTTTGGATGTATCTGGACTAAAAAGGCAGAATGATCTCAACATTCAAGTAACTAGGAGATTCTTTGACAAGAAAATCTAAAATGTCCGATTTTTTTTCGGATATCCGACTCATTTCAAATAATCTTTTTTTTACGAACACTCAAGATGGAGTCGACGACAAATTTGTCCTCGCATGAATGTTATCATGAGCTCCGATAGGAAGACAGTCTTTTCGTCAAGCAATAGGTTGACGGTGAAGAGAAAAACAGTTTTTGCCGTTTTCCGTAATGAGTCGGATCCAATGTATAAAATTAAGCATGGAAAATAAAACAACTAGTCTAGCATGCAGTCTTGATTATATCCTCGTACGACTCATTATCAACTGCACTGAGTGAGATCTAGGGCAAATTTTGCTTTGTACTCTTCGGAGCTGAGAATCTTGAACAACGCCTTCCTTTTTATTCTTCGCAAAGGGGACATTGACCGGGAATACGAGCATAAAATGTCCAGATCCACGAACTTACGGAAGTTTAAGAACTTATAGGACGCAGTAGATTTTTTCAAACGTGAGTTTTACCCACTTCTGATGTGCAATTTCATGGGTGACGTCCAAACCCAACTCGCTTGCATCACGTCTGAGCAGGATTATTTTGGTCAGGCTGGCTGTAAATTAAAGTTGTACAATTTCGAAAAAATTTGGAACTTTGAACGAAATTTGAAAAATTTTCGTTCAAAAAATTTCTTTCGAAAACGAACGAAAAAAATTTCGAAAAATCTTTCGAAAATTTTCCGAAAATTTCGTTCGTGTACAACTATACTGCAAATGTCGGAGTATTAGTGTTCGGTTCCTCTTCCCGGCAACATTTTTACACTTTGTGAAAGGTTTGTAATTGTCTTTGAAATCAAATTCTAAATCTCATAACAACATTCCGTTTCTTCAAGCCAGTGTTCACAATGAATGTCACATTTGAGTTCGACTTAAAAATGTGGTTTATCGGTCGTGAGTAACAAGTAGTGAAGAAACGGCGAAGAAAATCGCTCAGGATCAGCCAAAATAACAGTTTCTAACCAACATACAGGCTCAGGGCGCGGACGAGCTTACGCGCCCTGCTAGTTTCTCCAGGAAAAATTTTCACTTCGCGGCAGTTTTCTTCGGTTTTCTGGCCCGTTTTCGCTTGTTTCTTTTACCCTATCCCCTCCAGCATCTGCCAGCGCGGTAAAGGCTGGAGGCGCTGGAGGGGTGAAATTTGATTCATACTCACTCCTTCGTCCGCACGGACCGCTTGAACTGAGAGGGAGGTTAGGAGTATGAATAGCCCTTCAGTAGGTGAGGGATGATGCGAGGTCGACGCCGATTAGGCGAGAATTGCCTCGTTGTCACAAACGATTCTCACTTTTCATCGAAGCAACGCCCAAGCGAATGTCAGAGGGAGCGAACGTTGTTTCTTTTGAGTGCTATGCGGTATCGCTGTTTCGGAGTGATTTTATTGTGTCGTGTAGCAGGCTTCAACATTTACCATATTCCCTTTTCACCAATTTTCAGCTTGTCTTGTTGTCCCATGTATTCAGGTAAGGAAACAATTTCTAACAACAGGTTTTGTTCCCTGAATCTCTCCTGTTCGCGCGCAGCTTGCACGTTCAATTAACCAAGTTCGAGTATAACTTGCCGCCGCAGGAAATCAGTTGGTCGAGAAAAACTCCATTCGCGAATATTCACTATTTCCCATTAGCTCATTTCCTGGCGGCAAGGTCCTTCTTACACATAAAACTTCACACTTGTAGTTGAGAAACTCATCCTCCAATATACAGGCCTGCAGCAGCAGATTTTTCTCATCACGATAACGCTTCTATCACGTTCCATTGGACGTTTTTGAAGCTTTCGCTTTCCATAAAACCCATTCTAATTAATCAAATCAATATAACGCAAGTTTTTCAATGCTGCACACCGGCCGCGAGTTCCAGGGTTATGACGTTTGCACTCATTAGTCTGCATAGATTTTTTCTCGCCCCCTGAGCGAATCATTCACAGTATATATGCACTCAGTTGAGCTGCGGAAAAGTCTTTTAATAAATTGCACCTATTCAAAAAAAGCACCCTGTTTCGATCTCCCGTTTAAGATAGTGACACGCCTACTAATCAGCGTGTATAAGACCGTCTGGTCGAGCGCTTTGTTCGGGCGCAGCCAAACCAAATTCTATCTGGTGGCACAGCGATAGTCTGACGAATTTGATTTCTAACTAAATACAATATCATTTTAGGGTGCTGCTATCCCGAAGCCTCATTGTTCAAATTGATCTAATTGTATATTGTTGTTGAGACTTCCTTGTTCTTTAACTTTCTAGCCCTAAGTGCAACTACTCTTTGTGTCGTCGGGTCCTTTGAGGTTAGTTTCGGATAACTACCTGTGTTACTATTATGTATTGCAATATTGTAGACATTGTCCTGCAGCCCGTTGGCAAGAATAGCTAAACACTTACGATGCTCACATTCGGTAATCGGTCCGTGCTCGAAATTCTTGAAATTTGTAACCACCCTTCCCCAGAGACGCTTCTACGACAAGAACAGCAAAATTTTGCCCATTTTCATCGCTAGTAACCGGATCATGGTGATGTCGCAGCGATTAAAAGTGATCTTGCCGCGGCGAGAGCCTGACTCGCAATGGCCCTCGCGGCGAAACCCATACTCAGACCATATCGAAGCCTTTGTTTGGTCGTTTGCTCGAACCAGTTTATGGTACACTCACAGTTAACCCTCATGACGGCTTTTGGGTATAACTCCTCCGAATGCGCGACCTCATCATGGATTCTGGGCGATGGACTGAAGCTTACGGATGGATGAAACCCGAAGAATGCCAGCTGACCAGCTTGGAACTCTTCTACGTTGACTACATGTGCCGAGACATACAGCAATGGTGGTAGGAGTTTTGTGAGGAACCAACTGGTTTTGTCTGACGGCCCTCCGCACGATTTTATAATTGGTCTCGTTTTCAAAACGCTTTCTTCGACACGGATTAGATCAGTCTCTGGTGGAATCTTGTGTGTTCTAACCAGAGCTCATCTAATAGTAATCGATTGCTCATTGCTCTTCGAGCCGTTGGAGTCCGGAAAAGTTTGATCGACTAAACGAGATCATGAACAAAGGAACAACAGCAGCAGATCTTACGCCTGTTGGATTTACGTCAGCTTCCAAGGCGAAAACAGGAGTAAGGCGTGGAGCTGTAGCAGGATTTTTTCTATTCAATTTCGCCGTTGATGACATCATGCGTAGAGTTGCAGAACATTTGCTTGCGGGCGTGATATTGACACCATCAGGACGCTTCCTTGTCGACCTCGAGTACACCGACGACATCGTGTTATTCGCTGAAAACAACATAAAACTGCAAAGGTTTGTGAACCTCGTTTCGAAATATGCAGCAGCCCATGAACTTCGTCTTCGTCCCGACAAATGCAAGCAGATGTGGGTCTCTCAGAGGCCTTCAACGGGAGTTTGTGTGGACGGACAACGTATCGAACTGGTGGACGATTTCTGTTATTTGGGCTGTTTGCTGAAGAACGATGGTAGTTATGCAGCGGATATTCGACAACGATGTGCGAAAGCTACGTCTGCATTTAATTCTCTAACCAAGTGTTTGTGGTCTACCACCATCGCGAAGGACGTCAAATTGAGCGTCTACCTATCCGCTATTCGCCCTATCATGATGTACGGATTGGAGACGTGGGCAGCACCGAGGACGCAGATGGAAAAGTTGGATTGCACGGAGAAGCTGTTTTGCCGTTTGCCTGAATATTTCTGACCGCTGATGTGCCACAACGAAGATCTCTACAACGAATTCGACGCCTTGCCTCAAAGCTTGACACGAGGGAGGTGCCAACATCTCCCACCGCCATTTAAAGTGGCAACGGAAGGTCGTCTTCGTTTGTCTGGGCATATTTCAAGAAGAAAGCCGCATCTTCCCGTACAACACGCTCTAAGAATGCTTCCAAATCCAAATCCTGGCTGGAAATGGGCTCCTGGACGTAGCCGGATGATTTGGACGGATGTAATGAAGGAGGATTTGAAATCTCTCGGCATTGGAAGGCAATTCAGGCGCTATGTTTCACTTCGCAGGAAGTGGAATAGCGACCAATGGATCAATTATGTTCAAATTGTGGCTGAGGGACGTGACAAATGGACACGACTAGGACGGCACTCCTCGGTGAAGATGCGGAATGACCGCGTCAGGAGAAAGCCAACCGATTAACTCAAGTTAAAGGCAGTGTTCGCGATGATTTTCGTCCCAGAGTTTTTCACATAAAACAATGCGTTGGCATCCAAGTATTACGAAAATCACGAAAAAACGGCGAGAAACGCATTAAAACGTATTTCAGGGACATTATTCCATACCATGGACTAGATGTCCGGTTGGATGAACATGTTTATGGTGGTTGATCACGGTGGAATTATGGGTCAATCGAAAATAGAAGAATATTTTATGTAAGGCAGAATTAGTTAGAACCCCAAGGGAAGAACGGAGCAATAGAGAGTGGAGACTTGCAAAGGTGGGTCCACAAAAGATTTCATCGTCACAACAAACACTTCCTGTGACACTTAAGAAGCGGGTGGTACTTGAGGATTTCGTGTACTTCTGGCTCGTTTTTCTCAATTTCAACGTCTTTTAGTTCTACCCGGGGACCACTTAATCAATATAGCGAATAATCTCAAAATTGAAGATTATCGTGAACACTGCCTTTAAAGGCAGCATACACGCTCGCAAAAGTTGTTGAGATAACTACATTAGTGGGGTCGCACGGGCCCTAGAAGAGCCCTCACGAAGTTGGAAGAGTTGAAAACGAGTTAAAATGACCGTATTTGAGCCGTATTGAGTCACAAAATCATCCTTTCTCCGCCCACCGATACGGGCTCCGCCCCTCAATACCAATGTTCAATGCTCGATTACGGTCATTTTGGCTCATTTTTTACGCTTCTAACGTCGTGAGCGTTCCAGAAAGGGCCGTACGAATACACTAGCGTCGTTATCCCAACAAATTTTTCGCTAGCTCCGCTATTTCAGCCTATGCAGTAAAACTCGTCCATTTCTGGGCCAATATAGAACGAACCGTTATATTCTTCACTTCCGCACTGCCGTTCAGTCCGCAAAGTGCGCTTGATTGCGAAATCGTGCTACGGCGCGGTTGCGAGTATCCTCAGACAGGGATGTGGGATCACCCGGGCGGTGGGACCACCCGGGCACCAAAGGCCAAAAGCGTCCGGGTGATCCCAAATCCTTGTCTGAGGATGTTCGCAACCGCGCCGCAGCAAGATTTCGCAACCAGGGTGCACTTTGCGGACTGAACGGCAGTGCGGAGGTGAACTGTATCTTCATTTCTGTTGATTTTTTTTCCAGTTTTTTCGTCATCTCTGAATATTAACAGCTTCATACCTTCGATTCATTCCATAAAATTGATATCATTTTTGAGCGTGTATGCTGCCTTTAAAGGCAGCATACACGCTCGTAAACGTGGTTGGGATAACAATGTGAATCAAACCATATGGCTTACAACATAATGCCTACGCATTTTTAAGCGTCAAAAACGACCCACAAGGCCGTTAAAGGAGTAGCAAGTTTGGCCCCGCTCGTATTTTCACGCCCCCTGTATTTGCCCTTTTTCTCTAACGCAGGGTTTCTGGGCCATCTTCGCCGTCAGGGACGTGAGTGGTTCACTTGTTAGGCAATCCACCAACAGTACCGGTGTAGTTGACCCAGCAAATTTGCGTTGCAGGAAAAGGGCAAATACAGGGGGCGTGAAAATACGGGAGGGGCCAAACTTGCTACTGCTGTAACGGCATGGTGGGCCGTTTTTGATTCTTCAAAATACGTACACGTTGTAACTAGAGCCGTACCATTCTATTTCAGTAGTTATCTCAATCACGTCTACAAGCGCGTATGCTGTCTTTAAAGACAGTGCCCACGATTGAAATCGTTTTCGTGTTTCCAAAAGAAAACGAAGGTTAAGAGTCTGACTGTTTCACCAATGAAGAAAGAACCATGAAAAACGCTGCGAAACATCCAAAATCAGCTCTTCTTCTTGAAAGCCACATTACAACGGTGGATCAGTTGCGCGGGCATCGGCCTGAAGTAGACAGCGTTTGCATATGCGCCCCAATGCTAAACTCAGCTGCGCTCGCGCTCCATGGTAATGTAGAAGCGGACTAAAATGATCCTCGCAAAACTCGATCGCGAGCGGAAGGGCTAGCGCGAGCGACTTCGGAGCCGTATGGAGCTCTTTCGCCTGTTTTCATTCGTTCTTTCGACCTCAGTGCTCCAATGGAACCCTGAACGTTCGATTTCCGGCCAAAACCGAGGACGAATTTTATCGTGGACACTGCCTTTAAGTCATCGTCAAATGTTTTGGGGGAGACAGAAAGAAACAATTTGAGGAATGGTATGGTTCCCCCAATACAACTGGGTGAATCAAAACAACGCAAACGTGAAAGAAGCTGGAAACACTCGATGCAAGGAAATGAAGCGAAAATGACGTGCACATAAAGGGGTTTTTACATCATCTGAAAATGTTCCTCAGAACGTTTGGCGACGACAACTACCGTATTTCCTGTAATTGAACACCCGGGTGCACTATTTTTCAACCTCCTCCGAAAGGGGCTTCAATTGGAGGGAGGAGTTTAAATAAAGGGGGAGGCTCTAATTTTCAAGCAAGAATTCTAGAGTCAATATGGGCGAACAAAGTTTATTAGGCAAACCGAAGTGGGACAATAATGAATTACTCGGAGAACACTAAGAGATCATCATCAATAAACTCATTGTTTAAGTCCTCCTCAAGATCAATTTCTTCGAAAATGTCAACAAGGGCTGGGTGCCGGCATCTCGAGCAGCCCGTAGCAGTTCACGTCCGGTAGGAATCTCTTTTCAGCCTAAGGGGGGGGGTGTTCTATTCTCCGACCTTCACCGAAAGGTGGGTTAAATTAGAGAGGGTGTTCAAGAGTCTACAGTTATAGCTCGTTCTCTGCTTCGTTCTCTGCTCCCTCTTTGCATCCACCTCAGCGACCATTCCAGTGAGATACGTCACCCGCGCTAAGTTTTACAAAAACGGTGAGCATTTGCAAAAAAAGGCACCTGCACCTACCTATCACTAATCGTTGACTAACAAGGGAAACCATCCGAGCGTGATCAGAGGTCTGCAAAATGAAGTACAAAGGTAGAATGACTTTGTTACGAGTAGTAAGAACTGTGAGTGACTCCAGCCTATTCTTATATTCGAAAACGTTTTAGGCTCGAAACGACTGGTTGCAGTACTTGAATTACGTTCTACCTAATATAGCCTACCCTAAGAGCCCGAAACGACGAAAGCGGACCTCTTCTCCGTTTTCAGAGCCCCAATATAGAGCTCATGTAATAAATTTAGCCTGATGAATGAATGGGGCTGCGACGGTAGATCGCCGCGCGCGAATCAAAACCCCGTGGGCCAGTGATGCCGCCAACACCGCACGACCAGCCGCCTGGTCCGTGCGTTAGACTAAATAGAATACGCATATCATACCACCGTCGAAGCATTATGAATAGGAGACTTTTTTCGGCTTTCGGGTCCCTGAAAATGCCAAAATATTTGTGAACAATGCTTTTAAAGGCACAGTCTAACCATGGAATCGTTGTTTTCGGTTTCCAACTTGTCTTGAAGACGGCTCCACGTTGATTCCAGAGATGTCCTAGGAATTGCACAAGACTTCCTGGAAACGGAGTTATGGCCCTCAAAATTGATCGGCGAAAGCATGGTAGACGAGTTGTCTGGGGCTTGTAACTTCCCTCATTTGCAACCAACGTCTGCGATCGGACAGGAATGAAGAGAGAGGCTAGGAATGGGAGGGAAGAACGGGGCTACTTATGGGAAGCCATCGCTTATCCGTCAGTATTGAGCTCGAAAGATCGTCAAAGGGGCGTGCTTCCTGATGTGGGCGCCCCACTGGGGCCTTCCTGCTATATCTCGCTTTTTTGGAGGAATTGAGAGCTCACACTTTGCAGGTCTTATATAGGGTGGATCTTTTTCACAACTATGTGAAATCTCAGATTTCGTCACCCGGGTTGGACTGTGCCTTTAAAGGCAGGGTTATCGATAAATTCGGTTGTTGTGCTCTCCCCACGGAATAGCGAATCTGGTCATTACAAAAGTGAAAATAAGTAAAAATTTGAAGAAAAAACGCTCAGGAACAAGGGTTCTTGGTGTTCTACCTCCCCCATTTATCGAGATTTGTGTAAAAGCCTGTTTTGTCAATTTTTATTCTGCCTCTAAAGAAATTTCGGAGCATTTCTGGAGACCACTAACTACTTTGAAGGCAGTATCCACGATGAAAACCGGTTTATGTTTTTCATTCTATCTTTAAAACGGTCCCATGCTGACTTCAACGATGTGCCCGGAATCGTACACGACTTTCTGGGAACGGGAGTTGTGGTCCCTCAAAATTCAGCTAGAAAAGCATGGTGGACGAGTTTTCCGAGGCTTCTAACTTCCTTGTTTTGCCGCCGATGTATGCGAGCTGACCTGAGTAAAGGGAGTAGTCGAGAATGAAGGGAAGAACGGGGCTATTGATGGAGAACCATCGCTCATCTCACGATTTCAAACTTCCATTCGTTCACGTCGGTGGGCGGGCAATGCGCTTTTTTGAGTTTGCCTTGCGCCTCAAAGTGGCAAACTTCGGGCTCTTTGGGGCTCTTCCTGGCTCGTTCTCATGCGTTCTTTCGACGTCCAAGTTACAGAGTGCCACTCCACTACCCATTTCTAGTGGAAACTGAAATACATTTGTTGTCGCGAGCACTGCCTTTAACAGCAAAATAAAAGGCAGATAAGCAAGCAGTAATGAAAATCTCGTTAATTAGGGGCCGGACGACACCGCTAATTAGACCTTATACTTTGTTTTTGAGCCTTTTTCCCTCGTTTTTACGAGTTTTTTACTTACTTTTATTTTGTAATGACCAAATCTACATTCTCATGGAGAGCTCAAAAGTGGTTTTTTTGTCGCGAACTCTGTCTTTG
>JAPDOI010001519.1:0-169897 GCA_029168955.1 Aplectana chamaeleonis
CCCCATGACGTCATCAGAAGCTCGAAGCACTTTTCACGACCTCCCGATGACGTCATCAGAAGCCCGAAGTATTTTTCGCGACGTCCCGATGACGTTTTCAGAAGCCCGAAGCGCTTTTCACGACGTCCTAATGACGTCATCAGAAACCCGAAGCACTTTTCCCGACATCCCCATGACGTCATCAGAAGCTCGAAGCACTTTTCCCGACGTCCTCACGACGTCATTAGAAGCTCGAAGCGCCTTTCACGACGTTCCGATGACGTCATCAGAAGCTCGAAGCACTTTTCACGACGTCCCGATGACGTCATCAGAAGCCCGAAGCACTTTTCACGACGTCCCGATAACGTCATCAAAAGCCTGAATCACTATTCACGACGTCCCAATGACGTAATCAGAAGCCCGAAGCACTTTTCGCGAAGTCCCGATGACGTTTTCAGAAGCCCGAAGTATTTTTCGCGACGTCCCGATGACGTTTTCAGAAGCCCGAAGCGCTTTTCACGACGTCCTAATGACGTCATCAGAAACCCGAAGCACTTTTCCCGACATCCCCATGACGTCATCAGAAGCCCGAAGCACTTTTCCCGACGTCCCCTTGAAGTCATCAGAAGCCCGCAGCCCTTTTCACGACCTCCCGATGACGTCATCAGAAGCTCGAAGCACTTTTCACGACGGTCCGATGAAGTCATCAGAGGCTCGAAGCGCTTTTCTCGACTTCCTAATGACGTCATCACAAACCCGGAGCACTTTCCCCGACGTCCCGATGACGACATCAGAAGCTCGAAGCACTTTTCACGACGTCACGATGACATCATCAGAAGGCCGAAGCACTTTTAACGACGTTCCGATGACGTCATCAGAAGCTCGAAGCACTTTTCACGACATCTTGATGACGTCATAAGAAGCCCGAAGCACTTTTCACGACGTCCTAATGACGTCATCACAAACCCGAAGCACTTTCCCCGACGTCCCGATGACGTCATCAGAAGCTCGAAGCACTTTTCACGACGTCACGATGACATCATCAGAAGGCCGAAGCACTTTTCACGACGTTCCGATGACGTCATCAGAAGCTCGAAGCACTTTTCACGACATCTTGATGACGTCATAAGAAGCCCGAAGCACTTTTCACGACGTCCCGATGACGTCATCAGAAGCCCGAAGCACTTTTCCCGACGTCCCCATGAAGTCATCAGAAGTCCGCAGCCCTTTTCACGACGTCCCAATGATGTCATCAGAAGCACGAAGCACTTTTCCCGACGTCTCCATGACGTCATCAGAAGCTCGAAGCACTTTTCACGACCTCCCGATGACGTCATCAGAAGCCCGAAGCACTTTTCCCGACGTCCCCATGAAGTCACCAGAAGCCCGCAGCCCTTTTCACGACCTCCCGATGACGTCATCAGAAGCTCGAAGCACTTTCTACGACGTCCCGATGAAGTCATCAGAGGCTCGAAGCACTTTTCCCGACGTCCCCATGACGTCGTCAGAAGCTCGAAGCACTTTTCCCGACGTCCCCATGAAGTCATCAGAAGTCCGAAGCACTTTTCACGACGTCCCGATGACGTCATCAGAAGCCCGCAGCCCTTTTCGCGACGTCCCCATGACGTCGTCAGAAGATCGAAGCACTTTTCCCGACGTCCCCATGAAGTCATCAGAAGTCCGCAGCCCTTTTCACGACGTCCCAATGATGTCATCAAAAGCTCGAAGCACTTTTCCCGACGTCTCCATGACGTCATCAGAAGCTCGAAGCACTTTTCACGACCTCCCGATGACGTCATCAGAAGCCCGAAGCACTTTTCCCGACGTCCCCATGAAGTCATCAGAAGCCCGCAGCCCTTTTCACGACCTCCCGATGACGTCATCAGAAGCTCGAAGCACTTTTCACGACGGTCCGATGAAGTCATCAGAGGCCCGAAGCGCTTTTCACGACGTCCTAATGACGTCATCACAAACCCGAAGCACTTTTCCTGACATCCCCATGACGTCATCAGAAGCTCGAAGCACTTTTCCCGACGTCACGATGACATCATCAGAAGGCCGAAGCACTTTTAACGACGTTCCGATGACGTCATCAGAAGCTCGAAGCACTTTTCACGACATCTTGATGACGTCATAAGAAGCCCGAAGCACTTTTCACGACGTCCTAATGACGTCATCACAAACCCGGAGCACTTTCCCCGACGTCCCGATGACGTCATCAGAAGCTCGAAGCACTTTTCACGACGTCACGATGACATCATCAGAAGGCCGAAGCACTTTTCACGACGTTCCGATGACGTCATCAGAAGCTCGAAGCACTTTTCACGACATCTTGATGACGTCATAAAAAACCCGAAGCACTTTTCCCGACATCCCGATGACGTCATCAGAAGCCCGAAGCACTTTTCCCGACGTCCCCATGAAGTCATCAGAAGCCCGAAGCACTTTTCCCGACGTCCCCATGACGTCGTCAGAAGCTCGAAGCACTTTTCACGACCTCCCGATGACGTCATCACAAACCCGAAGCACTTTTCCTGACATCCCCATGACGTCATCAGAAGCTCGAAGCACTTTTCCCGACGTCCTCACGACGTCATTAGAAGCTCGAAGCGCCTTTCACGACGTTCCGATGACGTCATCAGAAGCTCGAAGCACTTTTCACGACCTCCCGATGACGTCATCAGAAGCCCGAAGTATTTTTCGCGACGTCCCGATGACGTTTTCAGAAGCCCGAAGCGCTTTTCACGACGTCCTAATGACGTCATCAGAAGTCCGCAGCCCTTTTCACGACGTCCCAATGAGGTCATCAAAAGCTCGAAGCACTTTTCCCGACGTCCTCACGACGTCATCAGAAGCTCGAAGCACTTTTCACGACCTCCCGATGACGTCATCGGAAGCCCGAAGCACTTTTCACGACGTCCCGATGACGTCATCAGAAGCCCGAAGCACTTTTCACGACGTCCCGATAACGTCATCAAAAGCCTGAATCACTATTCACGACGTCCCAATGACGTAATCAGAAGCCCGAAGCACTTTTCGCGACGTCCCGATGACGTTTTCAGAAGCCCGAAGTATTTTTCGCGACGTCCCGATGACGTTTTCAGAAGCCCGAAGCGCTTTTCACGACGTCCTAATGACGTCATCAGAAACCCGAAGCACTTTTCCCGACATCCCGATGACGTCATCAGAAGCCCGAAGCACTTTTCCCGACGTCCCCATGAAGTCATCAGAAGCCCGCAGCCCTTTTCACGACCTCCCGATGACGTCATCAGAAGCACGAAGCACTTTTCACGACGGTCCGATGAAGCCACCAGAGGCCCGAAGCGCTTTTCTCGACGTCCTAATGACGTCATCACAAACCCGGAGCACTTTCCCCGACGTCCCGATGACGTCATCAGAAGCTCGAAGCACTTTTCACGACGTCACGATGACATCATCAGAAGGCCGAAGCACTTTTCACGACGTTCCGATGACGTCATCAGAAGCTCGAAGCACTTTTCACGACCTCTTGATGACGTCATCAGAAGCCCGAAGCACTTTTCACGACGTCCTAATGACGTCATCAGAAACCCGAAGCACTTTTCCCGACATCCCGATGACGTCATCAGAAGCTCGAAGCACTTTTCACGACGTCACCATGACATCATCAGAAGGCCTAAGCACTTTTCACGACGTTCCGATGACGTCATCAGAAGCTCGAAGCACTTTTCACGACCTCTTGATGACGTCACGTCATCAGAAGCCCGAAGCACTTTCCACGACGTCCCGATGAAGTCATCAGAAGCCCGAAGCACTTTTCCCGACGTCCCCATGAAGTCATCAGAAGTCCGCAGCCCTTTTCACGACGTCCCAATGATGTCATCAGAAGCGCGAAGCACTTTTCCCGACGTCTCCATGACGTCATCAGAAGCTCGAAGCACCTTTCACGACCTCCCGATGACGTCATCAGAAGCCCGAATCACTTTTTCCGACGTCCCCATGAAGTCATCAGAAGCTCGAAGCACTTTTCACGACCTCCCGATGACGTCATCAGAAGCCCGAAGCACTTTTACCGACGTCCCCATGAAGTCACCAGAAGCCCGCAGCCCTTTTCACGACCTCCTGATGACGTAATTAGAAGATCGAAGCACTTTTCACGACGTCCCGATGAAGTCATCAGAGGCTCGAAGCACTTTTCCCGACGTCCCCATGACGTCGTCAGAAGCTCGAAGCACTTTTCACGACGTCCCGATGAAGTCATCAGAGGCCCGAAGCACTTTTCACGTCATCAGAAGCCCGCAGCCCTTTTCGCGACGTCCCCATGACGTCGTCAGAAGCTCGAAGCACTTTTCCCGACGTCCCCATGAAGTCATCAGAAGTCCAAAGCACTTTTCACGACGTCCCGATGACGTCATCAGAAGCCCGCAGCCCTTTTCGCGACGTCCCCATGACGTCGTCAGAAGCTCGAAGCACTTTTCACGACGTCCCGATGACGTCATCAGAAGCCCGAAGCACTTTTCCCGACGTCCCCATAAAGTCACCAGAAGCCCGCAGCCCTTTTCACGACCTCCCGATGACGTCATCAGAAGCTCGAAGCACTTTTCACGACGGTCCGATGAAGTCATCAGAGGCCCGAAGCGCTTTTCACGACGTCCTAATGACGTCATCACAAACCCGAAGCACTTTCCCCGACGTCCCGATGACGACATCAGAAGCTCGAAGCACTTTTCACGACGTCACGATGACATCATCAGAAGGCCGAAGCACTTTTAACGACGTTCCGATGACGTCATCAGAAGCCCGAAGCGCTTTTCACGACGTCCTAATGACGTCATCAGAAGTCCGCAGCCCTTTTCACGACGTCCCAATGAGGTCATCAAAAGCTCGAAGCACTTTTCACAACGTCCCGATGAAGTCATCAGAGGCTCGAAGCACTTTTCCCGACGTCCCCATGACATCATCAGAAGGCCTAAGCACTTTTCACGACGTTCCGATGACGTCATCAGAAGCTCGAAGCACTTTTCACGACCTCTTGATGACGTCATCAGAAGCCCGAAGCACTTTTCACGACGTCCCGATGACGTCATCAGAAGCCCGAAGCACTTTTCCCGACGTCCCCATGAAGTCATCAGAAGTCCGCAGCCCTTTTCACGACGTCCCAATGATGTCATCAGAAGCGCGAAGCACTTTTCCCGACGTCTCCATGACGTCATCAGAAGCTCGAAGCACCTTTCACGACCTCCCGATGACGTCATCAGAAGCCCGAATCACTTTTTCCGACGTCCCCATGAAGTCATCAGAAGCTCGAAGCACTTTTCACGACCTCCCGATGACGTCATCAGAAGCCCGAAGCACTTTTCCCGACGTCCCCATGAAGTCACCAGAAGCCCGCAGCCCTTTTTACGACCTCCCGATGACGTCATCAGAAGCTCGAAGCACTTTTCACAACGTCCCGATGAAGTCATCAGAGGCTCGAAGCACTTTTCCCGACGTCCCCATGACGTCGTCAGAAGCTCGAAGCAGTTTTCACGACGTCCCGATGAAGTCATCAGAGGCCCGAAGCACTTTTCACGACCTCCCGATGACGTCATCAGAAGCCCGCAGCCCTTTTCGCGACGTCCCCATGACGTCGTCAGAAGCTCGAAGCACTTTTCCCGACGTCCCCATGAAGTCATCAGAAGTCCGCAGCCCTTTTCACGACGTTCCAATGATGTCATCAGAAGCTCGAAGCACTTTTCCCGACGTCTTCATGACGTCATCAGAAGCTCGAAGCACTTTTCACGACCTCCCGATGACGTCATCAGAAGCCCGAAGCACTTTTCCCGACGTCCCCATAAAGTCACCAGAAGCCCGCAGCCCTTTTCACGACCTCCCGATGACGTCATCAGAAGCTCGAAGCACTTTTCACGACGGTCCGATGAAGTCATCACAAACCCGGAGCACTTTCCCCGACGTCCCCATGACGTCGTCAGAAGCTCGAAGCGCTTTTCACGACCTCCCGATGACGTCATCGGAAGCCCGAAGCACTTTTCACGACGTCCCGATGACGTCATCAGGAGCCCGAAACACTTTTCACGACGTCCCGATAACGTCATCAAAAGCCTGAATCACTATTCACGACGTCCCAATGACGTAATCAGAAGCCCGAAGCACTTTTCGCGACGTCCCGATGACGTTTTCAGAAGCCCGAAGCGCTTTTCACGACGTCCTAATGACGTCATCAGAAACCCGAAGCACTTTTCCCGACATCCCCATGACGTCATCAAAAGCTCGGAGCACTTTTCCCGACGTCCTCATGACGTCATTAGAAGCTCGAAGCGCTTTTCACGACGTTCCGATGACGTCATCAGAATCCCTACTCACCTAGAAATCGATTACTCACCAGCCTATGTACCCCCTACCAACTCACCAAACTGCCAAGTTGATTGCCTGCCAACATTGGCAATGGCTACTAGCAGTGAGGACTGAAAAGCGTGACGGCCTACGGCTCACGGCCTACGGCGCACACAATGAAAATTTCTTAAGCTTTCGGGCTCACAACTTTGTTATTTGTGAACCGATTTGGCTGAAATTTTTACAGCAGGTGTCTTCTGGACCCCTTCACTTATATCCAGAAGAAAATCTCCAGAAATTTTGTTTCAAAGATTCTATAAACTATTTTATAAAATTCTAAGTGATCACAAGGCCTAGGCAAAACCAAACCTCTCCAGCCGCTTCGCGGCTGGAGCGATTGTATTGCGACCATTGTCTTCAAGATTCAGTCAACGAATCGATGGCAAGTTAGCAGAAGCGCACAGCTTCCATCGATTCGATTTCAGAACGCTTGCAGGATGGGCCAGAAGCTTCCAGCTACCCGCTAATGGGCCTAAATGAGCAACTTTCAATCGCTTCGCAATTGCTATATAGAATCGCCTCTCCTTTGAACACGGCTTCGGAGGCGGTTATGAATTCTAGTTTGGGCGACTCCGTTTGGACAATGCTACAGAGATTAGACGCCGCAGGAGTAGACTAATGGAAACACACATTACAATAGAGTACACCTAGACAAGAAAACACTATGCGCCAACTACTGCAATACCTCTCATATAATTTCCTCAGAATGCGCGGAACGCGTTTTCGATTTTTTAGGGTCCTTTCTTGATAAGGCCCTTTAAGCTAAACATTTCCGGCTGTGAAAAAATGCTTGAGCTTCCGGTGAAAGGCGATTTTCAACAGTGTAGTGAGTGCTAGGGATTACGTTAGGTTAGGCTCAGTGATTGGGACACTCACTACTTTCAGAAAGACGCTCGAGAGCTATATGCTATCCCAATAGCGATCTTTATAGAATCTCATACTTCGATGGGTCGCACGCTTTGTAATTGTTATATTTTTGTTTGAGTTGTTATCGTTCACACGGGTTTCCGTGTAATAAATGAAATGAAATGTTGAAACAAAGAAGTTACGTGTGTGGCTATTAGTGTGCCATACAGTATAGATCTCCAGTTTGTGGCTGCGTACTATTGTGATCTGGAAACCTCACTTCGAACCCTTTTGCTCGAATCTGAACCCTACCTAGCATGATATTGTTGGATAACCCTCCTCAGCTTGATCCTAAGCAAGATTTAGATCTGGGGCCGCATTCACCAACGCGGAAGTGTCTGGTAGGGGTTAAGGCGTCGGGACGTTTAGTGTTTACCCTGCAGAAGCGTAAGATCACTGACCGACATCGCCCTCGGCTAACCCAACAAACAGGCTGGCCAGCTGCGACACTGCTCGGGTAGGAGACCTCTCGCTTACACGGGATAATCATCGAACGTGCCGACGCCTGAACCCTTAACCAACGACGCGCGTTGATGAATCCAGCCCATGAAGAAGTTTTAATCAAAAGCACGATAGCAAAAAAAGGACGTGAAAGGTGCGAAAGCGTGCCCTCACGTGCCTTCTGACCTAATGCTACAAGCGCTACTGTATTTAGAATACCGCCGCTATCCAAGGGAAGGAATGGGCGAAATGGGCAAAGTGGGCAACTAAAGCGTCTTACGACCACAACACGCCTCAAGGTGCTCCGTCTTCAATCTCGAAAAGACCAAAATGTTCACCGTGCCACAGTCTATCTAACTATATCAGACAAAATTGGAAATCCTTAATGAAAACGCTTTTTTAAGATGGAGTTGGGTATGAATTTGCACAAGATAACGATCAAAAACAACCGTACGTGATTTCATCATGGTCAAAATGAAAATGTATTCCGCTTTGAGAAATTACGCCTCAAATTTCGCAAAATATTTTCACACGATCGACTACATCACGACATGCTGTAAATTTCGACGTTTTCGAAATTGAAAACAGAGCACCTTGAGGCGACTTGTGGTCGAAAGACGCTCTAGTTGCCCACTTTGCCCATTTCGCCCATTTCCTCCCTTGAATAGCGGCGGTGTTGTATGGTTTACGTTTTCGTTTTAGTCTGAGGCATGGACTAGGCGGCTGGCCGTGCGGGGTTGGCGGCCTCGCTGGAGAATGGGGTTTCGGTTCGCGCGGGGTGATCTACCGCCTCAGCCCCGTTTATTCATCAGACTAAAATGATCGCGCAAACTCTACATGTAGTTTCGGTGTGTTCACCGACTTAGCAGAAGATTTCAAAAGCGAAATCCCAATCAAATAGTGCCCTCGAATAGAAGCAGGCATTCAACCTCTGGTCTGCAGTTGAGTGACTTTGATGCTTTTCGCCAGAGTGGTTTCTTGAGATTGACACCCTGAAAATACGGGCGCTTACGATATCGTGGAATTACGAAAGTACACAATTGGTGTTATTCACAGAGAGAGAAACCTAGTGTCACATCTTCATCTGCGTAAGCTCACTTACTACACTGCGGATCATAAGGATAGGACACCCCCCCTTGCTCTGTCGTTCTCGTGCTAGTTGAGAAAGATAGACCTTTCTCGACAATACTACTGTGATCAGAATGTAAAATAACCTTCCGTATATCTCTTTTGGGTTAGATCGAATGTTTGTGCACTTTCCTACAATGAATTTGTTTTAAATCGCGTATCAAATAGATAGGACACCCCTGGGTTAAATCGGATTCCTCGTCCGATAAATTAGTGCGATCACAAAGATAATAGCCGATGGACCTTCCTCGCACCTTCACCGCAACAAATACTCGATTTTGTAAACTTTCGACCAAACTCGTCTGCCTTTGCAAGTCGATCTTGCTCCGTTTCTCGAGTATCCCAGACCATTGGCTCAGACCCGACGAACAAAAATAACCCAGTTTCTTAATTTTGTTGAGATCAGCACTGTAGACTAGCCACTCTGGACAAGATAGTTATTCCCGAGAAAAGAGGCCGACCTCAGCCAAGCTCACGTGAACTTTCGGGTTGTCCTGCTAGAAACTGTAACTTTGCCGCACGAAAACATGGTGAAATGAAGATAGGCGTCACTCTAATATCCTCTGGTACTAACTGCAAATCATCCTACAGCTCGCGAACGCAAGCTGTAGACGTTCTTAACGGGCAAATGCTCTCTCTGACAGATTATGGGAGATTTGTGACCACAGTTCCGATGGCTAAAGTGTGCACCTGCTTCGACTATTTTTGCATAACAATGGTTTCTTACGGAAAGGAGTATTTTCTCAATAGGTCTGATGGTCGGAAGTGCTACTAAAGCAATTCGAGGGTAGTCCAATTTAGCCTTCAGAACTCCGAACGTAGATCTCCCTTAATCCGTCAGAGTATTCGCCCGTCAAGGACGTCTACAGCTTGCATTTGCCAGCAATCGGATGATCTCTAGTGAGTACCAGAGAACATCAGAGTAACACCTTCTTTCATTTTCCTACGTTTTCGGGCGACGAAGTTGCAGTTTCCAGCGGGGCAACCAGAAAGTTCATGTGAACAGGCCTGAGGTCGGCTTCTTTGCTCGGCAATAACTACCTTGCCCAGAGTGGCTAGTCTACAGTGCTAATCTCAGCAAAATGAAGAAACTCTGGGATATTTTAGTCCGTCGGGTCTGAGCCAATGGCCTAGGATTCCTCTCAATTTCTGCGCTCCAACAGGCAATACCCGAGAAATGGAGCAAGATCGACTTGCAAAGGTAGACGAGTTTGGTCGAAAGTATACGAAATCGAGTATTTGTTGGGGATTACGGTGCGAGGAAGGTCTATCCACCATTATATTCGTGATCGCACAAATTTATCGGATGACAAATCCGATTCAACATAGGGGTGTCCTATTTTTTGTACGCGATTGAAAACATAAATTCATTCTAGAAAAGTGCACAAACTTTCAATCTAACCCAAAAGAGGTATACGGGGGTTTATTTTACATTGTGATCACAGTAGTATTGACCGAAAAAAATCTATCTTGCTTAGCAAACACGAGACCAAAAAATTCAGGGGTGTCCTATCTTTATGATACACAGTGTAATAGAAACAAAGTTAGTGTGTTTCTGCTATTGATCGAACCAGGCCCCATAATAAACCCAATCAGCTGAGCGAAAAGTTCCGATAAACTTTGGTGGACTGATGTTCTAATTTGCTTTATCAGCCGTTGAGATGTTGACCAGGCGGCTGCCTGAGTGCCGATCCGTTTGGTCAGTTGGAAATCGGCCGCGCCATTGCAACAAGAGTCGTGGGGCTGAGGTATCTAGATAGAGTTCGCGCAATAATTCTAGTCTGATGAATGGACGGGGCTGCGACGGTAGATCACCACGCACGGATCGAAACCCCATTCCTCAGTGAGGCCGTCAACCCCGCACGGCCCGCAGCCTGGTCCATGCGTCAGACTAGATCGAAAATGGAAACCATACATGATTCAGTAACCACGGAACGTCACTAGGGTACGAGTCCCTGGAACGGTGAATGTTTTGTACAGGAGGTAAGACGCTGCCCCTTCGCTAATGATTGTCAGAATTTGCTTCAAAGTAGGAATTGGCGCAAAGGGAAGATTGGACGCTGCAGCGCACTCTCGACCAAGGTTCGAGATCCGCGTAATGAAGTTGTGCGTCTATTTCCCAAATTTAATCTCAATGCGACGGTGCACTTTAGTATTGAACTCACAGCCGAATGTTTGAGTAGTTGGGGTATTGCATTGTGAAAATGCGAAATGCCGGACCGGACATATTGCCAGTACAGTATGACAGCCATTGATTCGAAGTGATCAAGGGTTGGGTTGGTGTCATATCAATCAGCAGCTGACAGCTCGGGGTTTTCCTTCCTTCAGGGACGGTGCAGCCGCCAAATAGAGTTAAAACTGATCACCCCCAAAATAAACGATACAAGACGGATCTAGCCTCCACGCAGGGGGTTTCCTCTTCTGAGCGTCGGTGTAGCCGCAGGCTGCACCGTCCAGATAGGGTTAAAACTGATTTCCCCCCCCCCCCCTCCGAAATACCCGATACACGTTGATATGACCGACCCGCTCGTTGATCACGTCAAATCAATGCCTAATATCATGGTATCATACCGCACTGGCAATATGTCCGGTCCGGCATTTCTCCAGTATTGTATTGTATGTATATGTTGTATGTTCAGTGTGACATTCCAATAGCGCATACTAGTAATTACCTCTTACGCGGGCTTCGAAAGCTATTGTCCAAGGCATATGCATAATCTGCCTCCATATCCCTGAAATGAAGAAGTTAAATAATGGCAACCGTGTCCAATCGTTTCTGCCGTGGGGCTACTTGCCGGATGGTCAGTATCCGAGATGTAGGGGTAGGAGCGACAAGTGAGCAACGAACGTGCAGTTCAAGAGTTTTTTTAAAATATAACATGGGCATGAATCCTGACGAGACTTTAGGGTTCCCCACTGGAGGTTGGCGAAAACTCGGTGCACCTATGTCATAGCATATGGCACCGAGTTTGCGCCAACCTTCAAAAGTGAACGCGAAGTCTCTTCAGGATCAATGCCGACGTTAGCTGCCGCAGATGCCGACGTTAGCTGCCGCAGATGTTTTTTTTTGCTCCAGAACAGAATTACTTTCATAAAGATCCATTTCTGAGGATGTAAGGATTATGCGGTTTCAAGAAATGAACATTATTTTGCGACATCATGAACGTTCTCATCGACTTACACTAATCGGTACTCTTTAGTATTAGACGACCCACTTAGGTAAAAAAGTTTTCCAATTAAGTTTCACGCTACTGATGTAATGTTTTGTTAATGAACATGGAGAAGCATAGCCCAGCATGAAGAAATCGTACTAAAAATGTTTACAAAACACCTTCAAAAGTTTGAGAATTATCTTCGCTACCTCGCTTTATTACCGAGTACATGTCAAAGATTTTCAAAGAGATCAAAAGCAGGCTAGACTACTTAATTTCCGGCCACTGACAGATATATTTTGCCCCACTTCCGGCCCGCTTCTCTATTTCGTTTTTTATCAAAATGAAAAGAACATCCCAAATCTGAGGACTACATCGGAGAACTGCTTCATCGCGAGCACTGCCGTTCAGTTCCAATGAGCTTACCCTCCAGCGTGCATCCTCAATGTGTCTACACAGTTCAGAGATCCTTTTCTTGAATTAGGTGCCGCACCAGCTGGAGCCGCTGAAATGTTTAGTATTGCTTTCTGCCATCTTACCCCTTTTCGATAGTAAGTCTTGACTTGCAGTGTATAGAGAACCGGAAGTCCCTGGATTTTGTGCGTTTATCTCCACCTCTCCGAATGACCAAATATTCCCTGAGTTACCGGAGGAGAAATGCCGGACCGGACATATTGGCAGTGTGGTATGATACCATGGCACTAGCCATTCATTCGACGTGATCAACGGGCGGGTTGGTCATATCAACTTGTATATTGTATTTCGGGGGTGGAAATCAGTTTTGCCCCTGTTTGGACGGTGCAGCCTGCGGCTGCACCGTTGCTCAGGGAAGGAAGTCCCCTGCGAGGCTAAATCTGACAAGTTTATAATTTGCCACCGGCATAAAATTCTCACGGAAGTGTTGTAGTTTTTCTTACCAGAGTCTTCCATGTTTGGGCCCCGATATCGTGATATCTTTATCACAGGCTGTTTACCTAATCCCTGGTCTGTTCAGCATCAGCCGCTCACTTAAGTGCCTTTCACAGTCTGCCGGACGACGCCGTCCGGTACGTTATAAGATAGGACTGCGGCGTCGGTGAGGCGCGCACTGCGGTATCGGCCGACCGACGTCGCAGTGCGGTGAAATCATTGACACGACGTCGGATCAAGTTATGTCGGGTTAGAACGTGTGGTTTCCGCCTAACATTTTGCACTGAAGAGTCGAATCGACGGTTGTTCACCGCAGCTTCCCTCGCACTTCGGCTCCCTTTTAACGTGCCGAACGGCGTCGTCCGGCAGACTGTGAAAGGGACTTTACGGAAAAAGACGGTGTGTGAATGAAACCATATCGCTCTCAATTTCTTCTATACCCTACCCCTTACCAAATGGATATCATCAATCTTGTTTACCGTGAGAATTTTGTGCCGATGGTAATTTATAATCGTCTCTAAATCAGTCGTGTATCGGGTATTCCGGGGGGGGGATTATGAATCAGTTTTACCCCTATTTGGACGGTGCACCACCGTTTTCTCACAGGAGGAAAACACCGAGCAGTCGGCCACTGGTTGATCTGACCGATTCGATGTTGATCACGTCGAATCAATGGCTAATGCTTTGGTATCATACATACATATCATACATATATGCGCAATATGTCCGGTCCGACCTTTCGCGTTTTCACCCTGAGGTGGTATGCTCCAACTGCCCGTTACCCCGACGTGATGTTGAGATATTTAGGCCTCAGGATCCCTACAGAGCCCTACCGCTGAAAGGCGCGGCAGCATGCAGTGAAGGAGTATCGAACATGCTGTGCCCCTAGGTGGGGTTAGGTTCCCCCTCCTCCACTGCATGCTGCTACGGCTGGGGGAATCAAGTTGGACGTTTAAAGGCAAGGTCCTGTCAAATTTTGACACTACCGAAATTTTGGTTAAATTGATTGGGCTGGCAAAGCTCAACATCGTCTGAACGTTTCACAAACTCTGAGTTTTTAGTTATGGGGAAAACAGCCTCAAAGTCAGGGACTACGGTATTCACAGCATCATAATCATGGCTGGAATGACCGACAATTACACAGCACTCTTGAAGAATGCGTGGACAACCGCTAAAATATGGACGATGGCCACACTTTTGTGACTTTTCTGGATCATCGGCTAACGGAAGTGGCTGGAATAACTTGAAGGAGACCGGTTTTCACGCAGTTTTTGCATGCTCCCTCGGACTACCTGTACCATGAGCACAGATCCAACGGAAAACCTCAGAATGGAAAATCTGCCCGGACCCTGTCTTTAGAGGCACATTCCAACCTCAGAGGTCTAACCTCTCGCGGCTCTAATTCCTCTTGGAACCACTTAGCTTGCATTAAGTGGCGAGGCGTGACAAAGTGCAAAAGCGAGACAACTCCTCCCTCTGTGTATTGAGAGCCTCTAGCCCTTCACAAGCTACCAGAACAGAGCCACTCCACCTGGATAGCCCAGCACAGGCAAGAGTAGGAGGACAATTTAGTCCAAAGAGTACCCAAGGGGGCTCAGGTGGTAATACCCCTGGTTTTTATGTGGCACTGCGGCTTACCTTGGCCTGACTCGGAATCCCTAGTCCACTACCGATGCGCAACATGGTGAATCGGACCTGCAAGTGAAGCGCTCCCACCCGCACAGTGTTACGTCATAAAACCGAAATTCCCTCAGACGTTTCGGGGCGGCTTGCGGCACCGCTCTCACATTACCGTAGTTACGTTCCCAAGAAAACCTAATTTCATGGGAATGATTTTGGAACGCACTAATGGTCAGAGACAGACCGAGCCAACGCACAAATTTTAACTCCTGGATCGGCACTATTTTAGATAAGATGAACCACTAAAGAAATTAGAGCTTTTCAACGAATAAATTGCTGATATTTTTGTATACTCTAGTGAATCATCTAATCCGAAAAAGTAGCCACGGCTGATAAAAACTTCGATTTCAGAACAACAAATGAAATACAGAGAAAAATCGAATAAGCAATGTAAGAACGCTGATAAGAACGTGAAGGCAAACCGAGCATTTCTCGAAAGGGTCGCCTCACGGCTCTATGATTTTGCTAGCTGAAATTCTATGCTAGACTCCTCACTTCACCAGCCCATTGGGTAGGATGATAATTTACCATCATCCACAAAATACTTAAGTGTAGCAGCATTTTCTAGGTGCAAAACTATTTTGGGGCCAACCAGGGGCCGTATTCGCCAATAACCGGCCGGGTAGTCGAAGGGTAAATGAGGTAAAATTTCAATACAAAACGCGCTCTCCACGGCCACCTCTCGCCTCCCTCGGCTTCCCCGCGACCTCCGGAATTTTTCGCATCGCGTCTCGGGGAAATTGGCCACATCGCGGCGAAATAATAGCAAATTGCAGGGAAAAGCATTAGTTTCAATCATTTTGATTGCTCTATTCCTCGATTTTATTGTGTGCTGTGAATTTCTGTGATTTGTTTTTTTGATTAAGGTGTTTCTGTTTTTTTCGTCATGAGAAAGCGTTTTTAAATGTGGAAATTCGAAATTTAATTCCTTCCGCTTCCTTATTTTCGATTTCATTTGAGTGAGATTACTTTTTTTGATTAGTTCACGGTCTGACTTCGCCTTTGTTTCGATTTTTTAAATTTGCAATCTCGTTCTCTTTTCTTGAGAATGCTATTTAACTAATTTGTCTCAATATCTGTTTTATTTTATTCTACTCATACAAAGAATTTTCATTGCATTAATTTTTTCAAGTCGACGTTAGGAAAGACTTTTAATCAATGAAATGGGTACTAAACGATCAATCAGCGAGGAATAAGCTGAGTAAATGGAATACATGCCACTTAGAGATAATTATTACGGAATAGAGTCTGTGGGGCATCTCGATAGCGGTTTTCAATCTTTTGAAGACTGAATTCTTTAAAAATGATTTGATCTTGTGAATGCGTCGACAAAACAATTGGAGAAATCCCCAAAACACCCAAACGCGGAAAAAACGTTAGCAGTGGCGACAAAAATAAGCTTTTCCTAAACATCAAAAAAGTGGAACCGACTCAAGCAAAAATCTGTTAAAGGCACTGTTTGCGATAAAAATCGCTTTTCTGTTTTTTTTGCCTATCTTGAAACCGGTCCCAATGATGCTTCTGGAAGCGTACAAGACCTTCTGGGACTGGGAATGGAGTTATGGTCCCTCAAAAATTGAGCTAGGGAAAATGGTGGACGAGTTGTCCGAGGCTCGTAACTTCCGTCTTCTGCAGCCGATGTATGCGAGCTGAAAAGAGTAAAGAGAGAAGTTGAGAATGAAGGGAAGAACGGGGCTTTTGATCGGGGAAACCATCGCTCAACCCACAATTTCGAGTGTTCCTTTGTTCACTTCGAGGGGCGGGGAGAGGCGGGATTTGCTCACAGCGGCGGGGTTTGCCCACTTTTCTAAGCCGTTTTGCGGCTCCTGTGTAGCTTTTCGTCCCGTTTTTTTTCGACGCTGTTCTGCTTCTGAGAGCCACGAGAAGCGTTTGTCATGGAAAATTCGAGGATGAAGTTTATCGTGAACAGTGCCTTTAAACAAGCTCAACAGTCGAAAAAAAAACCTGAAAATTGTTGGAGAAAATTGAAAAAAACACGCATCGAGAACATTTTGCAAATTGGAAATTCTAACAAAATGGAACGAAAATACACACCCAAGAAGTCAGAAGAAAGCCCAAATAGGATCAGCAATGAAAGAATCAGCAAAATACAGTCCCATTCAAAAAAATCGATGTTTTAAAAAACTGAGAAATTAGGCCTAAAAAGCAGCATCAAATGCGACGACCCTCAAAAAAAAACTGCGACTAAACATTCAAACAACTTGTTACGATATTGTATTACTACAAAATACATTTCATTTGAATTTTCGGTGCTATGTGGGAAGGGCGGGGGGGGCACTGTCGTATCTCACTTGGCCACGCCCATTTTTCCGTGCCGCATTGACTCTCCTGATTTTGGCAGGGGAGGAAATCCCCGGGTAGGTGCTCAAATTTAGTGCGGCACAGTAAAATGTGCGTGGCCAAGTCCATCGCGCCTAAGTGCCCCCCCCCCTTCCCACATAGCACCAAATTCTCGGATTAGGAACATTTCTATCTTTCAGCGTGTAAGATGGGTCGATCTGGCCCTCTGCCGCGCGCGGCATCATCTCTTCCGCTTCCCTTCGAATACCATCGGCGGGTTGTTGGCGAATACGACCCCAGGGGTCGTATTCGCCATCTACCCGCCAGGGAGTCGAAGGGTAGATGAGGTGAAATTTCAGTGCAAAATGCGCGCTCCACGGCCACCTCTCGCCTCCCTTGGCTTCCCTCGCGACCGCCGGAAGTTTCCGAATCGCATAACTGACGAATGCCCGCTTCGCGATGGAATCTTTATCCTTTCGCAGTGATATCGATACGAAACACATTTTGCATTTTCATCCTACATGACGTATCGTCAATCACTGGATGAGGGATCGCCGCGACGCTGCTTGGCGGGAAAAATTGCGCGATCAATAGCCACTCTCCCTTCGTTTTCCCGGGCGCTATTTTTCCCGCCAAGCAGCGTCGCGGCGATCCCTCATCCAGTGACGGACGATAAGATGGGTTTATCTGCTCCTCTGCCGCGCGCGATACCATCCCTTCCGCTTCCCTTCGACTTCCCTTGGCGGGTTGTTGGCGAATACGACTCCAGGATTCGAGAGAAGAATGAATGATATCGCTCCCAGAAAACGGAGTATTTCATGGAGTTTCCATTAAAAAAAAACAACGGCTGATAACGCTATCAGGCATCTGATAACAACAAAATTTTTCATTTTCGCTGCTCAGGCACACGGGGGGGGGGACGGCCCGCTACACTTTCGAGGCCGAATCGGCCACCCCTTAACCTTGAGAGAGTGATTCGGCCATCCGCGCCCGTTCTCGACCGCGACGCAGATTCTCGACCGCGACGCGTCTACGCACATCGGCCGTTACAGCAATCCGCGCCCCTATGCTGTTGCTCAGGATCATCAAGATGTTTAAACCAAAGTATTAACAATGTTGCTGGTATAAAAGGGTCCTCATCTCACCGTGTGCCTCAGTCGACTCTTCAGAGCCGGACCTGGAAGGTAGCCTCGAGTCACTTCCCAGAAGATCCACCGGAAACCGGAGGATAATTTTTGTCGCCGAGGGAAGAGGGCTCCCCACGGCTCGGGGGTGGGGTACCCAACTGGTGGCCATCTCCCCACGGTCCACGGTGGGGTGCACCCCACTGCGGACCGTGGCGGTTGGGTCACCCCCTCCCCTCCGTGGGGATCCCAACAAGGGTGATCCTGTCCCCGTGTCCCCTGTCCGAATCCGGAAACTCCGAAAATGGGCATGGACAGTTTTTGAGCCGCTTATGGACAAATTTTGGACCGCTCGGGGCCCGGGGGGCCGGCATATTTCACTGAAGGACGCCAATCCGCGCATTTTCGAAATCGATGCGCTGATCGCAGGCGCGGCTCGGCGGCCAATGGTGCGGCGGCCGTAGCCCCCGAGTGCATGAGTGGAGATGGACTTCACTAATCACCGGAAACCCTGTGTGCTGCGCGTTAGGCTCCGACTTCGAAGGTATCACTAACGGATTGAATTCCGAGACTTTTTGCTAAATCCCGAAGTTATACCTTTTAAAGCCACGGACGTGAAATCTCGCGATCGACGTTTGTTACATGGAGCTGGCTGTCGGGTTCCGTTAACTTGTCCCCTTGTTTCGAGTGATTTATTCGTATTTGTTCGAGTTTGAGTCGTTAGTAGCGATATAGCATCATAGCAACCTCTCTGCGTAGGGTTCTGCAAGAAAATCTTGTTTGATAAAGGGGATTGACTGGCAAACATTCAAGAAGGAATAATCCTCACTTGACCACTAAAATTGGTCGCTTTCTTCAAGTGCATCATCTAGTAAAATGAACCGTACTCTTAGGCTGCGGTCATAGTTGGCCGATCGCCGTAGGCAGCCCGGTCGATAATCATGAAAGACATGAATGAGGTGGGGTGTAAAGGCTTTTTCATAACGGGTGGCTTCGACTAGTCGCGGCACTGCCAACAGTTACAAAACCCATCGCGCCGAAAGATCTTGCACTGAGTCGCGACGGTTTGGAACAGTTTGCAGTTTCAGTCGCGATCGCCGAGCAACAGGGGTATTTCATAGCTGTTCGAAGCGACCCGCATGATTTTGTTAGGTCGCTTCGACTAATCGCATCGTTTCCATGATGGAAGCGATTCTTCCAGTCGAAGCGACTAGTCCGCAATCTTTCGTTACAACCTTGCGTATGTGGCGCAAAATTGCAGACGTCACAGGTCACTCGCATAAAATACGGCAGGTGAAAGGGAAAACGAGTATTTATCATACATTTACGATGACAGAGATATGAAAATGTAATAAGGCTACCAAAAAATTAGATTTCATGCGGGCTTCGAGCAACTAGTAACTTTAGCTTTAGTTTTATGTTGCTGTTCAAGCAAATTCCATCCCATCCTCTTCTGAAATAAGTTTTTTGTTTGAAAACTGTGCAAAACTGTTTTATCTAGAAGGTAAGGGCAATAATGTCAAAAAAATAAGCAGGAATGCCGAGAAAAAAGTTTTTTTTCATTCCCGTGGCTTGGTCTGCAATTGCCCGTCTATTTCACGCGAAATTACGTCCGCCCGAGCGTTTTGGAATCGCTTGACGAAACGATTTTGAGTCGCGGCACGGAGTTATTTCAGATCGCGGCAGTATTTTTGGTCGCTTCGACTTCAAGTCGAAGCGACCATCTATGAATGAGTCTTAAGAAACACTCGACCGCGTCATATTGACCGCGTCAGCCACAGCTGGCCACACCAGGGGTGATAGTAATTGGGGTCTTAGAAGCGAGTTAACAGGCGTTAAGTTTGCGTTAAACGCGAATTTAACCACACCAGCTTCTAACGAGGAATCCTGATAGTTAAGAGAGAATTCGCTCTAGTTTCACCCTAACACTCCTCAGTGGTGGGCATTCGATATACTGCAAGTGAAAACGCCTTGAAAAAGCGAGAATTGTAACATTATTAGGTAAATGGCGATTTCGAAACGTATTTAGGGCTGTATTTCCTCAAAAATTCTGACATGTGGCGTCCTCGTGGTAAGTTCGCGTTTAAAGGCAGTGTTCACGATAAACTTCGTCCTCGGTTTTTGGCCGGAAATCAATATTTCAGGGTCTCATTGGAGCACTGGAGTCGAAAGAACGAACGAAAACGAGCCCGAAAGAGCCATACGGCCCCAAAGTTCGCTCGCGCTAGCCCTTTCGCTTGCGGTCGAGTTTTCGGAGGAACAGTTTGGTCCGCTTTTACATTAGCATTAGAGTGCTAGCGCCGTTGAGTTTTAGCATTGGGGCGCATTGCGCGCGCTGACTACTTCAGGCCCATGCCCAGGCATGGGCCTGAAGTAGTCAGCGTGCGCAAATGCGCCCCAATGCTAAAACTCCACCGTTGAAATGTGGCTTTCAAGAAGAAGAGCTGATTTTGAAAGTTCTGCAGCGTTTTTCATGATTCTTTCTTCACCAATGAAACAGTCAGAATCTAAACCCTCGTTTTCTGGTGAAAATTCGGAAACGATTTTTATCGTGGACACTGCCTTTAACATCCTCTCGCAGAAAGCACGGAAGTAGTGCTAAAATGCGAGAGGAACTGGCGGCTAACGAAAAACTCCTCCCGAGGAGATATTGGATGCGGTTCGCAAGACGCGATCAAAACAGTTTTGACCATCTATGCTGAGGGGCAAGTGCAAGTTCAATTAATGCAGTGGGTAAAGGAAACATGATAGCAGAATCAGCCATTTTGACTCAAGAACGGCAGGCAATCTTCAAAACCGAAAGATGATAGAAGGAATAATCTTGTAACGTCTACCGCCAGGGAAACCGGCGATGGTGCATCAAAAACAAAGCGGAGACGTTCTCCTTTTTCTGTAAGATTCGAAAACTCATCATTCATTGCCAGATCAGTGCCATCGTTGGCCCCTTAATTTTATAAGGGTCCGCGACGCACTCGCTTTGGTGCATTAGTGAGGCCACTCGGAGTGTTCTAATCCTTACCTTGCCTTGAATTCTTTTTCAAGAGCGAAAATAGACTACTCTGAGAGTTTTGGCCGAAGATTAGCCGCGAAATGCCTGCTGGCCGTGTAATAGCCGCGTAATAGCCGCCAAATAATCCACGCCGCGATATAACCGCGAAATAGCCGCCAAATAGCCGTAAATAATGCTGGCCGCAAAATAGCCGCCAAATCATTTTTGCCGCGAAATAGCCGCCAAATATTTGGTCTGCTTGGACTCAGTTAAGTTTAGCTTAGCGGAGCTTAGTTGATGTATGTGCGGTCTATGCGATGGCGAACTTTCTGATGCTGCTGAGCCGTGCTCCGGAATACTACGGGTAAAATCGAGCTTCTTGATCACCCATTATTACTGCGTCCCTTTACATGAGCGTATTCTTGTAGGCATACCGGGCGAAGATCAACCATGACTTTCAACCATGATCAGTTATCGTCCATCACTGGATGAGGGATCGCCGCGACGCTGCTTGGCGGGAAAAATTGCGCGATCAATAGCCACTCTCCTTCCGTTTTCCCGCGCGCAATTTTTCCCGCCAAGCAGCGTCGCGGCGATCCCTCATCCAGTGATGGACGATAGCCGAAATAATTCCTCGGTACACAATCTGATGGGGTTTTGAAGCATCATGGATCTATTAACAACGACTCTCATAAGCTCGGATGATAGCAGGATATCGGCGTATTTTATAGTATGCAGGCCTCATATTTCTCTTATTCTCTCCTCTGACTACCAGAATGTTTCTTATCAGTGGAACATGGAGTTATATGTCGATTTTGGCATGCATACAGCGAAAATTCTAGCCATTGTCAGTAATGGTTTTCTTATTCAGGTCCCAGACAAGGTCCGGACCAGGGCTGTGCGTTATAACGTTAACGTGTTAACGCATTAACGGGTTAACGCGGTTTTTTTTTCAAGAATTAACGATTAACGGTTAACGAAAAAGTCCAGAAATCACGTTAATTTTTTTTCGTAATGGTAGCGGAATAATGGTACTGACTGATCTGCTCCAATAACAAATTTCAAAACTCGCGCCGTGTGCATGGCGTGGGCTTGCGGCGCCTTCAATTTTCGCTTGTGAAGCATCGCTTACCTAAAAATTCCTCTCCTATTGCTTACCTATTTTTGTTATCTTTTCTCATTTTAATGTTGTTGCTTCTGAGCCTGTGGCTGTCCTCATCCCTACCATTTATTTATTTTCGTTCATCGCTCGAATTCCATTATTATATTTTTGTCAGCGTTTCTTACCAGTTTTGATTTCCGTTCGATTTCTGCTGTTCGCCGGCATCTCGCTTTCTGGTCGCCATCGACTCGTCTCCTGCTCAAAGCGCAATGATGTACAATGTGAGTCTTTTCATTTTATCATTTTTACTTCAATTCTTCATGGCGAGACCTCGCCTCGCAGCTAATCCTCACGGCTGCCGAATCGCGCAGATCACCTAAAGGCAGTGTTCACGATGATCATCCTCGTTTACTTCCCGCAGTAAAATGATAGGGGAGAAGGATCCTAGGCTCGCAGTGCCAAAGGAACGGTAGAAAACGAGCCAGGAGTGGCAAAATTACGGCTGCAAACAAGCGTTTTGGTGCCCCAGACACGCCGCGTGCCCCAGATCCGCCCCTTGAAAGAAACAAATGAACACTCAGATTATAGGAATGATCAAGTGAAGGAAGGGCTGTTAGGTGAGCTGATCGCTTCATTGCACTGATAGGTATCATCCTTCTAGCGGTCAACTCCTCCACACTCAAAAATCAACCCAAACAAAAGTGGGCCTATTTTCGCTCAAAAACGCGTCTTTCGTGTCCTTTTTAGGCATGCCTTGCTATATAGGGCACCAGACCGTCCGGAAACCATGGAGATATCGGAAGTGAAATTTATCGTGAACACTGCCTTTAAGTATCAGGAGTGGCTCCTCACCATTTGAATAGAACCTGTCTTTTTTGTCCTTTGCTCGGTGTATCTAAGTTTCCAGGGGGCTTAACTCTTGTTTCCGTATCTGTGCCTGAGCCTGTATGTTCGGTGATTGGGTACTCATGCTGCGCTTTATGTGGGGAACCTTTCAATGGAAGTCCACATTTTGGTGCTATCTCTGCGAGGGGGGGGGGCATTTGACTATCTCACTTGGCCACGCCCATTATTGCGCGCCGCAACTCTCCTGTGCGAAATACTTATTCTTGAGCACTTTTTCCGAAAAAAATCGAATTATAGATTGCTGAAATGGTACATTATTCTGTTAAATAACTGTTGTTTTCAATTACCAACCACTTAGAGACACTCATTTCGGTACGAAAATTTCGCGACCCCCCCCCCTCCGGGGCTGGGATCATACATTCAGCGAAGAGTGACGCGACGAAATGTTTGCCATCTATATCGACCTAATGGGTCATTTATACTTACGCCGCCGAGCAGCGCGGCACAGTGCATTGCTGTAATATTGAACACGCAGAGTGGCACGATCGATATTATAGGATTGCACTTCACCGCGTTGCTCGGCGGCGGAAGTATAAACGACCCTTGAAGGCGATATGCCTGCTATGTCTCGTCGCTCGTAGCTGTAGGTATGATCCCTGCCCTAACCTTCATTTTCGGGTCAAAATTTTGGCGACCCTCTTCTGCAAAACGTTATTTCTGAGCACTTTTTCCAAAAAATTCGAATTATAGATTGCTGGAATGGTACACTTGACTTACTTGACTCAATCGGTTGGCTTTTGCCTGACGCAGTCATTCCGCATCTTCACCGAGGTGTGCTGTCCTAGTAGTCAGCAGTGTCCATTTTTCACGGTCTTCAGCCGCAATTTGAACACATTCCATCCAGCTGTTACTATTCCATTTCCTGCAAAACGAAACATCGCGCCTGAATTGTCTTTCGATGCCGATTGACTTCAAATCCTCTTTAACCACATCCGTCCAGAACTTTCGCCTATGCCCAGGTTACCGTTTCCAGACAGGATTCGGAAGCATTCTTAAAGCGTGTTGTACGAGACAATCCGGCTTTCTTCTTAGTATATGCCCGAGCAGTCGAAGTCGACTTTCCTTTGCTGCTTGAGATGGCGTTAGGAGATGCTGGCACCTCCCTCGTGTCAAGCGTTGATGTACTGCGTCGATTTCCTTGTAAAGGTCTTCGTTATGGCATACACGCGGCCAGAAATATCCAAGCAATATCAATATCCAAGCAACGCCTAGAAAGCTTCCTCTCCGTGCAATCCAACCTTTCCATCTGCGTCTTCGGTGCTGCCCACGTCTCCGATCCGTACATCATGATAGGGCGAATAGCGGATAGGTAGATGCGCAACTTGACTTCTTCGCGATGGTTGTAGACCACAAACACTTGGTTAGAGAATTGAATGCAGACGTAGCTTTCGCACATCGTTGTCGAATATCCGCTGCATAACTACCATCGTTCTTCAGCAAACAGCCCAAATAACAGAAATCGTCCACCAGTTCGATACGTTGTCCGTCCACACAAGCTCCCGTTGATGGCCTCTGAGAGATCCACATCTGCTTGCATTTGTCGGGACGAAGACGAAGTCTATAGGCTGCGGCATACTTCGAAACGAGGTTCACAATCCTTTGCGGTTTTTCGTTGCTTTCAGCAAATAACACGATGTCGTCGGCGTACTCCAGGTCGACAAAGGAGCGTCCTGATGGTGTTAGGATCACATCCGCAGGAAACTGTTCTGCAACTCTACGCATGATGTCATCAACGGCGAAGTTGAAAAGAAAAGGTCCTGCAACGGCTCCTTGCCTTACTCCTGTTTTCACCTCGAAAGCTGACTTAAATCCGACAGGTGTACGAACTGCTGCTGTTGTTCCTCTGTTCATGTCCTCGATTAACCGAACATACTTTTCCGGGACTCCATCTGCTCGCAGAGCGTTGAGCAATCGATCACGATGAGCAGAGTCGAACGCGGCTTCAAAGTCCAAAAAAGCAAGCTGTAATGGCTTCGAATACCGCTGCCACGATTCAATTACTCTTCTCACGACGAACACTTGGTCGATGGTCGATCTTCCAGGTCGAAAACCGGCTTGCTCATCTCTGGTCGTTCTTTCACGATGTATGATAAGTCGCTCGAGAATGATACGTTCTAAAACCTTGTACATGACACGAAGTAGAGAGATTCCTCTGTAGTTCTTAGGATCCGTGACGGATAGCTTCTTGTGAAGAGGTACGATGATCGCATGTCTCCACGAATCGGGTATCCCTTCGCTCATCCATATAGTACGGATGGTGTTGGTCATTTCACGAATCCCAGACGGAGGAAGAGCTTTCAGCATTTCAGCAGTGATGTTGTCATCTCCACCTGCCGTTCCATTCTTCATTTTCCGGACACAATCCAAAACTTCAGACTCAGTCGGCGGTTCCTTACTGACATCGTAATTTGCTCTCTGAACATCCGGGAGCTCAGGTACTGATGGCGCTGGACGATTCAGTAGTGAACTGAAGTAATCCTTCCATATTGGCAGCGTCGCATCACCAACTGCAACTCCATTGGTAGTGTTCAAGACAGGAGAACATCTCTTCATCTTCCCGCTATACTGTCGCAGCAACGTGTAGGCTTTCCTCGAATTCTTCCCCTCCCAAGCCTTCTCGAACTTCATAGCTCTACACGTCCACTCTCGCTCGCGGTCGCTTTGAAGCTGCCGACGCAACTTCCTCCTCAGACGCTCCTCCTCCACGAAGTTTCCTGCAGTTCGGAGAGCACATACTCTGTTGTAGGTAAATGTTGTTTCTTCTGAGACGCAGGCGAACTTCTTCTTAGGCTCTACAACCGGGAGTGCCTCTTTCGAAGCGTCCTGGATGCACTTGACAAAAGAATCCGCGTCGCAAAGTTTCTTCTTAGTCCGTACTCCGATTTGAATAGAAACGCATTGTCAAAAATTCCTTCTGCACTCTTCATCTCTGAGACTTGTCATGCCAATCCTCTGGAGAGGCTGAGCCCCTCGCTTCCTCTTATGAATCCTCGCAGTGAAGTTCAACAGAACAGGACGGTGATCCGAATCAAATGCGACATCCCACACAGCTCTAGATCTTCGAATGTCCGATACTGGAATATTCCTCGTCAGGAAATAGTCAAGCTGTAGTTTCAAAGTTGTCATCTTCCGCTTCCGCTGCTCTTCTGAAGATAGCTGGGTTGGTCCCTGCCACGTAAGCTGATGGCGGCGATGATTTCTCTTGAATGTCGATGCAATAATCAGACCACTGCGTTCACAAAAGTCGACAAGGCGGTAGCCATTGTCCGATGTTTGCTCCACCGGGTAGAACCATTTACCGAGTACTTCGGATTCCTGATCAAGTCCCATCTTCGCATTTGCGTCACTCCCCACGACAACAGCGTGTTGACAAGGTATCCTGGCCAGCAACGTATTGAGTTCCTCATAAAACGCATTCTTCGAATTGTCTTCGGCGGTTTCAGTGGGCGCATGAGCACTCACTATCCACAGATTGAATCCTCTGTGATCCCGCAGTCGTACGAATGCATTCCGGCACGACGTTGAGCCGAACTCCTTGACCATACCATTGAAATCCTTCCTTACAGCTATTGCACAGCCTCCCACTCTCCTATCGTCAGCGTTACCGCAGTACACTATTGAATGGTACACTATTGTGTTCAATAGCTGTTCTTTTAAATTTCCAACCACTTCCAGACTTTTTCATTTTTGTATGAAAATTTCGCGCCCCCCCTGGGGCTGGGATCATACTTTCAGCGAAGAGCGACGTGACGAAATGTTTGCCATCTATATCGACCTAAAGGGTCGTTTATACTTCCGCTGCCGAGCACCGCGGCGATGTACAATCCTCGAATATCGATCGTGCCGCGCTGCGTGTCCAATATTACAGCAATGCACTTTTAGTCGATATTTTGCGACCCCCTCCCACCCCCGTTGAGAAATTTCACAACCCCGCTTGACCCTGATCGTGAATACTGCCTTCCATGCATTGCCTCGAACCTCCAACCTACCGCCGGATAGCGAACATTGCTCACCCGCGCGTGCTACTTCGCGGTCGGCGAGCTTGGGCCACGACGCGACATTTTCTATGTTTAAATGGAATTAGGGCTATACGAGCGGCTGGCACTGTTGTATCGCACATGGCCACTCCCATTTTTCAGTCCCGCCCTCCTGATTCTGGCAGGAGAGGGAAACCCCATGTAAGTGCTCAAATAATTCAGTGCGGCGCGGTGAAGTGGGCGTGGCTAAGTGCATTGCACCATGGTAGCCCCCCCCCGCTAACATATCGTCAGTCACTGGATGAGGATCGCCGCGACGCCGCTTGGCGGAAAAATTGCGCGATCATTAGCCACCCTCCCTTCGTTTTTCGCGCGCAATTTTTTCCCGCCAAGCAGCGTCGCGGCGATCCCTCATCCAGTGATGGACGATAGCACCGGATTAATCATTTGGGAATGCTGTTACTCCAAATTTTCGCAAACCTACACTTCTGTCGATCAGGATTTTTGATAAAAAAATTCGACCGTCTTGGATGAAAAAACGATTTACCTTTTTTTAGTGGAAAACCTGAAAGAGAAATCAAACTAGGTGCTATGTGGGATGGGGGGGCACTGTGGCGCCGTGCACTTGGCCACGCCCATTTCACCGTGCCGCACCAAATTTGAGCACCTACACGGGGTTTCCCTCCCCTGCCGAAATCAGGAGTCATTGCGGCACGGAAAAATGGGCGTGGCCGAGTGCGATGCAACAGTTTCCCCCCCCCCCATCCCACATAGCACCTCGAACGCGTGGTAAAAAATACAGTTTTGAGTTTTTCTAGGATCAAGCTATGTTCTGGCTTTCCAGAAAAAAAAAACAGGAGAACCTTTGCGGCCCGGAAAAAATGAGTATGCCTGAGGGCGATAGCTTTGTACCTCAATTGCAGCAGCACCCATTTCATACCACTAACAATCACTGGTGCCTCCCAGAAGATGCTGAAGATTCCCACACAATCGAGGGTTTTCCCTGATTGTCGCGCGCGACAATCCGCGGGCTGTGAAGCGTGCGCACTCAAGTGAGCAATATCGTGGACCCACTTTCTTCTATATGGCACAGCCCAGCCCTACTTTTCTACTTCCTGTAACTATAGGTGCTGTCCTAGATCTCGTCCCTCAAGCGCAGCTGTGCATTTTTTTCAATGGGTTGCGAGGGGTCATAAAACTATAAACCAAAAAGTGAAAATCTTGTGTTGGGGTCGTAGAAATTGAAAGAAGGTTGGACGAGTCACCTCCCGTAGCTGCTAGAAAAAGGCTGAAATTGGAATTTACGCGATCCCCATCCTAGTATTCAGTTCAAAGTCGAATTTTACGCGATTTGATTTACTACTCTTTGAGAAATTATGTAACTGCGCTTGATCATGTAAGCATCCTCATTTCATACTGATTGAATGCATAACCATCCTCATTTCATCCTATTTGAATGCAATCTTTTTTGAATACTCGTTTCACAATGAGACCTCGTATGCCATATTAGAGTCAATTCTATTTTGGTTTTTTCAATTTGTTTTCGAATTTGCTAAGCATTCGGCCTGTTGCTAGTTTCACTCGAACGCTAACGTCGGACGGGGGATTAGGTCCTTATGTCGTACAACAACCTTTTTGCGTGCGTTGGTTGCCGGTTTTTAAATGGGGCTCAAAGATGACCCTGCAGTGAGCCCAATCATTATGA
This sequence comes from Aplectana chamaeleonis, assembly GCA_029168955.1. NCBI lineage: Eukaryota > Metazoa > Nematoda > Chromadorea > Rhabditida > Cosmocercidae > Aplectana > Aplectana chamaeleonis. The sequence continues at coordinate 28,672 of JAPDOI010001519.1, forward strand.
AGAGTATCCTGTAACATACATATGAAAATGCGTGCTTACACGCTATCGAAAGGGTGACCCATTATTATTAGTTCCAGATGTCGAAGTCAAAGTACGCCTCATATTTCGAGCTGTGCGACGGAATGATTTCATGCAAGAACTGTGATTGGGTGACACGTCAGAAGAAAGATGGTAGCACATATGGATATCATCATCACTTAAGCAAGAAACACCCCGATAAATTCCAAGAGTTTCAAGAATAGGCAGCAGTCGAGAAATCAAAAACCGAATCAATGCTGAAGAATGTACAATTGAAAAGGCACCTCAAATCTATCGAAGTCGTCGAGGCAAAAGTTCCCAAAGTGGCCCAGGATGAAAACGCTACCTCCATTGTGCAGAGCTTCAAGGACTGGGAACGCGATGGTGCCAGAACATTGAAGGTTGAAAGGACTATTATGCAGCTAGTGTGCACAGCTATTCTACCGCTATCAATTGTTGAGAACAGCGGATTTCGAAACTTGATTGGATTGCTGGCCCCAAGGATGAAGATGAAGTCACGCACACATTTCACTCGATCCACTTTGTGCAAGTTGTACGATGAATATTGGGCCAAAGTGAATTTTCAACTACAGCAAGCTCAATTCATTAGCTTGAGCTGTGACCTTTGGTCATCGACCGATCAAGGGCACAGTGTGCTCGGACTCACTGCTCACTTCATTGATGAATGGATGGAGCCTAAGTTCGTCGTCGCGTCAGCTGCTCCCGTGAAAGGGAGACATGTCGCCGAAAACATCAAATCGATGCTGCCAGAGTGTTGACCACGTTCGATATTGAAAATGATAAAATCCACATGTTCGTTCGAGATGCGGCTGCCTCGATGGTTAAAACGGCGTCACTACTGCACATGAAAAGCTGGGACTGCTTCGCGCATAAGTTACAACTTGTGAGAAACCGCCATTTCTATTCGGTTTTGCTTACAACCACTGATACATTGGCCGCTGTTTTGTTTAGCAATTAAATTCTCTACTTCATCCCAGTCGAGTTCAGCCTTCGAGTTATCCTTCCACAACGCATTCTCCTTAATACTACTTTGGCTTTGCGAATTTATGACTCCCCACTTAGCTGAACACCGCGCTCCAATAGTTAACTAGAGTGCAGACTTCCTCTTTCATACGCTAATAACAATCAATGATTCGACAAGGGCCATTCTATTGTTTTTTTTCAGTATCTCATCACCGTAACCTGAAGGTGAATTCAATTCTAACTCTGCATCAACTATGGAGATAGTCGATGCATTTTTGCTATTTAGAAAACACTCCACTCGGGAAAAAGCTCGAAAGAAAAGTGATATTGAAAAGAGAAATTTGTTGGGTGATTACACAACCTTTGGAATCCACAGGTTCATCTAGTCGCAAAATGCTTTCTAAAAGTAAATCGCCCATATCAAGTAATTATAGAGAAGTAGGCAAATGCCTTCCAAAGTTCAATGTATCAGTAGACTAATGTGCGTCTTGAAGGCTGTAAAGACGGATTGTCTCTTGTCTTTTCTCTCGATGGCGACGAAGGTTCCTTGATGGCACGTTTGTCGAAAACAGTCCGTAGGATGAAGAAGAGCGGTGTTGATAGGGAGTTTTTTAAGGAATGTGAGATTCTACGCAATATGCCGGAAAATTTTTTGATCAAGGTGGGTCTGAGTGTACTGAAGGATTAGGTAATTGAATCTGGTTTTTAAGGGAATCGAAGTGCGTTGGAATTCGATGTACGACATAATTTGCCGTTTTTTGGAGGTTAGCAAGCCCTTGGAACCAGGGATGTGCGGTAATTGCCGTTTGCCGTTTGCCGGGTGTTTTTTGGGTTTTTTTGCCGTTTGTCGTTTGCCGGAATTTTCGTCATTTTGCCGGCAAAATTCGGCAAAAATGGCTCAAATACAGGTCTCGTTGTGCTCTGTAACACCATTCGCAGCACACCATGCGTAACGCGCTCCATTGAGAATTTGTGACCCAGCCAACATGTCCTTTAGGTCGAATGTTCTGGAGCGAATTCGAAACTTCACAATCTTTTGTTGTTCTCTCTTTTTCTTCTTCTCCTGATTTTGTTTCTTCGGTCTTATTTTTGTTATTCACACACCGTCCGCACTCTCCGGGCGCTCAGTCGGTCAGTATGGACGTGTGATTAGAAGTTAATATTTTGTCGTTTAAAATTGTTCTGTACAACTACTGCACGGTTTCTGCTTAATTTGGCTGCTGCACGGTTTTTGCCTGATTTGGCTGCTGCACGGTGTTTGTCTGATTTGTCTGCTGCATGGTGTCTGCTTGATTCGGCTGCTGCTATTCGATATTTCCGTCTAGCTTAGCTGCAGGCCTGGCCTCAAGGTAAGTTGCGTTTTTCGTTTCTTCTTCGCAAAAGGCGTTACCTAACACTAGCTGCGCGGCACAGCGCAATTTTTTTCGTTAATGCTGCTGCCTCCGAGCGTCGAAGTCTAACCTTTGAGTAAGTACGCTGGCGGTATAAACGACGCAAATGCGCTGTGCCGCGCGGTGTGGTGTAGATACAATGTGGGCGGAGAATCGCTCTGGGTCGGTTAGTATGGAGGTGTGATTGGAAGCTAATATTTTATCGTTTAGGATTGTTCCCCATAACTGCTGCACGGTTTTTGCCTGATTTGGCTGCTGCTATTCGATATTTCTTGTCTACCTTAGCTGCAGGACTGGCCTCAAGGTGAAGTAAGTGGCGTTTTTCATTTCTCGTTCTCTCCCTTCTTTTTGTCGATAGCAATATTAAGCCTCGCTCTGCCAAAATCCTGCGTAGGCTGAGCTCTGCCTAGGGCTGGGGCACAAACTCTAGGCAAGCAATAGGCCGCGCCCATTTTCCGCGCCACAGTGGTTTCGATGCGTGCACGCGAGAATTTTCTCCTTGATTTTGACGGAAAAAACATCGGAACCGTTGAAGTGAGTGAGTTTCCCCCCATACATGTACAATATCAATAGATACCTAATGTCTTTACCATGGATACACACAAAAACGAGAAACAATGAATGTTCTTGTTATTTCCGTTTTTGCCATTTCGTTGTTATTCCTGCGTGTATCCACGATAAGGAATTTAGGTGAATTGATTACCCTCTATAAAACGACGTAATTCACATCATTCGAGGAGCTAGCGACGCCTAAGCCTTCATCTGCCCTCCGCTCTCTCACTGTCTCTGACCTCCGCTCCGCACCAGTACGCGTAGGAACCATGTGAATTTCGCCGTTCTATAGCCCGTATATGTGTGTGTGTGGGAGAAAACTTGCCGTTACTCAACGTTCCCAGTGTTTTTCTTCAAAAAAAAAGGAAAAGAGACAAAATTGCAGCTTTTCGGTCGATTATAGCGCAACATACACTATGCTTAGTGGAAATACGCAAACGCACAACCGCCCTTTCCGTTCTGAAGCATACACTATTTTTTGTAGCTAAATTTACCTGGTTCGTTTGCTTGCGTATGCGGCGCGAGACAGCGAGATAGAGCTCGAAAAAACTTGACTGCTATAAAGAAAAACTTTTATTTTTCGAGAGTTGGCGAGTTACTGTGCTTCTCTGGGCCAAATTCCGGTCCGCAATTGCGTCTCGACACGCTTTGCGGCCGCGCGCTTCCGAGTCGGAAGAGTTTCCAGCGCCGCAGCCGCGGATCTGTTGATTTTCGGTGGGTTTCGGAAACTGGAAACTAAAAGCAATCGAAGACTGGATAAAAACGATAGAAGAAAACTATAAAAAAGCCACATCGAGTAGGCTTTGGAGCTGGAAACTCGACTGACTCGAGCGCGTGCGGCCGCAAAGCGTGTCGAGACGCAATTGCGGACCGGAATTCGGCCCAGAGAAGCACTGTACATCGCATAGACTGAGTCGGCGTAGCTAGCGTCAGAGTTGTCAGAAATAACGACTCTGATAGACTCGTTTCTCAACTGGGAAGCACACGTCGTTGGAAGCTGGGTTGAGCAGGATTACGACCGGTCGCAACGGGGGGTCGTAAAAATCGGAAATTGTCAAAAATAAAAATAAAATTTGAGGGGGTCGTTAAATTCTTTGAAAAGATGGGGTTTATTTTCAAACCACTTGGAAAGGTAGAGTTAGGAGGAGAGTAGTAATAATGTGTTTTTTTTCAAATAGGTAACTCGTAAAATGTGCATTGACTAACATTTTCACATCCACTATTCTACTGCATTTTGAAGTAATTATTCTCATTTCGCGTGCTTCATTGTAGGTTCGGGAAACAATATTTATTTATTATTAATATTCACATACTTTTTTCGCTGTTATATGTATTTGAAATCCTAATTCTTTAGCCGACGAAAAGCCACGATTATGTTCGGTAAAGTTTTTTCCATCGCGTGCGGGGTGATTCGCAAAAATTCCGGTCAGCGGGGGGGGGGTCGTAAATTTTTAGTCGCCGGGCGCAACGGACTGCTCAACCCTGGTTGGAAGCGTAAAAAATTAGCCGAAATTACTGTAGTGGATCATTAAGTTCGAGGGCGTAAAGCCTAGCTTACTCGGATGATTCTTGGCGGAGCAAGCAGCTGAACGGTCGATCAAGGCAAAATATAGCAGTGATAAGGGGTTTTTGACATGATAGGCCCGAAATGAGTGAGCTAGACTATACCTGTTGAGGGGCGGAGCCCGATTTGAAAGTGGACGAAAAACGGACGATTTGGTGACTCAGAGTGGCCCAAATGCGGTCCTTCCCATTCTAGATAAGGCTTTCTGCTAGCGTGTATGATGCTTTTATCCTTGCACGCACGAAGTGGAACCAAGCAAATTTCGGTACATATTGATAACTGACTATTATAACATGAGATTTTCCGATTTTGATTTCGATTATTTGAATTCTATGATAGTCACTTTCTCAGACAATCGCCGCTTTCATTGTAGGATATGCATTCAACTCGAACACAAGGCGGTTTCGAGCACGTGGCGCGAACTTTCGCGGCATGTGCTGCTGTTTGGAGCACGTGCCCCTGCGATAGAACCTTTACATGGGTGTGGTCACTCGAGTTGAATGCATCTTCAACACGTATTGAATGTGGCGGTTTTCTGTGGTCATATATATTATTTGCGATATACACGACTAGTTCAGCTCTTCTGCTTCATTCTTTATGAATTTGACAATTGAGTTTCCGATTTTTGAGTGTGCGGGTCTCCCAGAATGCAGTTTTTCGTACCGGGAAGGCCGGTACGAAGTTCTGAGTAGTTAATTATAAAATTGATAACTCTCGAAGGAATTGTCTGAATTCTACCGGGAACCTGTCGCCAATAGTGATGAGCCTATGGATTTGCAGCACGGTCAAGAGGGGTTGCGAAAATTCGCAACGGGGAGTGAGAGGGGAGGGGTCGCAAAAACATTGGACCCGAAAATGAACGTTAAGGGGATCGCAAATCGATCCCCCCTAACGTTATGGGGGATCGCAATTTTCGGGTTCAGTGTTTTTGCGACCCCCCCCCTCACTCCCCGTTGCGAACTACTGAGCGCTGAGCGTCGTTTGAGCCCGACTACTGAGCGAAATTTAAGCATCGACAGTTTTAATAATCAAGTATAAGGCCTATTTTACAGTTCTATCGCTGATCGCCGCGGTGGTATGTTTTGAATACAAATCGACGTGGTTATCATTCCATCGCATCGCGCGGCGACCGAACTCTGAAAGAGGACTAAACTGCCAAGAAATCGCGCCCCAGTGGGATTGCGAAAATTTCGGATCTCGGAAAGAATGTTAATGGTGGGGGTCGCTCGAATATCGGAAATTTATGCAACGACTTGCTTGTCCCTGTTTGTAGTCCAAAGAGTTACCGACTCAGCCATCTCTGCTGAGTTCGCTTTCATTGCAATGGTGGCTGTGTTTTAGCGGTAAATTCACGGCAGGCTTCTCAGCAAATTCGCTTCAATTCTGCGATGATTCCTTGCGAATAGTTGTTTTTCTCTTTCTGAGGGTGCCATTGTTAGGTCTAGGTTGCTATATTCTGCCAACCCGAGACTTGATGTTTTATTGTGAGCAACCTGTTAAGCCCGATTTTATACCCTGTCCCAAAGAGTTGGCAAAGGAAGAGTCTGAAGAAGCAGCACACCCTTTGCGTCTCTGACACTTTCGGCCCTATTTTCGGACGTCGCGTACGCAAATACGTAGCATGTCCTATCGTAATCCAAAAACTGTACTCGACGTCCGAAAATCCGGCCGAAAGTGTCAGAGACGCAGAGGGTGCGTTCCTTTTCTAGACTCTTCGCTTGCCATCTCGTTTGGGACAGGTTCAGGGTGAGGCATGACGCTGTGATCGATCCGCGGGAGGTGCGGCCCCCCTCCTCCGGATTTAAGAATTTGTGCGGCCCCCTCAGGTCGGTCGTGTTAATGATCTTCAAACTGATAAAAATTCATAGATTTTTGATGACTTTCGTGTAAAAATTATTGCTATTTTCATGGCTCAGGCTTATTTCGAATGTGCTTTTGGTATATAACTCTCTTCCATCTATTTTTAAACTTTCGCTACGCAAAATATCAGTCATGTTTGCATGTTGAGTGGCTCGGCTGCGGCCCCTCCGTTCCCGGCTCCCAGAAGCTACGGCCCCCTCTGTGATGATCACAGCGTGAGCCTAACCCTGGACAGGGTACTGTGCTTATCTAGGCCAAATCCTGGTCCGCAATTGCGTCTTGACACGCTTTGCGGCCGCACGCGCTGGAGTCAGTCGAGTTTCCAGCCGCAAAGCCGACTCGAGGTGGCTTTTTTATACAGTTTCTCCAATGTTGTTTAGTTTCCTGTTTCTATAACCCACCTGGGGTCAACAGATCGGCGACTGCGGCGCTGGAAACTCGACTGACTCGAGCGCGGCCGGCCGCAACGCGTGTTGAGACGCAATTGCGGACCGGAATTTGGCCCAGAGAAGCACAGTATATCTTTGCAAAGCAAGTTCATCTTAGCGCCATTCCAAGATCTCACGCGCCAAGGGTTAATTTTTGGAATCGGAGGACACTAAGCAACGCAAAAAGTAAATTTGTGAAAGTGACGTATCATTCATTATTCATCTCGACAGAGGAGTGCGGCTTTTTTTTGCATGTGAAGAACGATTTCAGAAAACCCGATACGCTGCAGGCAAAACAGGCAAAATCGATGTTCGCTGTTTATATTACGATCAATTTATAGGGCTATAATAAAGTGGGCTCTTGAAATATCTACCCCGTCAGTAGATCAATTCTGTATCTCTAGCGAGGCTGGCCACCTCTGTGGGCTGTGGTGGCTCCTTCCAACGAGGACCCGCGGCCGAGACGGATCATCAAAATTCTGCTGCCAATTGAACCCAATATAGCTGTCAACTCACATCGTTTCGCATCAAATACACTTAATATTTACCGCATATTCCCGCCATTATCACCTATCCTAGCCACCATCACACCCATACACTGAATTGGACGCGAAAACAAGACTTCATGTTCACAGGTATATTAGCATAAAGTATCTTTAGTTAAGGCATCAAGTCCTGAATTGGCAGAGTAGGCGGACAGTTCTCTCATCTCCTGCATGTTTCATTTAATTCATTCCTATGTGTTGATCTGCTGCTTTGCTGTGTTGTGTTTTCCTATATTTGTTGCCTAACTCAGAAAACCGCCGCTTTCAATGTGTGTCAAGTATGCACTATGTGCGAGTGACCACGCCTATCGAAATGCTCTATCGCAGGGGCGTGTTCTGCGAAATCGATACGCATGAGCAAGTGGTGCTGCAAGGTTATCAGGCAATGCATATACAACACGCATTGAATACGGCAATAGTATGATAATATACTGCTTCGGCAATTTCATTTTTCATAATTCTATAAAAAGGAATGACAGTACATTAGCAATCACATTTGAGCCTTCAAAATATATTAATCAACAATTTAAAGCCAGCTGAAAGTCAGACCAAGGAAATTTAACTAAAAAGGAAAAAAAACTGATGAGAAAATCAAACAGAAAACTTCGAGGTAAAAGTTTTCTATAGAAATTATAAAGTCGAAATGCACTATTTCAGATGAGCAAGTACAAGGACGCCTTCTCCGAGTCCGACAACGTACTTCTTTGCAAGGAGTGCAAGTGGACCACCTCAAAAAAGACGTCTTCGTCTACCTTCGGATTGCGCTATCATTTACGGACGAAGCATCCTCAGACGTTCGCCAAATTTGAAACCGAAATTGAACGAAAGGCTGCAGCTGCAAGGAAAGCCGGTGCTCACGTGGGGAGCCTCAAAAGAGCATTTACCTTGGTCAACACGGATGAACAACCTGCGAACACATCTAGCAAGGACTGCGAATCTACTAGAAAGGAAGATTCAATTCAGAAGGTTTTCCAGTTGTGGACCGAAGAAGGCGACAAAACGAAAGCATGCCAGAGAGCCATTTTGCAGTTCATATGTAGCTACCCTGCCGATCTCGGTAGTAGAAAATCCTGGTTTCAAGAATCTGTTGGCTGTACTCGCCCTTCGATTCCGAGTAAAATCCAGGACACACTTCACGCGAAATTTGCTGCCGGCGGTGTACGATGAGTATTCACTGAAGATAAAGTCGATGATGAACGATGCTAGCCATATCAGTTTCGCTTGCGATAGCTGGTCATCTTCTGGAAACACTCATTCTTTACTGGCCTTAACTGCCCATTTCATCGATGCAAAGACCATGCCCAGATTTGTCGTTGTTGCTGCGATGCCGCTCAAAGTGAAACATACTGCGGAGAACATGAGAATGCTCTTGTCAAAAGCACTGAAGTCGTTTGAAATCCCGGAAAGGAAGGTGCATGTTTTTGTGGGAGACGGAGACGCAGCTATGAGAAAGACCATGGACCTTCTCGGAATCACAAGCATCGATTGCTTCGCGCACAAGTTGCAGCTGGTGAGTAAAGAACTCTACTAGGTACACTCACTCGTTTTTATCGTGGATGTTCAGGCGGTAAAAGATGGTCTCAGTAAAATCGGAAATGTGGATACAGGCGGTGACAGTTTGTCGGCGCGACTCTCTAAGATCGTACGGAAGATAAAAAAGAGTCGCCTGGACAAAGAGGAGTTTGAAGCTCTACAGAAGCTGTGTGACCTACCGGACAAATCGCTGATTAAAGTAGGTCATTCACAATTATTTTCAGAAGTCCGATGTTTCTTGACTGCAATTATTGTTTGGCCCCCGTTGAACTCGTGGGAAGACGCATCGAACCTCTGGTTGTTGGCTTATTTGGAGCATCAGCATCTCTAACCTAATTTTATTCAGAATATCGAAGTGCGCTGGAACTCGTTCTATGACATGGTGGTGCGCTTTCTGGAAAACCAAAAAGCAGTGGAGCTGTTTCTTCTGGATAATCCGCTATATCCACAAATCGACGAGTTTGATTGGGGCCTCATGAAGAGGATCACGGAAGTTCTCAGACCTCTCGCCAAGGCGACAAACTATGTACAACATCGGACCTTCGCGCCAATATCTACTGTTATTCCTCTATACCGGGTGATCATAAAGCGTTTGCAGGAGGATACTTCTAGACTTTCAAACTTCAAAGAAGCAATAGTTGATGGGCTGACGTCGAGAGTCCAAGGAGTCGAAGACAGAGAAGAGTGCCTCATGGCCACCTTACTGGATCCGAGGTTCAAGGAGACATATTGCCCGGATAAGCGAGAATTCCTCATGATGAAGGCAGAGCAAATGGCGTGTGAAATGTTTGGTTCAAACGATCAGCAGATGTGGTCTAGCGAGGACGAAGAGCAGGACGAAGGGAATCCATTCTACACATTTTGGAAGGATGAATCAGCAACCGCGTCACCTCACCATAGCCCCAATCCGCTGACCATCGATGCGAAGGCAAAAGCTGTCGCGGTATGTTCCACGCCTTAATTTGGAACGTTTTTTTTTCATTGTTGATTGTTCCCCAGTGTTCTAATAACTTTTGGTATCCTTAGGTAGATGACTGAAAAGGGGCACCCAATCAGAAGAATCGCCTGTATCCCTAATTTGAGACCGGTCTTAGTAAGCAGTGGAGGACTTAGTCATGTCGGAACCGCTTTATCACTGTTATCCGCTGCTTTATCCACCCGGTCCCAAAATAGCGATAGAGGCTATATATGGTGGAATGTAAGGGCACAACACAAATGACAAGCCATGATAACACGGCCTTAATTTAGGCACCTTTCATAGACCTCATGCCACGCGCGGCGGACAATGATACTTTTCGCCGCGCAGCACGCTGGGTTGGCGGCGCCACGTCGAAGCCTGCAATTTCAATGCATGAAACATCTGTGCATGACAACTTCACCACCGCCATGGCGGTGCCGGCCGAGATTTCGTAGTCGCTTATTGGTCGTGCTGCGCTCTGAAAACTTTCATAGTCCAACGCTCGTCCCGCGTGTGGTGAAGACTATGAAACATACCTTTCCGTGGACTGTCGACTTTTCTTCGTAGCGAAATGTTTTGCGTAATCGACGTCTATAGAATATCGAAATTGTTAACTTGGCTTTACCTTAGTGTGACTCTTTTCACCTCAAAGGTGACACTTTTCGAAGCATTGCCCTCCGGAGTTGGACAAATTTTCAGAATGGATTTTCCTGTGAACATTTGGTTCTTCTAAATTTCGAAAATTTAATTTCTTCAGGAGGTTCACGACTATCTAAGTCGTAAACCCATCATCGACGGCGATCCATTTCAATGGTGGAGATCGGAGACCAATTCTACAAAGTACCCGCTCTTGAAGCAACTTGCGATGAAGTATTTATCCGCGCCGGCGACATCTAGTGAATGTGAACGTCTCTTTAGCATAGCAGGCGTTATTTCTTGTGATCTCCGAAAAAGGCTGACCTCCGAAAATCTAGAAAAATTGTTGTTTTTACATCACAATATTCTGATCACAGGTTTTTGATATTGCGCACTGATTTTTAATCAGTACCCTTCCTGAAGTCTACTCTGTTGTTGGTATCCTCCATTGAGCATACATATTGTGATTTTGTTCAATCTGGTAAGTTGTAATAAACTTGTTTTGAGATTTTACCTCCAACCCAAAGACCGGTATCAACGGTTTATACTTTGATTTTTTTTTGCCGTTTGCCGTTTGCCGGCCGTTTTTTGGATTTTCTTGCCGATGGCCGTTTGCCGAAATATCAAAATCGTTTGCCGCACATCCCTGCTTAGAACTCTTCCTCCTGGACCATTCTCACTATCCCAGCCTCGACGGAGCTGACTGGGAACTTATGAAGAAAATCGTGGATGTGCTGAAACCAATAGCGGCAGCGATCGAGTCTGTACAACACAGATACTATTCTCCTATTTCGGTGCTGATCCCGCTATACAGGGTCATAATCAACAAGCTGGAAGAGCGATCGTCGTTGTCGTCGATGAAGGCAGCTATTCGAAGAGGTTTGGAGGGTCGTATGAGAGGTCACGAGGATAATGAAGACCTCGTGTTGGCCACCTTCGTTGATCCACAGTACAAGGATGCCTACTTTATCGAAAACAGACGTCATGTTCTTCTCGCTGATGTCGAGAAAACGCTCCAACAGATTAGATCGCCTGGATCTACACCCGAATACTGTGAGGAAAATGATGAAGATCCGTCGGATCCATTCTCGTCGTTTTGGAAGTCTCAGTCGAGCCAGGCTTCCATATCACCCAATCCCATTGAAGCTGACCTGAAGATTAAGGCGATTGCAGTTAGTGCAAACAAGGTGCACACCCACGCCGCTTTGCGGCGTACTTGTAGGCGTGTATTTTTACGCATAAAATTATCGAGTCATTGCCAAATAAGAACTTAGTTATTATCGTTCCTGGAAACCCAATTCGGTCCCACACACCTTCCACTGCGTCGGCGCACTTACAGTTGGGTCCAACACACTTCTCGGCGCTATGCGCACTCCCATTGAGCCCCACACAATTTTTCCGGAGTTCGGCGCACTCCCAGTTGGGTCCCGTACACTTTCGCCGGCGCTCGGCGCACTCCTAGTTGGTCCAATACACTTTTCCCGGCGTTCACTTTTGGGTTCCGCACACTTTCGCCGGCGCTCGGCGCCCTCCTAGAAGGGTCCAGCACACTTTTTTTTCCGGCGCTCGACGCATTTCCAGTTGGGTCCAACACGCTTTTCTTGGCGCTTGGCGCACTCACTTTTGGGTCACACACACTATTCTCGGGGCTCGGCGCACTCCTAGTTGGGTCCAACGCACATTTCTCGGCGCTCGGCGCGCTCCCAGTTGGGTCCCACACACTATTCTCTTCGCTATGCGCACTCCAATTGGGTCCCACACAACTTTCCCGGCGCTCGGCGCACTCCCAGTTGGGTCCAATACACTTTTCCCGGCGTTCACCTTTGGGTCCCGTACACTTTCGCCGGCGCTCGGCGCACTCCTAGTTGGGTCCAACACATTTTTTCCGGCGCTTGACGCACTCCTAGTTGGGTCCAACACACTTTTTCCGGCGCTTGACGCATTTCCAGTTGGGTCCAACACACTTTTCTTGGCGCTCGGCGCACTCACTTTTGGGTCGCACACACTATTCTCGGGGCTCGGCGCACTCCTAGTTGGGTCCAACACACATTTCTCGGCGCGCTCCCAGTTGGGTCCTACACACTTTTCTCGGCGCTCGGCGCACTCCTAGTTGGGTCCAACACATTTTTCCCGGCGCTCGGCGCACTCCTAGTTGGTCCAATACACTTTTCCCGGCGTTCACTTTTGGGTCCCGTACACTTTCGCCGGCGCTCGGCGCACTCCTAGTAGGGTCCAACACACTTTTTTCCGGCGCTTGACGCGTTTCCAGTTGGGTCCAACACACTTTTCTTGGCGCTCGGCGCACTCACTTTTGGGTTCCACACACATTTCTCGGCGCTCGGCGCACTCCCAGTTGGGTTCCACACACTTTTCTCGGCGCTCTGCGTACTCCCAATTGGGTCCCGTACACTTTCGCCGGCGCTCGGCGCACTCCTAGTTGGGTCCAATACACTTTTCCCGGCGTTCACTTTTGGGTCCAACACATTTTTTCCGGCGCTTGACGCATTTCCAGTTGGGTCCCACACACTTTTCCCGGCGCTCAGCGCACTCACTTTTGGGTCCCACACACCTTTCTAGGGGCTCGGCGCACTCCTAGTAGGGTCCAACACACTTTTCTTGGCGCTCGGCGCACTCCGAGTTGGGTCCCGTACACTTTCGCCGGCGCTCGGCGCACTCCTAGTTGGGTCCAACACATTTTTTCCGGCGCTTGACGCACTCCTAGTTGGGTCCAACACACTTTTTCCGGCGCTTGACGCATTTCCAGTTGGGTCCAACACACTTTTCTTGGCGCTCGGCGCACTCACTTTTGGGTCCCACACACTTTTCTCGGGGCTCTGCGCACTCCTAGTTGGGTCCAACACACATTTCTCGGTGCTCGGCGCACTCCCAGTTGGGTCCCACACACTTTTCTCGGCGCTCTGTGCACTCCCATTGGGTCCCACACACTTTTCCCGGCGCTCGGCGCACTCCCAGTTGGATCCCGTACACTTTCGCCGGCGCTCGGCGCACTCCTAGTTGAGTCCAATACACTTTTCCCGGCGTTCACTTTTGGGTCCCGTACACTTTCGCCGGCGCTCGGCGCACTCCTAGTTGGGTCCAACACATTTTTCTCGGGGCTCTGCGCACTCCTAGTTGGGTCCAACACACATTTCTCGGCGCTCGGCGCACTCCCAGTTGGGTCCCACACACTTTTCTCGGCGCTCTGCGCACTCCCATTGGGTCCCACACACTTTTCCCGGCGCTCGGCGTACTCCCAATCGGGTCCCGTACAATTTCGCCGGCGCTCGGCGCACTCCTAGTTGGGTCCAACACACTTTTTTCGGCGCTCGGCGCACTCCGAGTTGGGTCCCGTACACTTTCGCCGGCGCTCGGCGCACTCCTAGTTGGGTCCAACACACTTTTTTCGGCGCTTGACGCATTTCCAGTTGGGTCCAACACACTTTTCTCGGCGCTCTGCGCACTCTCATTGGGTCCAACACAATTTTTCCGGCGCTTGACGCATTTCCAGTTGGGTCCAACACACTTTTCTTGGCGCTCGGCGCACTCACTTTTGGGTCCCACACACTTTTCTCGGGGCTCGGCGCATACCTAGTTGGGTCCAACACACATTTCTCGGCGCGCGGCGCACTCCCAGTTGGGTCCCACACACTTTTCCCGGCGCTCGGCGCACTCCCAGTTGGGTCCCGTACACTTTCGCCGGCGCTCGGCGCACCCCTAGTTGGGTCCAATACACTTTTCCCGGCGTTCACTTTTGGGTCCCGTACACTTTCGCCGGCGCTCAGCGCACTCACTTTTGGGTCCCACACACCTTTCTAGGGGCTCAGCACACTCCTAGTTGGGTCCAACACACATTTCTCGGCGCGCGGCGCACTCCCAGTTGGGTCCCACACACTTTCGCCGGCGCTCGGCGCACTCCCAGTTGGGTCCAATACACTTTCGCCGGCGCTCGGCGCACTCCTAGTTGGGTCCAACACACTTTTCCCGGCGCTGGGCGCACTCATAGTTGGGTCCCGTACACTTTCGCCGGCGCTCAGCGCACTCACTTTTGGGTCCCACACACTTTTCTCGGGGCTCGGCGCACTCCTAGTTGGGTCCAACACACATTTCTCGGTGCTCGGCGCACTCCCAGTTGGGTCACACACACTTTTCCCGGCGCTCGGCGCACTCCCAATTGGGTCCCGTACACTTTCGCCGGCGCTCGGCGCACCCCTAGTTGGGTCCAACACACTTTTCGGCGCTCGGCGCACTCCCAGTTGGGTCCCGTACACTTTCGCCGGCGCTCGGCGCACTCATTTTTGGGTCCCACACACTTTTCTCGGGGCTCGGCGCACTCCTAGTTGGGTCCAACACACATTTCTCGGCGCTCGGCGTACTCCCAGTTGGGTCCCACACACTTTTCCCGGCGCTCGGCGCACTCCCAGTTGGGTCCCGTACACTTTCGCCGGCGCTCGGTGCACCCCTAGTTGGGTCCAATACACTTTTCCCGGAGTTCACTTTTGGGTCCCGTACACTTTCGCCGGCGCTCAGCGCACTTCTAGTTGGGTCCCACACACTTTTCCCGGCGCTCAGCGCACTCACTTTTGGGTCCCACACACCTTTCTAGGGGCTCGGCGCACTCCTAGTAGGGTCCAACACACTTTTCTTGGCGCTCGGCGCACTCCGAGTTGGGTCCCGTACACTTTCCCCGGCGCTCGGCGTTTTCCTAGTTGGGTCCAACACACTTTTCTCGGCGCTCTGCGCACTCCCATTGGGTCCAACACATTTTTTCCGGCGGTTGACGCATTTCCAGTTGGGTCCAACACACTTTTCTTGGCGCTCGGCGCACTCATTTTTGGGTCCCACACACTTTTCTCGGGGCTCGGCGCACTCCTAGTTGGGTCCAACACACAATTCTCGGCGCTCGGCGCACTCCCAGTTGGGTCCCACACACTTTTCTTGGCGCTCTGCGCACTCCCAGTTGGGTCCCACACACTTTTCCCGGCGCTCGGCGCACTCCCAGTTGGGTCCCGTACACTTTCGCCGGCGCTCGGCGCACTCCTAGTTGGGTCCAATACACTTTTCCCGGCGCTCGGCGCACTCCCAATTGGGTCCCGTACACTTTCGCCGGCGCTCGGCCCACTCCCAATTGGGTCCCACACATTTTTCTCGGCGCTCCGCGCACTCCCAGTTGGGTCCAACACACTTTTCTTGGCGCTCGGCGCACTCCTAGTTGGGTCCAACACGCATTTCTCGGCGCTCTGCGCACTCCCAGTTGGGCCCCACACACTTTTCCCTTCGCTCGGCGCACTCCCAGTTGGGTCCCGTACACTTTCGCCGCCGCGCCGCGCACTCCTAGTTGGCTCCAATACACTTTTTCTCGGCGCTCGGCGCACTCCCTAGTTGGGTCCCACACACACTTTCGCCGGCGCTCGGCGCACTCCCAGTTGGGTCCAACACACTTTTCTCAGCGCTCGGCGCACTCCCAGTTGGGTTCAACTCACTTTTCTCGGCGCTTGGCGCATTCCCAGTTGGGTCCAACACACTTTTTCCGGCGCTCTGCGCACTCCCAGTTGGGTCCCACACACTTTTTTTTTCGGCGCTCGACGCACTCCTATTTGGGTCCCACACACTTCTCCCTGCGCTCGGCGCACTCCCAGTTGGGTCCCACACGCTTTTCTCGGCGCTCTGCGCACTTCCAGTTGGGTCCCACACACTTTTTTCGGCGCTTGACGCATTTCTAGATGGGTCCAACGCACTTTTCTCGGCGCTCGACGCACTCACTTTTAGGTCTGACACACTTTTCTCGGCGCTCGGCACACTCCCAGTTGGGTCCGACACAATTTTCCGGCGCTCGGCACACTCACATTTGGGTCCCGCACACTTTTCTCGGCGCTTGGCGCACTTCCAGTTGGGTCCCACACACTTTTCCCGGCGCTCGGCGCACCCCAGTTGGGTCGAACACGCTTTTCCCGGCGCTCGGCGCACTCCCAGTTGGGCCCCGTACACTTTTGCCGGAGCTCGGCGCACTCACTTTTGGGTCCCACACACTTTTCCCGGCGCTCTGCGCACTCCTAGTTGGGTCGAGCACGCTTTTCCCGGCGCTCTCCGCCCTCCCAGTTGCGTCCCACACGCTTTCTCGGCGCCCGCCGCACTCCCAGTTGGGTCCCACACACTTTTCCCGGCGCTCGGCGCACTCCCAGTTGGGTCCCGTACACTTTCGCCGGCGCTCGGCGCACTCCCAGTTGGGTCCAACACACTTTTCTTGGCGCTCGGCGCACTCCCGGTTTGGTCCAACACACTTTTCTCGGCGCTCTGCGCACTCCCAGTTGGGTCCCACACACTTTTCTCGGCGCTCTGCGCACTCCCAGTTGGGTCCAACCCACATTTCTCGGGGCTCGGCGCACTCCTAGTTGGGTCCAACACACTTTTTTTCCGGCGCTCTGCGCACTACCAGTTGGGTCCCACACACTTTTCTCGGCGCTCCGCGCACTCCCAGTTGGGTCCCGTACACTTCTCGCCGGCGCTCGGCGCACTCCCAGTTGGGTCCAACACACTTTTCTCGGCGCTCGGCGCACTCCCAGTTGGGTCCAACACACTTTCGCCGGCGCTCGGCGCACTCCCAGTTGGGTCCAACACACTTTTTCCCGGCGCTCGGCGCACTCCCAGTTGGGTCCAACACACTTTTCTCGGCGCTCGGCGCACTCCCAGTTGGGTCCAACACACTTTTTCCGGCGCTCGGCGCACTCCCAGTTGGGTCCAACACACTTTTCTCGGCGCTCGGCGCACTCACTTTGGGTCCCACACACTTTTCTCGGCGCTCGGCGCACTCCCAGTTGGGTCCAACACACTTTCTCGGCGCTCGGCGCACTGCCATTTGGGTCCCACACACTTTTCCCGGCGGTCGGCACACTCCCAGTTGGGTCCCGTACACTTTCGCCGGAGCTCGGCGCAGTACCAGTTGGGTCCAACACACTATTTCCGGCGCTCGGCGCACTCCCTGATGGGTCCAACACACGTTTCCCGACGCTCGGCGCACTCTCAGATTGGTCCCACACACTTTTCCCGGCGCTCGGCGCACTCACTTTGGGTCCCACACACTTTTCTCGGCGCTCGGCGCACTCCCAGTTGGGTCCAACACACTTTTCTCGGCGCTCGGCGCACTCCCAGTTGGGTCCCACACACTTTTCTCGGCGCTCGGCGCACTCCCAGTTGGGTCCAACACACTCTTTCGCCGGCGCTCGGCGCACTCCTAGTTGGGTCCAACACACTTTTTCCGGCGCTCGGCGCACTCGCAGATGGGTCCCGTACACTTTCACCGGCGCTCGGCGCACTCCTAGTTGGGTCCCACACATTTTTCTCGGCGCTCCGCGCACTCCTAGTTGGGTCCAATACACTTTTCCCGGCGCTCGGCGCACTCCCAATTGGGTCCCACACACTTTTCTCGGCGCTCGGCGCACTCCCAGTTGGGCCTTACACACTTTTCCCGGCGCTCGGCGCACTCCCAGTTGGGCCTTACACACTTTTCCCGGCGCTCAGCGCACTCACTTTTGGGTCCCGTACACTTTCGCCGGCGCTCGACGCACTCCTAGTTGGGTCCAACACACTTTTCTCGGGGCTCGGCGCTTTCCTAGTTGGGTCCAACACACATTTCTCGGCGCTCGGCGCACTCCCAGTTGGGTCCCACACACTTTTCTCGGCGCCCTGCGCACTCCCAGTTGGGTCCCACACACTTTTCCCGGCGCTCGGCGCACTCCCAGTTGGGTCCCGTACACTTTCGCCGGCGCTCGGCGCACTCCTAGTTGGGTCCAATACACTTTTCCCGGCGCTCGGCGCACTCCCAATTGGGTCCCACACACTTTTCTCGGCGCTCGGCGCACTCCCAGTTGGGTCCAACACACTTTCTCGGCGCACTTCCAGTTTTGTTCCACACACTTTTCTCGGCGCTCGGCGCACTCCCAGTTGGGTCCAGCGCACTTTTTCCGGTGCTGGGCGCACTTCTAGTTGGGTTGAACACACTTTTCTCGCCGCTCGGCGCACTCGCAGTTGGGCCCAACACACTTTTCTCGCCGCTCGGCGCACTCCTAGTTGGGTCCAACACACATTTCTCGGTGCTCGGCGCACTCCCAGTTGGGTCCAACACACTTTTCTCGGCGCTCTGCGCACTCAGTTGGGTCCCACACACTTTTCTCGGCGCTCTGCGCACTCCCAGTTGGGTCCAACACACTTTTCTTGGCGCTCGGCGCACTCCCAGTTGGGTCCCACACACTTTTCTCGGCGCTCGGCGCAGTCCCGGTTGGGTCCAACACACATTTATCGGCGCTCGGCGCACTCCCAATCGGGTCCCACGCACATTTCTCGGCGCTTCACGCATTCCCAGTTGGGTCAAACACACTTTTCTCGGCGCTCGGTGCACTAATAGTTGGGTCCAACACACATTTCTCGGCGCTCGGTGCACTCCCAGTTGGGTCCAACACACTTTTCCTGGCGCTCTACGCACTCCCAGTTGGGTCCCACACGCTTTCTCGGCGCTCCGCGCACTCCCAGTTGGGTCCAACACATTTCTCCGGCGCTCGGCGCACTCCCAGTTGGGTCCCAACACACTTTCGCCGGCGCTCGGCGCACTCCCAGTTGGGTCCAACACACTTTTCTCGGCGCTCGGCGCACTCCCAGTTGGGTCCAACACACTTTTCTCGGCGCTCGGCGCACTCCCAGTTGGGCCCACACACTTTTCTCATCGCTCGGTGCACTCCCAGTTGGGTCCAACACACATTTCTCGGCGCTCGGCACACTCACATTTGGGTCCCACACACTTTTCTCGGCGCTCGGCGCACTCTTAGTTGAGTCCAGCGCACTTTGCCCGACGCTCGGTGCTTTCCCAGTTGGGTCCAACACACTTTTCCAGGCGCTCGGCGCACTGCCAGTTGGGTCCAACACCCTTTTCTCGGCGCTCGGCGCACTCCCAGTTGAGTCACACACACACACTTTTCCAGGCGCTCGGCGCACTCCCAGTTGGGTCCAACACACATTTCTCGGCGCTCGGCGCACTCCCAGTTGGGTCCCACACACTTTCTCGGCGCTCGGCGCACTCCCAGTTGGGTCCAACACTTTTCCCGGCGCTCGGCGCACTCCCAGTTGGGTCCCACACACTTTTCTCGGCGCTCGGCGCACTCATTTTTGGGTCCCACACACTTTTACCGGCGCTCGGCGCACTCCCAGTTGGGTCCCACACACTTTTCTTGGCGCTCCGCGCACTCCCAGTTGGGTCCCACACACTTTTCCCGGCGCTCGGCGCACTCCCAGTTGGGTCCCGTACACTTTCGCCGGCGCTCGGCGCACTCCTAGTTGGGTCCAACACACTTTTCCCGGCGCTCGGCGCACTCCCAGTTGGGTCCAACACACTTTTCCCGGCGCTCGGCGCACTCCCAGTTGGGTCCAACACACTTTTACCGGCGCTCCGCGCACTCATTTGGGTCCCGCACACTTCTCCCGGCGCTCGGCGCACCCCAGTTGGGTCGGACACACTTTTCTCGACGCTCGGCGCACTCCCAGTTGAGTCCCACACACTTTTCTCGGCGCTCCGCGCACTCCCAGTTGGGTCCCGTACACTTTCGCCGGCGCTCGGCCCACTCCCAATTGGGTCCAATACACTTTTCCCGGCGCTCGGCGCACTCCCAATTGGGTCCCACACACTTTTCTCGGCGCTCGGCGCACTCCCAGTTGGGCCTTACACACTTTTCCCGGCGCTCGGTGCATTCACATTTGGGTCCCACACACTTTTCTCGGCGCTCGGCGCACTCCCAGTTGGGTCTAACACACTTTTCCCGGCGCTCGGCGCGTTCCAAGTTGGGTCCAACACACTTTTCTCGGCGCACTCCCAGTTGGGTTCCACACACTTTTCTCGGCGCTCGGCGCACTCCCAGTTGGGTCCAACACACTTTCTCGGCGCACTCCCAGTTGGGTCCCACACACTTTTCTCGGGGCTCGGCGCACTCCTAGTTGGGTCCAACACACATTTCTCGGCGCTCGGCGCACTCCCAGTTGGGTCCCACACACTTTTCCCGACGCTCGGCGCACTCCCAGTTGGGTCACACACACTTTTATTGGCGCTCGGCGCACTCCCGGTTGGGTCCCACACACATTTCTCGGCGCTCGGCGCACTCCCAGTTGGGTCCCACACACTTTTCTTGGCGCTCGGCGCACTCCCAGTTGGGCCTTACACACTTTTCCCGGCGCTCGGCGCCCCCCCAGTTGGGTCCCACACACTTTTCTTGGCGCTCGGCGCGCTCCCGGTTGGGTCCAGCACACTTTTCTTGGCGCTCGGCGCACTACCAGTTGGGTCCCACACACTTTTCTCGGCGCTCGGCGCACTCCCAGTTGGGTCGAACACACATTTCTCGGCGCACTCCCAGATGGGTCCCACACACTTTTCCCGGCGCTCGGCGCACTCCCAGTTGGGTCCAACACACAATTCTCGGCGCTCGGCGCACTCCCAGTTGGGTCCCACACACGTTTTTCGGCGCTCTGCGCACTCCCAGTTGGGTCCCACACACTTTTCCCGGTGCTCGGCGCACTCCTAGTTGGGTCCAACACACAATTCTCGGCGCTCGGCGCACTCCCAGTTGGGTCCAACACACAATTCTCGGCGCTCGGCGCACTCCCAATTGGGTCCCACACACTTTTCTCGCCGCTCGGCGCACTCACATTTGGGTCCAACACACTTTCCCCGGCGCTCGGCACACTCCCAGGTGGGTCCAACACACTTTTCTCGGCGCTCGGCGCACTCCCAGTTGGGTCAAACACACTTTTTTCGGCGCTCGGCGCACTCTCAGTTGGGTCCCACACACTTTTCTCGGCGCTCGGCGCACTCCCAGTTGGGTCCCACACACTTCTCCCGGCGCTCGGTGCACTCATATTTGGGTCCAAAACACTTTTATCGCCGCTCGGCGCACTCCCAGTTGGGCCCAACACACTTTTCTCGCCGCTCGGCGCACTCACATTTGGGTCCAACACACTTTTCTCGGCGCTCAGCGCACTCCTAGTTGGGTCCAACACACTTTTCTCGGCGCTCAGCGCACTCCTAGTTGGGTCCAACACACTTTTCTCGCCGCTCGGCGCACTCCCAGTTGGGTCCAACACACTTTTCTCGGCGCTCAGCGCACTCCCAATTGGGTCCCACACACTTTTCTCGCCGCTCGGCGCACTCCCAGTTGGGACCCACACGCTTTCCCGGCGCTCTACGCACTCCCAGTTGGGTCCCACACGCTTTCTCGGCGCTCGGCGCACTCCCAGTTGGGTCCCACACACTTTCGCCGGCGCTCGGCGCACTCCCAGTTGGGTCCAACACACTTTTTCGGCGCTCGGCGCACTCCCAGTTGAGCCCCACACACTTTTCTCGGCGTTCGGCGCACTCCCGGTTGGGTCCCACACACTTTTCCCGGCGCTCGGCGCACTCCCAGTTGGGTCCCACACACTTTTCTCGGCGCTCGGCGCACTCACATTTGGGTCCCACACACTTTTCTCGGGGCTCGGCGCACTCCTAGTTGGGTCCAACACACATTTCTCGGCGCTCGGCGCACTCCCAGTTGGGTCCCACACACTTTTCCCGGCGCTCGGCGCACTCCCAGTTGGGTCCCGTACACTTTCGCCGGCGCTCGGCGCACTCCTAGTTGGGTCCAATACACTTTTCCCGGCGCTCGGCGCACTCCCAGTTGGGTCCCGTACACTTTCGCCGGCGCTCGACGTACTCCTAGTTGGGTCCCACACACATTTCTCGGCGCTCGGCGCACTCGTGGTTGGGTCCCACACACTTTTCTCGGCGCTTGGCGCACTGCCGGTTGGGTCCCACACACACTTTTCTCGGCGCTCGGCGCACTCCCAGTTGGGTCCCACACACTTTCGCCGGCGCTCGGCGCACTCCCAGTTGGGTCCAACACACTTTTCCCGGCGCTCGGCGCACTCCTAATTGGGTCCAACACACCTTTCCCGGGGCTCGGCGCACTCCTAGTTGGGTCCAACACACATTTCTCGGCCCTCCTCGCACTCCCAGTTGGGTCCCACACACTTTTCTTGGCGCTCTGCGCACTCCCAGTTGGGTCCCACACACTTTTCCCGGCGCTCGGCGCACTCCCAGTTGGGTCCCGGACACTTTTCTCGGCGCTCGGCGCACTCCCGGTTGGGTCAAACACACTTTTCCCGGCGCTCGGCGCACTCCCGGTTGGGTCCAGCACACTTTTCTCGCCGCTCGGCGCACTACCAGATGGGTCCCACACAGTTTTCTCGGCGCTCGGGGCACTCCTAGTTGGGTCCAACACACTTTTCTCGGCGCTCGGCGCACTCCCAGTTGGGTCCCACACACTTTCGCCGGCGCTCGGCGCATTTCCAGTGAGGTCCAACACACGTTTCTCGGCGCTCGGCGCACTCCCAGTTCGGTCCCACACACTTCTCCCGGCGCTCGGCGCACTCTCAGTTGGGTCCCACACACTTTTCTCGGCGCACTCCCATTTGGGTCCCACACACTTTTCCGGGCGCTCGGCGCACCCCCAGTTGGGTCCCACACACTTTTCTCGGCGCTTGGCGCACTGCCGGTTGGGTCCCACACACTTTTCCCGGCGCTCGGTGCATTCCCAGTTGGGTCCAACACACTTTTTCGGCGCTCGGCGCACTCCCAGTTGGGTCCAACACACTTTTCTCGGCGCTCGGCGCACTCCCAGTTGGGTCCAACACACTTTTCCCGGCGCTCGGCGCACTCCCAGTTGGGTCCCACACACTTTTCTCGGCGCTCGGCGCACTCCCAGTTGGGTCCAACACACTTTTTCGGCGCTCGGCGCACTCCCAGTTGGGTCCAACACACTTTTCTCGGCGCTCGGCGCACTCCCAGTTGGGTCCAACACACTTTTTCTCGGCGCTCGGCGCACTCCCAGTTGGGTCCCACACACTTTTCCCGGCGCTCGGCGCACTCACTTTTGAGTCCCACACACTTTTCTCGGCGCTCGGCGCACTCCCAGTTAAGTCCCGTACACATTTCTCGGCGCTCGGCGCACTCCCAGTTGGGCCTTACACACTTTTCCCGGCGCTCAGCGCACTCACTTTTGGGTCCCACACACTTTTCTCGGGGTTCGGCGCACTCCTAGTTGGGTCCAACACACATTTCTCGGGGCTCGGCGCACTCCCAGTTGGGTCCAACACACTTTTCTTGGCGCTCGGCGCACTCATTTTTGGGTCCCACACACTTTTCTCGGCGCTCCGCGCACTCCCGGTTGGGTCCCACACACTTTTCTCGGGGCTCGGCGCACTCCTAGTTGGGTCCAACACACATTTATCGGCGCTCGGCGCACTCCCAGTTGGGTCAAACACACTTTTCCCGGCGCTCGGCGCACTCCCAGTTGGGTCCCGTACACTTTCGCCGGCGCTCAGCGCACTCCCAGTTGGGTCCCACACACTTTTCTTGGCGCTCGGCGCACTCCCGGTTGGGTCCAACACACATTTCTCGGCGCTCGGCGCACTCCCAGTTGGGTCCCACACACTTTTCCGGGCGCTCGGCGCACCCCCAGTTGGGTCCCACACACTTTTCTCGGCGCTCGGCGCACTCACATTTGGGTCCCACACACTTTTCCTGACGCTCGGCGCACCCTCAGTTGGGTCCCACACACTTTCGCCGGCGCTCGGCGCACTCCTAGTTGGGTCCAACACACATTTCTCGGGGCTCGGCGCACTCCTAGTTGGGTCCAACACACTTTTTTTTTGGCGCTCGGCCCACTCCTAATTGGGTCCCACACATTTTTCTCGGCGCTCCGCGCACTCCCAGTTGGGTCCAACACACTTTTCTTGGCGCTCGGCGCACCCCAGTTGGGTCCCACACACTTTTCCCGGCGCTCGGCGCACTCCCAGTTGGGTCCCGTACACTTTCTCGGCGCTCGGCGCACTCCCAATTGGGCCTTCCACACTTTTCCCGGCGCTCGGCGCACTCCTAGTTGGGTCCAATACACTTTTCCCGGCGCTCGGCCCACTCCCAATTGGGTCCCACACATTTTTCTCGGCGCTCCGCGCACTCCCAGTTGGGTCCAACACACTTTTCCCGGCGCTCGGCGCACTCCCAGTTGGGTCCCGTACACTTTCGCCGGCGCTCGGCGCACTCCTAGTTGGGTCCAACACACTTTTCCCGGCGCTCTGCGCACTCCCAGTTGGGTCCCACACACTTTTCTCGGGGCTCGGCGCACTCCTAGTTGGGTCCAACACACATTTCTCGGCGCTCGGCGCACTCCCAGTTGGGTCCCACACACTTTTCTCGGCGCTCTGCGCACTCCCAGTTGGGTCCCACACACTTTTCCCGGCGCTCGGCGCACTCCCAGTTGGGTCCCGTACACTTTCGCCGGCGCTCGGCCCACTCCCAATTGGGTCCCACACATTTTTCTCGGCGCTCCGCGCACTCCCAGTTGGGTCCAACACACTTTTCTTGGCGCTCGGCGCACTCATTTTTGGGTCCCACACACTGTTCTCGGGGCTCGGCACACTCCTAGTTGGGTCCAACACACATTTCTCGGGGCTCGGCACACTCCCAGTTGGGTCCAACACACTTTTTTCCGGCGCTGTGCGCTCTCCCAGTTGGTTCCAACACACTTTTCTTGGCGCTCGGCGCACTCATTTTTGGGTCCCACACACTTTTCTCGGGGCTCGGCGCACTGCTAGTTAGGTCCAACACACATTTCTCGGCGCTCTGCGCACTCCCAGTTGGGTCCCACACACTTTTCTCGGCGCTCGGCGCACTCCCAGTTGGGTCCCGTACACTTTCGCCGGCGCTCGGCGCACTCCTAGTTGGGCCCCACACACTTTTACCGGCGCTCGGCGCACTCCCAGTTGGGTCCAACACACTTTCGCCGGCGCTCAGCGCACTCCCAGTTGGGTCCCACACACTTTTCTTGGCGCTCGGCGCACTCCCGGTTGGGTCCAACACACATTTCTCGGCGCTCGGCGCACTCCGATTTGGGTCCCACACACTTTTCCGGGCGCTCGGCGCACCCCCAGTTGGGTCCCACACACTTTTCTCGGCGCTCGGCGCACTCCCATTTGGGTCCCACACTTTTCCCGGCGCTCGGCGCACTCCCAGTTGGGTCCAACACACTTTTCTCGGCGCTCGGCGCACTCTCGATTGGGTCCAACACACTTTTCTCGGCGCTCGGCGCACTCCCAGTTGGGTCCCACACACTTTTCTCGGGGCTCGGCGCACTCCTAGTTGGGTCCAGCACACATTTCTCGGCGCTCGGCGCACTCTCGATTGGGTCCCACACGCTATCCCGGCGCTCGGCGCACTCCTAGTTGGGTCCAACACACATTTCTCGGCGCACTCCCAGTTGGGTCCCACACACTTTTATCGGCGCTCTGCGCACTCCCAGTTGGGTCCCACACACTTTTCTCGGGGCTCGGCGCACTCCTAGTTGGGTCCAACACACAATTCTCGGCGCTCGGCGCACTCCCAGTTGGGTCCCACACACTTTTTTCGGCGCTCTGCGCACTCCCAGTTGGGTCCCACACACTTTTGCCGGCGCTCGGCGCACTCCTAGTTGGGTCCAACACACTTTCGCCAGCGCTCGGCGCACTCCTAATTGGGTCCAACACACTTTTCCCGGCGCTCGGCGCACTCCTAATTGGGTCCAACACACTTTTCCCGGCGCTCCGCGCACTCCCAGTTGGGTCCCGTACACTTTTCTCGGCGATCTGCGCTCTCCCAGTTGGGTCCCACACACTTTTCTCGGCGCTCGGCGCACTCCCAGTTGGGTCCCACACACTTTTCTCGGCGCTCGGCGCACCCAGTTGGGTCCAACACACTTTTCTCGGCGCTCGGCGCACTCCCAGCTGGGTCCCACACACTTTCTCGGCGCTCGGCGCACTCCCAGTTGGGTCCCACACACTTTCCCGGCGCTCGGCGCACTCCCAGTTGGGTCCCACACACTTTCTTCGGCGCTCGGCGCACTCATTTTGGGTCCCACACACTTTTCTCGGCGCTCGGCGCACTCCCAGTTGGGTCCAACACACTTTCTCGGCGCTCGGCGCACTCCCAGTTGGGTCCCACACACTTTTCCCGGCGCTCGGCGCACTCCCAGTTGGGTCCAACACACTTTTCTCGGCGCTCGGCGCACTCCCAGTTGGGTCCCACACACTTTTCTCGGCGCTCGGCGCACTCCCAGTTGGGTCCAACACACTTTCTCGGCGCTCGGCGCACTCCCAGTTGGGTCCAACACACTTTTCCCGGCGCTCGGCGCACTCCCAGTTGGGTCCAACACACTTTCGCCGGCGCTCGGCGCACTCCCAGTTGGGTCCAACACACTTTTTCCGGCGCTCGGCGCACTCCCAGTTGGGTCCAACACACTTTTCTTGGCGCTCGGCGCACTCATTTTGGGTCCCACACACTTTTCTCGGCGCTCGGCGCACTCCCAGTTGGGTCCAACACACTTTCTCGGCGCTCGGCGCACTCCCAGTTAGGTCCCACACCCTTCCCCCATCGCTCGGCGCACTCCTAGTTGGACCCAACACACTTTTTCCGGCGTTCGGCGCACTCCCAGTTGGGTCCCACACACTTTTTCCGGCGCTCGGCGCACTCCCAGTTGGGTCCCACACACTTTTTCCGGCGCTCGGCGCACTCCCAGTTGGGTCCCACACACTTTTTCCGGCGCTCGGCGCACTCCCAGTTGGATGCAACACACTTTTCTCGGCGCTCGGCGCACTCCCAGTTGGGTCCCACACACTTTTTCCGGCGCTCGGCGCACTCCCAGTTGGGTCCCACACACTTTTTCCGGCGCTCTGCGCACTCCCAGATGGGTCCCACACATTTTTCTCGGCGCTCGGCGCACTCCCAGTTGGGTCCAACACACTTTCGCCGGCGCTCGGCGCACTCATTTTTGGGTCCCACACACTTTTCTCGGGGCTCGGCGCTTTCCTAGTTGGGTCCAACACACTTTTCTCGGCGCTCTGCGCACTCCCAGTTGGGTCCCACACACTTTTCCCGGCGCTCGGCCCACTCCCAGTTGGGTCCAACACACTTTTCTCGGCGCTCGGCGCACTCATTTTTGGGCCCCACACACTTTTCTCGGGGCCCGGCGCACTTCTAGTTGGGTCCCACACACTTCTCGGCGCTCGGCGCACTCCCAGTTGGGTCCCACACACTTTCTCGGCGCTCGGCGCACTCCCAGTTGGGTCCCACACACTTTTCTGGCGCTCGGCGCACTCCCAGTTGGGTCCAACACACTTTTCTCGGCGCTCGGCGCACTCCCAGCTGGGTCCCACACACTTTCCCCGGCGCTCGGCGCACTTCCAGTTGGGTCCAACACACTTTTCTCTGCGCTCGGCGCACTCCCAGTTGGGTCCAACACACTTTTCCCGGAGCTCGGCGCACTTCCAGTTGGGTCCAACACACTTTTCTCTGCGCTCGGCGCACTCCCATTTGGGTCCAACACACTTTTATCGGCACTCGGCCCACTCCCAGGTAGGTCCAACACACTTTTTCCCCGCGCTTGGCACACTCTCAGTTGGGTACCACACACTGTCTCGGCGATCGGCGCACTCCCAATTGGGTCCAACTCACTTTTCTCGGCGCTTGGCGCACTCCCAGTTGGGCCCAACACACTTTTCCCGGCGCTCGGCGCACTCCCAGTTGGGTCCCACACACTGTCTCGGCGCTCGGCGCACTCCCAGTTGGGTCCAACACACTTTTCCTGACGCTCGGCGCACTCTCAGTTGGGTCCCACACACTGTCTCGGCGCTCGGCGCACTCCCAGTTGGGTCCAACACACTTTTCTCGGCGCTCGGCGCACTCCCAGTTGGGTCCCACACTTTCGCCGGCGCTCGGCGCACTCCCAGTTGGGTCCAACACACTTTTCTCGGCGCTCGGCGCACTCCCAGTTGGGTCCCACACACTTTTCTCGGCGCTCGGCGCACTCCCAGCTGGGTCCCACACACTTTCTCGGCGCTCGGCGCACTCCCAGTTGGGTCCAACACACTTTCTTGGCGCTCGGCGCACTCCCTTTGGGTCCAACACACTTTCTCGGCGCTCGGCGCACTTCCAGTTGGGTCCAACACACATTCTCGGCGCTCGGCGCACTCCCAGTTGGGTCCCACACACTTTTCCCGGCGCTCGGCGCACTCCCAGTTGGGTCCTGCACACTTTCTCGGCGCTCGGCGCACTCCCAGTTGGGTCCAACACACTTTTTCGGCGCTCGGCGCACTCCCAGTTGGGTCCCACACACTTTCTCGGCGCTCGGCGCACTCCCAGTTGGGTCCCACACACTTTTCTCGGCGCTCGGCGCACTCCTAGTTGGGTCCAACACACATTCTTCGGCGCTCGGCGCACTCCCAGTTGGGTCCCACACACTTTTCCGGCGCTCGGCGCACTCCCAGTTGGGTCCCACACACTTCTCGGCGCTCGGCGCACTCCCAGTTGGGTCCAACACACTTTTCCCGGCGCTCGGCGCACTCCCAGTTGGGTCCCACACACTTTCGCCGGCGCTCGGCGCACTCCCAGTTGGGTCCAACACACTTTTCTCGGCGCTCGGCGCACTCCCAGTTGGGTCCAACACACTTTTCTCGGCGCTCGGCGCACTCCCAGTTGGGTCCCACACACTTTTTCCGGCGCTCGGCGCACTCCCAGTTGGGTCCCACACACTTTTCTGGGGGCTCGGCGCACCGCTAGTTGGGTCCAACACACTTTTCTCGGTGCTCGGCGCACTCCCAGTTGGGTCCAACACACTTTTCTGGGCGCTCGGCGCACTCCCAGTTGGGTTCCACACACTTTTCTCGGCGCTCGGCGCACTCCCAGTTGGGTCCCACACACTTTTCCCGGCGCTCGGCGCACTCCCAGTTGGGTCCAACACACTTTTCCCGGCGCTCGGCGCACTCCCAGTTGGGTCCCACACACTTTTTCGGCGCTCGGCGCACTCCCAGTTGGGTCCCACACACTTTTCTCGGCGCTCGGCGCACTCCCAGTTGGGTCCAACACACTTTCCCGGCGCTCGGCGCACTCCCAGTTGGGTCCCACACACTTTTCTCGGCGCTCGGCGCACTCCCAGTTGGGTCCAACACACTTTCTCGGCGCTCGGCGCACTCCCAGTTGGGTCCCACACACTTTTCTCGGCGCTCGGCGCACTCCCAGTTGGGTCCCACACACTTTTCTCGGCGCTCGGCGCACTCCCAGTTGGGTCCCACACACTTTCGCCGGCGCTCGGCGCACCCCAGTTGGGTCCAACACACTTTTCGGCGCTCGGCGCACTCACAGTTGGGTCCCACACACTTTCTCGGCGCTCGGCGCACTCCCAGTTGGGTCCAACACACTTTTCTCGGCGCTCGGCGCACTCCCAGTTGGGTCCAACACACTTTTCTCGGCGCTCGGCGCACTCCCAGTTGGGTCCAACACACTTTCTCGGCGCTCGGCGCACTCCCAGTTGGGTCCCACACACTTTTCCCGGCGCTCGGCGCACTCCCAGTTGGGTCCAACACACTTTTCTCGGCGCTCGGCGCACTCCCAGTTGGGTCCAACACACTTTTCGGCGCTCGGCGCACTCCCAGTTGGGTCCAACACACTTTCTCGGCGCTCGGCGCACTCCCAGTTGGGTCCAACACACTTTTCCCGGCGCTCGGCGCACTCCCAGTTGGGTCCAACACACTTTTTCCCGGCGCTCGGCGCACTCCCAGTTGGGTCCCGTACACTTTCGCCGGCGCTCGGCGCACTCCCAGTTGGGTCCAACACACTTTCTCGGCGCTCGGCGCACTCCCAGTTGGGTCCCACACACTTTTCTCGGCGCTCGGCGCACTCCCAGTTGGGTCCAACACACTTTTCTCGGCGCTCGGCGCACTCCCAGTTGGGTCCCACACACTTTTCCCGGCGCTCGGCGCACCCCAGTTGGGTCCAACACACTTTTCTTGGCGCTCGGCGCACTCCCAGTTGGGTCCCACACACTTTCTCGGCGCTCGGCGCACTCCCAGTTGGGTCCAACACACTTTTCTCGGCGCTCGGCGCACTCCCAGCTGGGTCCCACACACTTTTCTCGGCGCTCGGCGCACTCCCAGTTGGGTCCCACACTTTTCCCGGCGCTCGGCGCACTCCCAGTTGGGTCCCACACACTTTCTCGGCGCTCGGCGCACTCCCAGTTGGGTCCAACACACTTTTCTCGGCGCTCGGCGCACTCCCAGTTGGGTCCCACACACTTTTCTCGGCGCTCGGCGCACTCCCAGTTGTATCCAACACCTTTTTTCCGGCGCTAGACGCATTTCCAGTTGGGCCATACACACTTTTCTCGGCGCTCGGCGCACTCCCAGCTGGGTCCGACACATTTTTCTCGGCGCTCGGCGCACTCACATTTGGGTCCCACACACTTTTCTCGGGGCTCGGCGCACTCCCAGTTGGGTCCAACACACTTTTCTCGGCGCTCGGCGCACTCCCAGTTGGGTCCCACACACTTTTTCGGCGCTCGGCGCACTCCCAGTTGGGTCCAACACACTTTTCGCCGGCGCTCGGCGCACTCCCAGTTGGGTCCAACACACTTTCGCCGGCGCTCGGCGCACTCCCAGTTGGGTCCCACACACTTTTTTCCCGGCGCTCGGCGCACTCCTAGTTGGGTCCAACACACTTTTCTCGGCTCTCGGCGCACTCACTTTTGGGTCCCACACACTTTTCTTGGCGCTCGGCGCACTCCCAGTTGGGTCCCACACACTTTTCTCGGCGCACTCACTTTGGGTCCCACACACTTTTCTCGGCGCTCGGCGCACTCCCAGTTGGGTCCCGTACACTATCGCCGGCGCTCGGCGCACTCCTTGTTGGGTCCAACACACTTTTCTCGGTGCTCAGCGCACTCCCAGTTGAGTCCCGTACACTTTCTCGGGGCTCGGCGCACTCCTCGTTGTGTCCAACACACTTTTCCCGGCGCTCGGCGCTCCCAATTGGGCCTTACACACTTTTCCCGGCGCTCGGCGCACTCCCAGTTGGGTCCCGTACAATTTCGCCGGCGCTTGACGCATTTCCAGTTGGGTCCAACGCACTTTTCTTGGCGCTCAGCGCACTCCCAGTTGGGTCCCGCACACTTTCTCGGCGCTCGGCGCACCCTAGTTGGGTCCAACACACTTTTCCCGGCGCTCGGCGCACTCCCAGTTGGGTCCCACACACTTTCTCGGCGCTCGGCGCACTCCCAGTTGGGTCCCACACACTTTTCCCGGCGCTCGGCGCACTCCCAGTTGGGTCCCAACACACTTTTCTCGGCGCTCGGCGCACTCCCAGTTGGGTCCAACACACTTTTCTCGGCGCTCGGCGCACTCCCAGTTGGGTCCCACACACTTTCTCGGCGCTCGGCGCACTCCCAGTTGGGTCCCAACACACTTTTCTCGGCGCTCGGCGCACTCCCAGTTGGGTCCAACACACTTTTCCTGACGCTCGGCGCACTCTCAGTTGGGTCCCACACACTTTTCCCGGCGCTCGGCGCACTCCCAGTTGGGTCCCACACACTGTCTCGGCGCTCGGCGCACTCCCAGTTGGGTCCAACACACTTTTCCCGGCGCTCGGCGCACTCCCAGTTGGGTCCCACACACTGTCTCGGCGCTCGGCGCACTCCCAGTTGGGTCCAACACACTTTTTCCGGCGCTCGGCGCACTCCCAGTTGGGTCCAACACACTTTTTCTCGGCGCTCGGCGCACTCCCAGTTGGGTCCAACACACTTTTCTCGGCGCTCGGCGCACTCAGTTGGGTCCCACACACTTTTTCCCGGCGCTCTGACGCACTCCCAGTTGGGTCCAACACACTTTTCTCGGCGCTCGGCGCACTCCCAGTTGGGTCCAACACACTTTTCTCGGCGCACTCCCATTTGCGTCCAACACACTTTTCTCGGCGCTCGGTGCACTCCCAGTTGGGTCCAACACACTTTTCTCGGCGCTCGGCGCACTCCCATTTGGGTCCAACACACTTTTCCCGGCGCTCGGTGCACTCCCAGTTGGGTCCAACACACTTTTCTCGGCGCCCGGCGCACTCCCAGTTGGGTCCAACACACTTTTCTTGGCGCTCGGCGCACTCCCAGTTGGGTCCCACACACTTTCTCGGCGCTCGGCACACTCCCAGTTGGGTCCAACACACTTTTCTCGCCGCACGGCGCACTCCCAGTTGGGTTCCATACACTTTTTCCGGCGCTCAGCGCACTCCCAGTTGGGTCCAGTACACTTTTTCCGGAGTTGGGTCCAACACACATTTCTCGGCGCTCGGCGCACTCCCAGTTGGGTCCCACACACTTTTCTCGGGGCTTGGCGCACTCCTAGTTGGGTCCAACACACTTTTTTCCGGCGCTCTGCGCACTCCCAGTTGGGTCCAACACACTTTTCTCGCCGGCGCTCGGCACACTCCCAGTTGGGTCCAACACACTTTTCTCGCCGCATGGCGCACTCCCAGTTGGGTCCAACACACTTTTCTGGGCGCTCGGCGCACTCCCATTTGGGTCCAACACACTTTTCTGGGCGCTCGGCGCACTCCCATTTGGGTACAACACACTTTTCCCGGCGCTCGGCGCACTCACATTTGGGTCCCGTGCACTTTCCCCGGCGCTCAGCGCACTCCCAGTTGGGTCCAACACACTTTTCTCGGCTCTCGGTGCACTAATAGTTGGGTCCAACACACATTTCTCGGCGCTCGGCGCACTCCCAGTTGGGTTCCATACACTTTTTCCGGCGCTCAGCGCACTCCCAGTTGGGTCCAGTACACTTTTTCCGGAGTTGGGTCCAACACACATTTCTCGGCGCTCGGCGCACTCCCACTTGGGTTCAACAAACTTTTCTCGGCGCTCGGCGCACTCCCACTTGGGTCGAACACACTTTTCTCGGCGCTTGGCGCACTCACATTTGGGTCCCACGCACACTTCTCGGCGCTCGTCGCACTCCCGGTTGGGTCCAAC
This sequence comes from Aplectana chamaeleonis, assembly GCA_029168955.1. Classification (NCBI taxonomy): domain Eukaryota; kingdom Metazoa; phylum Nematoda; class Chromadorea; order Rhabditida; family Cosmocercidae; genus Aplectana; species Aplectana chamaeleonis. The sequence continues at coordinate 62,030 of JAPDOI010001519.1, forward strand.
GCACTTTTCTCGGCGCTCGACGCACTCCCACTTGGGTCCAACACACTTTTCTCGGCTCTCGGTGCACTCCTAGCTGGGTCACACACACTTTTCTCGGCGCTCGGCGCACTCACATTTGGGTCGAACTCACTTTTCTCGGCGCTCGGCGCACTCCAGTTGGGTCCCACACACTTTCGCCGGCGCTCGGCGCACTCCCAGTTGGGTCCAACACACTTTTCCCGGCGCTCGGCGCACTCCCAGTTGGGTCCCGTACACTTTTCTCGGCGCTCGGCGCACTCCCAGTTGGGTCCAACACACTTTCTCGGCGCTCGGCGCACTCCCAGTTGGGTCCCACACACTTTCTCGGCGCTCGGCGCACTCCCAGTTGGGTCCAACACACTTTTCCCGGCGCTCGGCGCACTCACAAGCGTTGGGTCCAGCCACACTCTTTTCGGCGCTCGGCGCACTCCTAGTTGGGTCCCACACACTTTTTCGGCGCTCGGCGCACTCCCAGCTGGGTCCCACACACTTTCCCGGCGCTCGGCGCACTCCCAGTTGGGTCCCACACACTTTCTCGGCGCTCGGCGCACCCAGTTGGGTCCAACACACTTTTCTCGGCGCTCGGCGCACTCCCAGTTGGGTCCCACACACTTTTTCCGGCGCTCGGCGCACCCCCGGTTGGGTCCAATACACTTTTCCCGGCGCTCGGCGCACTCCCAATTGGGTCCCACACACTTTTCTCGGCGCTCGGCGCACTCCCAGTTGGGCCTTACACACTTTTACCGGCGCTCGGCGCACTCCCAGTTGGGCCTTACACACTTTTCCCGGCGCTCAGCGCACTCCCAGTTGGGTCCAACACACTTTCGCCGGCGCTCGGCGCACCCTCAGTTGGGTCCCAACACACTTTCCCGGCGCTCGGCGCACTCCCAGTTGGGTCCCGTACACTTTTCGCCGGCGCTCGGCGCACTCACCAGTTGGGTCCCACACACTTTTCTCGGCGCTCGGCGCACTCCCAGTTGGGCCCCACACACTTTTCCCGACGCTCGGCGCACTCCCGGTTGGGTCCCACACACATTTCTCGGCGCTCGGCGCACTCCCAGTTGGGTCCCACACACATTTCTCGGCGCACTCCCGGTTGGGTCCCACACGCTTTCTCGGCGCTCGGCGCACTCACATTTGGGTCCCACACACTTTTCTAGGGCTCGGCGCACTCCTAGTTGGGTCCAACACACATTTCTCGGCGCTCGGCGCACCCCTAGTTGGGTCCCACACACTTTCTCGGCGCTCGGCGCACTCCCAGTTGGGTCCCACACACTTTTCCCGGCGCTCGGCGCACTCCCAGTTGGGTCCCGTCCACTTTCGCACGCGCTCGGCGCACTCCCAGTTGGGCCCCACACACTTTTCCCGGCGCTCGGCGCACTCCCACTTGGGCCCCACACACTTTTCCCGGCGCCCGGCGCACTCACTTTTGGGACCCACACACTTTTCCCGGCGCTCGGCGCACTCCTAGTTGGGACCCACACACTTTTCGCCGGCGCTCGGCGCACTCCCAGTTGGGTCCCACACACTTTCTCGGCGCTCGGCGCACTCCCAGTTGGGTCCAACACACTTTCCCGGCGCTCGGCGCACTCCCAGTTGGGTCCAACACACTTTTCTCGACGCTTGCCGCCCTCACTTTTGGGTCCCACACACATTCCTCGGCGCACTCCCGGTTGGGTCCCACACACTTTTCTCGGGGCTCGACGCACTCCTAGTTGGGTCCAACACACATTTATCGGCGCTCGGCGCACTCCCAGTTGGGTCAAACACACTTTCGCCGGCGCTCAGCGCACTCCCAGTTGGGTCCAACACACTTTTCTCTTCGGCGCTCGGCGCACTCCCAGTTGGGTCCAACACACTTTCTCGGCGCTCGGCGCACTCCCAGTTGGGTCCCACACACTTTTCTCGGCGCTCGGCGCACTCCTAGTTGGGTCCAACACACATTTCCCGGCGCTCGGCGCACTCCCAGTTGGGTCCCACACACTTTTCTCGGCGCTCGGCGCACTCCCAGTTGGGTCCAACACACTTTCGCCGGCGCTCGGCGCACCCCAGTTGGGTCCCACACACTTTTCCCGGCGCTCGGCGCACTCCCAGTTGGGTCCAACACACTTTTCTCGGCGCTCGGCGCACTCCCAGTTGGGTCCCACACACTTTTCTCGGCGCTCGGCGCACTCCTATTTGGGTCCAACACATTTTTTTTCGGCGCTCGGCGCACCCCCAGCTGGGTCCAACACACTTTTTTCGGCACTCGCCGCACTACCAGTTGGGTCCAGCACACTTTTCGGCACTCGCCGCACTACCATTTGGGTCCAACACACTTTTTTCGGCGCTCGGCGCACTCCCAGTTGGGTTCAACACACTTTTTTTGGCACTCGCCGCACTCCCAGTTGGGTCCAGTACACTTTTTCGGCGCTCGGCGCACACCCAGTTCGGTCCAGCGCACTTTTCCTGGCGCTCGGCGCACTCCAGTTGGGTCCCACACACTTTCTCGGCGCTCGGCGCACTCCCAGTTGGGTCCCACACACTTTCGCCGGCGCTCGGCGCACTCCCAGTTGGGTCCCACACACTTTTTCCCGGCGCTCGGCGCACTCCCAGTTGGGTCCAACACTTTCGCCGGCGCTCGGCGCACTCACTTTGGGTCCCACACACTTTTCTAGGGGCTCGGCGCACTCCCAGTTGGGTCCAACACACTTTTTTGGCGCTCGGCGCACTCCCAGTAGGGTCCAACACACTTTTCTCGGCGCTCGGCGCACTCCCAGTTGGGTCCAACACACTTTTTCCGGCGCTCGGCGCTCTCCCAGCTGGGTCCCACACACTTTTCTCGGCGCTCGGCGCACTCACTTTGGGTCCAACACACTTTTCTCGGCGCTCGGTGCAGTCCCAGTTGGGTCCAACACACATTTCTCGGCGCTCGGCGCACTCACATTTGGGTCCCACACACTTTTCTCGGCGTTCGGCGCACTCTTAGTTGAGTCCAGCGCACTTTGCCCGACGCTCGGTGCACTCCCAGTTGGGTCCGACACACTTTTCCAGGCGCTCGGCGCACTCCCAGTTGGGTCCAACACTCTTTTCTCGGCGCTCGGCGCACTCCCAGTTGGGTCCCAACACACTTTCTCGGCGCTCGGCGCACTCCCAGTTGGGTCCAACACACTTTCTCGGCGCTCGGCGCACTCCCAGTTGGGTCCCACACACTTTTCTCGGCGCTCGGCGCACTCCCCAGTTGGGTCCCACACTTTCGCCGGCGCTCGGCGCACTCCCAGTTGGGTCCAACACACTTTCTCGGCGCTCGGCGCACTCCTTTGGGTCCCACACACTTTCTCGGCGCTCTGCGCACTCCCAGTTGGGTCCCACACACTTTTCCCGGCGCTCGGCGCACTCACTTTTGGGTCCCACACACTTTCTCGGCGCTCGGCGCACCCCAGTTGGGTCCAACACACTTTTCTTGGCGCTCGGCGCACTCCCAGTTGGGTCCCACACACTTTCGCCGGCGCTCGGCGCACTCCCAGTTGGGTCCAACACACTTTTCCGGCGCTCGGCGCACTCCCAGTTGGGTCCAACACACTTTTCCCGGCGCTCGGCGCACTCCAGTTGGGTCCAACACACTTATCGGCGCTCGACGCACTCCCAGTTGAGTCCAACACACTTTTTTCGGCGCTCGGCGCACTCCCAGTTGGGTCCAACACACATTTTTCGGCGCTCGGCGCACTCCCAGTTGGGTGCAACACACTTTTCTCGGCGCTCGGCGCACTTCCACTTGGATCCAACACGCTTTTCCCGGCGCTCGGCGCACTCCCAGTTGGGTCCAACACACTTTTCCCGGCGCTCGGCGCACTCCCAGTTGGGTCCAACACACTTTCGCCGGCGCTCGGCGCACTCACTTTGGGTCCAACACACAATTCTCGGCGCTCGGCGCACTCCCAGTTGGGTCCCACACACTTTTTTCGGCGCTCTGCGCACTCCCAGTTGGGTCCCACACACTTTTCCCGGCGCTCGGCGCACCCCCAGTTGGCTCCCGTACACTTTTGCCGGAGCTCGGCGCACTCCTATTTAGGTCCAATACACTTTTCCCGGGGCTCGGCGCACTCCTAGTTGGGTCCAACACACTTTTCTTGGCGCTCGGCGCACTCACTTTTGGGTCCCACACACTTTTCTCGGGGCTCGGCGCACTCCTAGTTGGGTCCAGCACATTTTTTCCGGCGCTTGACGCGCTCCTAGTTGGGTCCAACACACTTTTCATGGCGCTCGGCGCACTCCCAGTTAGGTCCTACACACTTCCCCGACGCTTAGCGCACTCCCAAATGGACCCACCACACTTTCGCCGGCGCTCGGCGCACTCACTGTCGGGTCCCACACACTTTTCTCGGCGCTCGGCGCACTCCCAGTTGGGTCCAACACACTTTCTCGGCGCTCGGCGCACTTCCAGTTGGGTCCCACACACTTTCCCGGCGCTCGGCGCACTCCCAGCTGGGTCCCGCACACTTTCGCCGGCACTTGGTGCACTCCCAGTTGGGTCCAACACACTTTTCCTCGGCGCCCGGCGCACTCCCAGTTGGGCCTTACACACTTTTCCCGGCGCTCAGCGCACTCACTTTTGGGTCCCACACATTTTTCTCGGCGCTCCGCGCACTCCCAGTTGGGTCCAACACACTTTTCTTGGCGCTCGGCGCACTCATTTTTGGGTCCCACACACTTTTCCCGGCGCTCGGCGCACTCCCAGTTGGGTCCAACACACTTTCGCCGGCGCTCGGCGCACTCCTAGTTGGGTCCCACACACTTTCCCGGCGCTCGGCGCCCTCCCGGTTGGGTCCCGTCCACTTTCGCCGGCGCTCGGCGCACTCCCAGTTGGGTCCCACACACTTTTCCCGACGCTCGACGCACTCACATTTGGGTTCCACACACTTCTCCCTGCGCTCGGCGAACTCACATTTGGGTCTAACACACATTTCTCGGCGCTGGGCGCACTCTCCGTTGGGTCCCGTACACTTTCGCCGACGCTCGGCGCACTCCCAGTTGGTTCCACACACTTTTCCCGGCGCTCGGCGCACTCCCAGTTGGGTCCAACACACAATTCTCGGCGCTCGGCGCACTCCCAGTTGGGTCCCACACACGTTTTTCGGCGCTCCGCGCACTCCCAGTTTGGTCCCACACAATTTTCCCGGGGCTCGGCGCACTCCCAGTTGGGTCCACCACACATTTCTCGGCGCTCGGCGCACTCCAACTTGTGTCGAACACACTTTTCTCGGCGCTCGGCACACTCCCAGTTGGGTTCCATACACTTTTTTCGGCGCTCAGCGCACTCCCAGTTGGGTCCAGTACACTTTTCCCGGAGTTGGGTCCAACACACATTTCTCGGCGCTCGGCGCACTCCCACTTGGGTCGAACACACTTTTCTCGGCGCTCGGCGCACTCCCACTTGGGTCGAACACACTTTTCTCGGCGCTCGGCGCACTCCCAGTTGGGTCCAACACACTTTTTTCCGGCGCTCGGCGCACTCCCAGTTGGGTCCAACACACTTTTCTTGGCGCTCGGCGCACTCACTTTGGGTCCCACACACTTTTCTCGGCGCTCGGCGCACTCCTAGTTGGGTCCAACACACATTTCTCGGCGCGCGGCGCACTCCCAGTTGGGTCCCACACACTTTCCCGGCGCTCGGCGCACTCCCAGTTGGGTCCCGTACACTTTCGCCGGCGCTCGGCGCACCCCATTTGGGTCCCACACACTTTTCTCGGCGCTCGGCGCTCTCCCAGTTGGGTCCCGTACACTTTCGCCGGCGCTCAGCGCACTCACAGTTGGGTCCCACACACTTTTCTTGACGCTCGGCGCACTCCCGGTTGATTCCCACACACATTTCTCGGCGCTCGGCGCACTCCCAGTTGGGTCCCACACACTTTCCCGGCGCTCGGCGCACTCCCAGTTGGGTCCCGTACACTTTCGCCGGCGCTCGACGCACTCTTATTTGGGTCCCACACACTTTTCTTGGCGCTTGGCGCACTCCCGGCTGGGTCCCGTACACTTTCGCCGGCGCTCGGCGCACTCACATTTGGGTCCCACACACTTTTCTCGGGGCTCGGCGCACTCCTAGTTGGGTCCAGCACACATTTCTCGGCGCTCGGCGCACTCTCGATTGGGTCCCACACGCTATCCCGGCGCTCGGCGCACTCCCGATTGGGTCCAACACACATTTCTCGGCGCTAGGCGCACTCCCAGTTGGGTCCCACACACTTTTCCCGGCGCTCGGCGCACTCACATTTGGGTCCCACACACTTTTCTCGGGGCTCGGCGCGCTCACATTTGGGTCCCACCTTTCTAGGGGCTTTGGGTTTCTCGGGGCTCGGCGCACTTCCAGTTGGGTCCACCACACATTTCTCGGCGCTCGGCGCACTCCCAGTTGGGTCCCACACACTTTTCTCGGCGCACTCCCATTTGGGTCCCACACACTTTTCTCGGCGCTCGGCGCACTCCCAGTTGGGTCCCACACACTTTTCCCGGCGCTCGGCGCATTTCCAGTTGGGTCCAACACACTTTCTCGGCGCTCAGCGCACTCACTTTTGGGTCCCACACACTTTTCTCGGCGCTCCGCGCACTCCCGGTTGGGTCCAACACACTTTTCTCGGCGCTCTGCGCACTCCCAGTTGGGTCCCACACACTTTTCCCGGCGCTCGGCGCACTCCCAGTTGGGTCCCGTACACTTTCGCCGGCGCTCGGCGCACTCCTAGTTGGGTCCAATACACTTTTCCCGGCGCTCGGCGCACTCCCAATTGGGTCCCACACACTTTTCTCGGCGCTCCGCGCACTCCCAGTTGGGTCCCACACACTTTTTCCCCGCGCTTGGCACACTCCCAGTTGGGTCCCACACGCTTTCTCGGCGCTCGGCGCACTCCCAGTTGGGTCAAACACACTTTTCCCGGCGCTCGGCGCACTCCCAGTTGGGTCCCGTACACTTTCGCCGGCGCTCAGCGCACTCCCAGTTGGGTCCCACACACTTTTCTCGGGGCTCGGCGCACTCCTAGTTGGGTCCAACACACATTTCTCGGCGCTCGGCGCACTCCCAGTTGGGTCCCACACACTTTTCCCGACGCTCGGCGCACTCCCAGTTGGGTCCAACACACTTTTTCGGCGCTCGGCGCACTCCCAGTTGGGTCCAACACACTTTTCTCGGCGCTCGGCGCACTCCCAGTTGGGTCCAACACACTTTCTCGGCGCTCGGCGCACTCCCAGTTGGGTCCAACACACTTTTCTTGGCGCTCGGCGCACTCACTTTGGGTCCCACACACTTTTCTCGGGGCTCGGCGCACTCCTAGTTGGGTCCAACACACTTTTCTCGGCGCGCGGCGCACTCCCAGTTGGGTCCCACGCACTTTTCCCGGCGCTCGGCGCACTCCCGGTTGGGTCTAACACACTTTTCTCGGCGCTCTGCGCACTCCCAGTTGGGTCCCACACACTTTTCCCGGCGCTCGGCGCACTCCCAGTTGGGTCCAACACACTTTTCTCGGCGCTCGGCGCACTCACTTTTGGGTCCCACACACTTTTCTCGGCGCTCGGCGCACCCCAGTTGGGTCCAACACACTTTTCTCGGCGCTCGGCGCACTCCCAGTTGGGTCCCACACACTTTTCTCGGCGCTCGGCGCACTCCCAGTTGGGTCCAATACACTTTTCCCGGCGCTCGGCGCACTCCCAGTTGGGTACAATACACTTTCGCCGGCGCTCAGCGCACTCACTTTTGGGTCCCACAGGCTTTTCTCGGTGCTCGGCGCCCTCCTAGTTGGGTCCAACCCACATTTCTCGGCGCGGCGCACTCACATTTGGGTCCCACACACTTTCCCGGCGCTCGGCGCTCTCCCAGTTGGGTCCCACACACTTTCGCCGGCGCTCGGCGCACTCCTAGTTGGGTCCAATACACTTTTCCCGGCGCTCGGCGCACCCCTAGTTGGGTCCCGTACACTTTCGCCGGCGCTCGGCGCACTCCCAGTTGGGTCCCACACACTTTTCTTGGCGCTCGGCGCACTCCCGGATGGGTCCAGCACACTTTTCTCGGCGCTCGACGCACTCCCAGTTGGGTCCAACACACTTTTCCCGGCGCACTCCCAGTTGGGTCCAACACACTTTTCTCGGCGCTAGGCGCACTCCCAGTTGGGTCCAACACACTTTTCCCGGCGTTCGGCGCACTCCCATTTGGGTCCCACACACTTTCGCCGGCGCTCGGCGCACTCCCAGTTGGGTCCCACACACTTTCGCCGGCGCTCGGCGCACTCCCAGTTGGGTCCAACACACTTTTCTCGGCGCTCGGCGCACCCCAGTTGGGTCCAACACACTTTTTTCGGCGCTCGGCGCACTCCCAGTTGGGTCCAACACACTTTTCTCGGCGCTCGGCGCACTCCCAGTTGGGTCCAACACACTTTTCTCGGCCCTCGGCGCACTCCCAGTAAGGTCCAACACACTTTTTTTTCGGCGCTTGACGCATTTCCAGTTGGGTCCAACCCACATTTCTCGGCGCTCGGCGCACTCCCAGTTGGGTCCCACACACTTTTCCCGGCGCTCGGCGCACTCCCAGTTGGGTCCCGTACACTTTCGCCGGCGCTCGGCGCACTCCTAGTTGGGTCCAATACACTTTTCCCGGCGTTCACTTTTGGGTCCCACACACTTTTCCCGGCGCTCGGCGCACTCAGTTGGGTCCAACACACTTTTCTTGGCGCTCAGCGCTCCTAGTTGGGTCCAACACACTTTTCCCGGCGCTCGGCGCACTCACTTTTGGGACCCACACACTTTTCTCGGCGCTCGGCGCACTCCCATTTGGGTCCAACACACTTTTCCGGCGCTCGGCGCACTCCCAGTTGGGTCCAACACACATTTCTCGGCGCTCGGCGCACTCCGATTGGGTCCCACACGCTTTCCCGGCGCTCGGCGCACTCCCGATTGGGTCCAACACACTTTTCTCGGCGCTCGGTGCACTCCCAGTTGGGTCCCACACACTTTTCCCGGCAATCGGCGCACTCCTAGTTGGGTCCCGGACACTTTCGCCGGCGCTCGGCGCACTCCTAGTTGGGTCCAACACACTTTTTCGGCGCTTGGCGCACTCCCAGTTGGGTCCAACACACTTTCGCCGGCGCTCGGCGCACTCATTTTGGGTCCCACACACATTTCTCGGAGCTCGGCGCACTCCTAGTTGGGTCCAACACGCTTTCCCCGGCGCTCGGCGCACTTCCAGTTGGGTCCCACACACTTTTCCCGGCGCTCGGCGCACTCCCAGTTGGGTCCCGTACACTTTCGCCGGCGCTCGGCGCACTCCTAGTTGGGTCCAATACACTTTTCCCGGCGTTCACTTTTGGGTCCCGTAAACTTTCGCCGGCGCTCGGCGCACTCCTAGTTGGGTCCAACACACTTTTCTTGGCGCTCGGCGCACTCCGAGTTGGGTCCCGTACACTTTCGCCGGCGCTCGGCGCACTCCAGTTGGGTCCAACACACTTTTCTTGGCGCTCCGCGCACTCCCAGTTGGGTCCCGTACACTTTCGCCGGCGCTCGGCGCACTCCTAGTTGGGTCCAACACACTTTTCTTGGCGCTCGGCGCACTCCTAGTTGGGTCTAACACACTTTTTTCCGGCGCTTGACGCATTTCCAGTTGGGACCAACACACATTGCTCGGCGCTCGGCACACTCCCAGTTGGGTCCAACACACTTTTCTTGGCGCTCGGCGCACTCACTTTTGGGTCCCACACACTTTTCTCGGGGCTCTGCGCACTCCTAGTTGGGTCCAGCACATTTTTTCCGGCGCTTGACGCACTCCTAGTTGGGTCCAACACACTTTTTCCGGCGCTTGACGCATTTCCAGTTGGGTCCAACACACTTTTCTTGGCGCTCGGCGCACTCCTAGTAGGGTCCAACACACTTTTTTCGGCGCTTGACGCATTTCCAGTTGGGTCCAACACACTTTTCTCGGCGCTCTGCGCACTCTCATTGGGTCCAACACAATTTTTCCGGCGCTTGACGCACTCACAGTTGGGTCCAACACACTTTTCCGGCGCTCGGCGCACTCCCAGTTGGGTCCCACACACCTTTCTAGGGGCTCAGCGCACTCCTAGTTGGGTCCAACACACATTTCTCGGCGCGCGGCGCACTCCCAGTTGGGTCCCACACACTTTTCCCGGCGCTCGGCGCACTCCCAGTTGGGTCCAATACACTTTTCCCGGCGCTCGGCGCACTCCTAGTTGGGTCCAACACACATTTCTCGGCGCGCGGCGCACTCCCAGTTGGGTCCAACACACTTTTCTTGGCGCTCGGCGCACTCACTTTTGGGTCCCACACACTTTTCTCGGGGCTCGGCGCATTCCTAGTTGGGTCCAACACACATTTCTCGGCGCGCGGCGCACTCCGAGTTGGGTCCCGTACACTTTCGCCGGCGCTCGGCGCACCCCTAGTTGGGTCCAATACACTTTTCCCGGCGTTCACTTTTGGGTCCCGTACACTTTCGCCGGCGCTCAGCGCACTCACTTTTGGGTCCCACACACTTTTCTCGGGGCTCGGCGCACTCCTAGTTGGGTCCAACACACATTTCTCGGCGCTCGGCGCACTCCCAGTTGGGTCCCACACACTTTTCCCGGCGCTCGGCGCACTCCCAGTTGGGTCCCGTACACTTTCGCCGGCGCTCGGCGCACTCCTAGTTGGGTCCAATACACTTTTCCCGGCGCTCGGCGCACTCCCAGTTGGGTCCAACACACTTTTCTCGACGCTTGGCGCACTCACTTTTGGGTCCCACACACTTTTCTCGGGGCTCGGCGCACTCCTAGTTGAGTCCACCACACTTTCTCGGCGCTCGGCGCACCCCAGTTGGGTCCAGAACACTTTTCCCGGCGCTCGGCGCACTCCCAGTTGGGTCCAACACACTTTTCTCGGCGCTCGGCGCACTCCCAGTTGGGTCCCACACACTTTTCCCGGCGCTCGGCGCACTCCCAGTTGGGTCCAACACACTTTCGCCGGCGCTCGGCGCACTCACTTTGGGTCCCACACACCTTTCTAGGCTTTGGGTTTCGGCGCTCGGCGCATACCTAGTTGGGTCCAACACACATTTCTCGGCGCTCGGCGCACTCCCAGTTGGGTCCAACACACTTTTTTCGGCGCTTGACGCACTCCAGTTGGGTCCAACACACTTTTCTCGGCGCTCGGCGCACTCCCAGTTGGGTCCAACACACTTTTTCCGGCGCTTGACGCATTTCCAGTTGGGTCCAACACACTTTCGCCGGCGCTCGGCGCACTCACTTTGGGTCCCACACACTTTCTCGGGGCTCGGCGCACTCCTAGTTGGGTCCAACACACATTTCTCGGCGTTCGGCGCACTCACATTTGGGTCCCCCACACTTTCCCGGCGCTCGGCGCACTCCCAGTTGGGTCCCGTACACTTTCGCCGGCGCTCGGCGCACCCCCAGTTGGGTCCAATACACTTTTCCCGGCGTTCACTTTGGGTCCCGTACACTTTTCGCCGGCGCTCAGCGCACTCACAGTTGGGCCCAACACACTTTTCTCGGCGCTCTGCGCACTCCCAACTGGGTCCCACACACTTTTCCCGGCGCTCGGCCCACTCCCAATTGGGTCTCACACACTTATTTCGGCGCTCGGCGCACTCACATTTGGGTCCAATACACTTTTCCCGGCGCTCGGCGCACACACATTTGGGTCCAACACACTTTTTTCGGCGCTCAGCGCACTGCTAGTTGGGTCCAACACACTTTTCTCGCCGCTCGGCGCACTCCCAGTTGGGTCCAACACACAATTCTCGGCGCACTCCCAGTTGGGTCCAGCACACTTTTTTCGGCGCTCGGCGCACTCCCAGTTGGGTTCAACACACTTTTCTCGGCGCTCGGCGCACTCCCAGTTGGGTCCAACACACTTTTCCGGCGCTCGGCGCACTTCCAGTTGGGTCCAACACACTTTTCTTGGCGCTCGGCGCACTCACTTTGGGTCCCACACACTTTTCTCGGCGCTCGGCGCACTCCTGGTTGGGTCCAACACACTTTTTCGGCGCTCGGCGCACTCCCAGTTGGGTCCCACACACTTTTCTCGGCGCTCGGCGCACTACCAGTTGGGCCCCAAACACTTTTCTCGGGGCTCGGCGCACTCCTAATTGGGTCCAACACACTTTCTTCCGGCGCTTGACGCATTTCCAGTTGGGTCCAACACACTTTTCTTGGCGCTCGGCGCACTCACTTTTGGGTCCCACACACTTTTCTCGGGGCTCGGCGCATTCCTAGTTGGGTCCAAAACACATTTCTCGGCGCTCGGCGCACTCACTTTTGGGTCCCACACACTTTTCCCGGCGCTCGGCGCACTCCTAGTTGGGTCGAACACACTTTTTCCGGCGCTTGACGCATTTCCATTTGGGTCCAATACACTTTTCCCGGCGTTCACTTTTGGGTCCCGTACACTTTCGCTGGCGCTCAGCGCACTCACTTTTGGGTCCCACACACTTTCTCGGGGCTCGGCGCACTCCTAGTTGGGTCCAACACACATTTCTCGGCGCGCGGCGCACTCCCAGTTGGGTCCCACACACTTTCCCGGCGCTCGGCGCACTCCCAGTTGGGTCCAACACACTTTCGCCGGCGCTCGGTGCACTAGTTGGGTCAATACACTTTTCCCGGCGTTCACTTGGGTCCCGTACACTTTCGCCGGCGCTCAGCGCACTCACTTTGGGTCCCACACACTTTTCTCGGGGCTCGGCGCTTTCCAGTTGGGTCCAACCCACATTTCTCGGCGCTCGGCGCACTCCCAGTTGGGTCCCACACACTTTTCCCGGCGCTCGGCGCACTCCCAGTTGGGTCCCGTACACTTTCGCCGGCGCTCGGCGCACTCCTAGTTGGGTCCAATACACTTTTCCCGGCGCTCGGCGCACTCCTAGTTGGGTCCAACACACTTTTCTCGGCGCTCGGCACACTCTAGTTGGGTCCCACACACCTTTCTAGGGGCTTTGGGTTTCTCGGGGCTCGGCGCATACCTAGTTGGGTCCAACACACATTTCTCGGCGCGCGGCGCACTCCCAGTTGGGTCCCACACACTTTTTTCGGCGCTTGACGCATTTCCAGTTGGGTCCAACACACTTTTCTCGGCGCTCTGCGCACTCTCATTGGGTCCAACACAATTTTTCCGGCGCTTGACGCATTTCCAGTTGGGTCCAACACACTTTCGCCGGCGCTCAGCGCACTCACTTTTGGGTCCCACATACCTTTCTAGGGGCTCAGCGCACTCCTAATTGGGTCCAACACACATTTCTCGGCGCGCGGCGCACTCCCAGTTGGGTCCCACACACTTTTCCCGGCGCTCGGCGCACTCCCAGTTGGGTCCCGTACACTTTCGCCGGCGCTCGGCGCACCCCTAGTTGGGTCCAATACACTTTTCCCGGCGTTCACTTTTGGGTCCCGTACACTTTCGCCGGCGCTCAGCGCACTCACTTTTGGGTCCCACACACCTTTCTAGGGGCTCGGCGCACTCCTAGTAGGGTCCAACACACTTTTTTCGGCGCTTGACGCATTTCTAGTTGGGTCCAACACACTTTTCTCGGCGCTCTGCGCACTCTCATCGGGTCCAACACACTTTCTCGGCGCTCGGCGCACTCCCAGTTGGGTCCCACACACTTTTCTCGGCGCTCGGCGCACTCCCAGTTGGGTCCAACACACTTTTCTCGGCGCTCAGCGCACTCCCAGTTGGGTCCAACACACTTTCTAGGGGCTCAGCGCACTCCTAGTTGGGTCCAACACACATTTCTCGGCGCGCGGCGCACTCCCAGTTGGGTCCCACACACTTTTCCCGGCGCTCGGCGCACTCCCAGTTGGGTCCAATACACTTTTCCCGGCGTTCACTTTTGGGTCCCGTACACTTTCGCCGGCGCTCAGCGCACTCACTTTTGGGTACCACACACTTTTCTCGGGGCTCGGCGCATTCCTAGTTGGGTCCAACACACATTTCTCGGCGCGCGGCGCACTCCCAGTTGGGTCCCACACACTTTTCCCGGCGCTCGGCGCACTCCCAGTTGGGTCCCGTACACTTTCGCCGGCGCTCGGCGCACCCCTAGTTGGGTCCAATACACTTTTCCCGGCGTTCACTTTTGGGTCCCGTACACTTTCGCCGGCGCTCAGCGCACTCACTTTTGGGTCCCACACACTTTTCTCGGGGCTCGGCGCATTCCTAGTTGGGTCCAACACACATTTCTCGGCGCGCGGCGCACTCCCAGTTGGATCCCGTACACTTTCGCCGGCGCTCGGCGCACTCCTAGTTGAGTCCAATGCACTTTTCCCGGCGCTCGGCGCACTTTTGGGTCCAACACACTTTTCTCGGCGCTCTGCGCACTCTCATTGGGTCCAACACAATTTTTCCGGCGCTCGGCGCATACCTAGTTGGGTCCAACACACATTTCTCGGCGCGCGGCGCACTCCCAGTTGGGTCCCACACACTTTTCCCGGCGCTCGGCGCACTCCCAGTTGGGTCCCGTACACTTTCGCCGGCGCTCGGCGCACCCCTAGTTGGGTCCAATACACTTTTCCCGGCGTTCACTTTTGGGTCCCGTACACTTTCGCCGGCGCTCAGCGCACTCATTTTTGGGTCCCACACACCTTTCTAGGGGCTCGGCGCACTCCTAGTTGGGTCCAACACACATTTCTCGGCGCGCGGCGCACTCCCAGTTGGGTCCCACACACTTTTCCCGGCGCTCGGCGCACTCCCAGTTGGGTCCCGTACACTTTCGCCGGCGCTCGGCGCACCCCTAGTTGGGTCCAATACACTTTTCCCGGCGTTCACTTTTGGGTCCCGTACACTTTCGCTGGCGCTCAGCGCACTCACTTTTGGGTCCCACACACCTTTCTAGGGGCTCGGCGCACTCCTAGTAGGGTCCAACACACTTTTCTTGGCGCTCGGCGCACTCCGAGTTGGGTCCCGTACACTTTCGCCGGCGCTCGGCGCACTCCTAGTTGGGTCCAGCACACTTTTTCCGGCGCTTGACGCATTTCCAGTTGGGTCCAACACACTTTTCTCGGCGCTCGGCGCACCCCAGTTGGGTCCTGTACACCCTCCCCGGCACTCGGCACACTCCTAACTGGGTCCCGCACATTCTCTGGTCAACGGTAACCGGTCAACGGTCACCGGTCAACGGTCAACTCTTAGCCGTTTATTATTGTGTATGATACCTCCTGTTACCATCATTGCAGTTTTTGTGTGGTAGCACTTGCTATATTTAGGAAGTCGACGACTGTCTCTCGCATAAGCCGGTGTTCTCTTGTGATCCTTTCGTTTTCTGGAGGCAGGAGGGAAATGGATTGAAGTATCCAACAATAAAATTGTTGGCCAGGAAGTACTTGTCGGCACCCGCGACTTCCGCCGAATGCGAAAGATTGTTTTCCACGGCCGGTCTTATCGTAGATGATCTGAGAAGGAGTTTAACTGGCGAAAACCTTGAAAAGTTACTTTTTTACATCGAAATGTCATGATCTTTGGTTTTAATCATTAAAGACATTGGTTAATGTATAGCCTTCCCACGAAAGTTTAAGCCAATCCACGCAATCGGTAGAGTCACCATCGCCCCATCATTTTTCTGGTCAGAGTAGTCAACGAAATCAGAGGAAATGATCAGGCGATTGATAAAGAACAGCTGGTCAATAGAATGTGGGCATGCTGAACCGCCCTGCTCGTAACTTTCTCTGGTTCGAAAAAACAGGAAATGCTATATTCGCCCTGTTCCTCATTTTTGTTCAGTCTGGTCTCCATGTAAAATTCACGCCAATCATTTCATTTGGTATTAATGCAATCTGACAATGAGATTCATCATTTTGCTTGATCTTTTGCTGGGAAGCTAGGTTGTTCATGAATTCGATCAGTCCTGGGGTTCTAGCAGCTCAAACATATTTTGCTGTCATCATTGCTTGTAGGTCCGGTTAATGTTGGCGGATATGCACGTGAAAGTTTTCGAAGTAAATTGGTGAAAACCATTATACTCTTCCTTGACCTACAAAAGGTAGTCGCTTGTGACCATGAAGATTGTCTTCCGTGACTCAATGAGAGCAGTTCCATGTCTTCTCATATTTTTCAGGATGTCATATTCGCGTAAGGGTTTATAGGGTTTCGTAAGTTTTTCAAGTGATATGATCATGAATTCTTTTTCTTTTCCGGTGGTACACCATTCTTGTCTCTGGAGCTTTAAAATGTCATGTGTTACTCATGTTATTATTCCGGTTCAATCCATCTATGCTTTTTTGCCTGTCAGGATTCCTATTCTTGAAGAGTATTCGTTTATTGTTCTGGCTGATAGTATTAATAATCCATGAAGATGATTTCCAAGTTTGGAGTGTACGGACTGCGGTGTTAGGTATGGAACGTGTTTCATGTTTTTTTGGGACGTCTGGTTATTTATCGGTTTTCGTGGTGGTCAGGTAATGTTTTCAAAATTGTTAACGAAATGCAAAATTAACGTGTTAACGCATTAACGGATTATAGCGTTTTTTTTTTCAAAAATTAACGGTTAACGAAAAAAAATTCATTAACGCACACCCCTGGTACGGACCCTACGATAACTTTCGGTGCAAAACTAGTTGAGGGGGACCACTCGAAAAAATGAAATGATTCATACATGAAAAAGAAAATTTCTGCTGATATCAGATGCCTGACGGCGTTATAAGTCATTGTTCTCATGGAAACTCCCATGGAAAGTGTTCACGTACATCGAATTCTGAAAGTGGTATCATTCATTTTTTAATTGAACCCTGAGTGCCACCCCCCCCCCAACTAGTTTTGCACCTTACTTCCTACATTTTATCATGTTCACATCTGTTTACATCTAATTACCACCGTAGGCTATCGAATGAGATCTGCAAGCCATGAGCAGCGATGAAACGTAGAAATGAGAAAATCCACAATTTTTTTTTGGTCTTTGCCGTTTCTGTTTTCCGTTTCCTGCGTTTTGACCATGTTTCTTCCATTTCCGAAAATTATGGAAAAGATTTTCGTACAGCCCTAGCCTTGATGGACATAAGCCCTGTGTTGCGATTCAACCAGAAATGTCTTCTGATGTTTGGCTTTATTCGTGAGTTCGGAAAACAGACGCGAAGAGACCTCAATATTGTCTTTGCACGTCTTCTTACGGAACACATGACAACAGTTATGATTGACGGTATCGTTGTCTGTAACTGTGAATGTAGGTAAGACCGGCAATAGAAGTTCGCCGCCTCATTTCCAGATTTGTGGCTGCGTGAAGACCACCAGTTGCCGGGAAATAGCCGACAAATAGCCGAAGTGTAGCCCACCAGGCTCCGCAGCGGCTCCTGCTGGGCTATTCCTCTGTTATTTCGCGGATGACGTGGTCGCGGCCGAGCATTGGCCGCGAAATAGCCGAGAAATAGCCGACCAGGAGCCGCTGCCGTGCCTGGTGGGCTATTTCGCGGCTATATCTCGGCCAAAACTCTCAGAGTATCTACTTTATCATCATTCTTATGGGTTTTTAGCTATGCATTTCAGTTGAATGCAGGACACCGTTCGAATTTATGCATTACTCGACGGGTTTCGAAAGATCTTTTTTCGCACCTAGCGTTGCCTTCCCAAGAACGCTTTTTGATGAATTAATCCAGGAATTTTCAAATTTTCGTTCGCTCGAAAATTCGTTGGAAAAATTTTTTGTTTTTCAAAAAAAAATTTTGTTTGGAAAATTTTTTTAAAACTTATAAAAAGTTACTACAAATGCTAAACTTCGTCAGATCACACACATTTGATGATTGAGGGTAATGATTTACCTAGCATGTGTTTTCGAGAGTGGTTCTGAAATCTCGCGGTGCTCATAAAAATTACGAGAATTAGGATTTCTAAAAAAAAATAAAAACTGCGTTCTGATCGTGTTTCAAACAAGAGAAATTTTGGGAAGTTCCCTTTGAATGCTCTTCCTAATGAATAAAATAAGTAGCATTCCTTGTATAATTTTTCCGATCCCCCGTCTTTCCACCGAAAACATCGTTCGTGTCCAAGTGTAGAAAATACCTATGCGGACGACGGTCACGCATAAAGTATGTGTAAGAAAAATGGATGAGTCGGATGTGGGCGCATTAATGATTTTTACCAGATCCTCTGCTTGAGGAAATTCTCACTTTTCATAGATGTTAGAGGGAAATGTTCCGCGACGAATAGCCGAATATAATACTTCAAAAATCTTGCAAATCGCTTGTCTTTGAGATGACCGAGAGTGTGAGGAATACTGCCGAAATATAATTTTCCACTATTTTCGATATGCGGTGCAATGAATTTGAACGATATTAGGCCACCATAATAGCTGAAAAAGAGCTTCAGTGCTGAACCTCCAGTTTCGAAGCTTCTCAACTTAGAATCTGCTCTATCCCTTGTTATCCTTTAAGTCTGGATTTTATTGTATTTTTATCATTCAGGAAGCGTTCAATTAAGTTTCTCACGTGAGGCAGCTCTCGTTAAACCGGCAACAAATCGTGGTATCTTTGTCGCGGTTCGTTTACGGCCAGGAGGTGGCGGTTTTTTTCGCGTTTATTTGGCGGCTCTACGGCATTTATGTCGCGGTATGTTCGCGGTTAGGAGGTGGCGGTTTGTTCGCGTTCAACACCCCATTTACTACCACCCCAGGTGTTTTTTGCAACCTCCATCGTGCACCTTTTTCAAATGTATCGACCGAGTTGTCCACGTTTTCAACCAACTCTGACAGGAGCCTTAGCGCCTCTGTCAGAGTTGGTTAAGCCGACGTATCCAGCCCGGTCGATAAACACAGAAAGCATTGGAAATGGGATGCAAAAGTCACCCGGTGTATCCGACGTGGTTGTTATCCATGCAATACGTGGATGACGGATGGGAGAAGATCGCCGGGTGGGCTGGCCGATAATGAAACATTGCTTATTACTAGGGAGCTATCCACCGTATTACCTCCGTTTCTTCACTTTACTCTCCTTCACTAGTTCTCTAAACAGGTGCAATCCTGTCTCTGATGTACTCGGGAGATCGTCCCCAACCCGACGGCCGTGGGCACGTCATTAGGGACTAAACACAAGCTTGGTTGGCCGCTGACGTGCATCCTCTAGCCTAGCCCCTTTGGGAGGGATTTGGTAGGGTAATCATCTCTCCTTTGCTGGATGTGTTCAATCGATTGCGGGGAAGCGACCCCAAACCTACGGGCTTACTCAAATGCCCAGTGAGCACAGGGGAGCATCCCCAAACTGACACGTGGAGCAATCATGTGGATCGCCGAAGCATCGATTGCAATTCTTCATTTCTTCTTTTGATGGGTGCTCATTCTAGTTTTTGTTACGAAATTGAGAACTTTTGAGCTTCTTGCTTGTCCATTTTGTACTTTTGAAGTTTTATTGGAATTCACGCAGAGCTTGTCGTCTGATAGAAAATTTAGCTTATTCTTTCAACCAGCATTTTTTAGAGAAACTAATGATGGCCAAAAAACAAACAGTGGTAACCAATTTCTGCAGTATTAGTCTAGAGCCCAAAAGGGCTGAGACAATTTATCAGGTAATATTTTGAATTTTTTCCATTCATGTTGCACTGGGGCACTCTCGTAGCAATTGTGGCTGTCTTATCACCGTATTTTCGCGGTAAATCCGCGGAAAAATCGCGGAACACTTCTTCTCATAATATTTTTCGTTTTCTGGTAGTTTTTCGGCAGCCACTGGGTAGTTATACGGTGATTTTGCGTTATATACGCAGAAGTTCTCGACCTAGTGATAGTTTGCGTCAATTTTTCGGTAAAATTCTGGTTCGCGATAGATTCTCGGTAGCTTCCACACAATTTCTTCTAGAGCAGGGCTCCATGAGGAGCCTGCAAGAAATAATGGAGGAGAAATAGTGCTTCTAGAAGAGTGTGCTAGAGGCCTTAAAGGGTTGGAGGACTTCAGAAGGAGCGTAAAAGAGGTCTCATAAAGATACCAGGTCTTCAGAAGCAGCCAAATAAAAAGCTTTTCGATCGATTTCATAGACATAGAGTTGGTATGGGTGGGGGGGGCTAGTATCGAGGTTCACGGCAACTGAAAAGCTGCTGCTGCTTATAGTATGTGCCAATGATACGGTTCGCCCATGCAGTCAGTCAGCCTGCATGATGAGCGGTGGGCGCGAAGACATTTGGACGTGTAAATCGATTAGAGGAAATATTAGACCGATAGAGAATAAAATCCCAGTTAGCTGCTTGCAGCCGTGGGAAGGCTCGTCCGAAAAGTGCCTTCGCGCCGTTCGCTTAACACCTACACCGACCGCGTGGGCGGACGGACTCATTCGAACTAACTGTACATTTTTCATGCTGCGTTGTGCTTAAAAGCACGATGGATTTCGATTCTGAGTTTCCCACTCGAAAAAAAGGGCTGGCTGACAAGTTTGGCAGGAACCACGAAGAAACGACGAAAAACTCATTAAAACGCCTCATTTCAGTGAAAGAATTGTCTGGCCTGGACTAGTTGTCCGATTGGATGAACATGTTCATGGTGGTTAACACCGGGGGAAAATTGGGTCAATCGAAAATAGAAGAATACTTCATGCACAGCAGGATTAGTTAGGGCCCTAAGAGGAGAACGGAGCAACAGAGAGTAGAGAATTGCAAAGGATGCGTCCACAAAAGATTTCATTGTCACAACAAACTCTTCCTGTGATACCTAAGAGACGGGGTGATACTTAAGCATTCCGTGTATTTCTGGTGTCTTGAAAACGGTCTCATGCTGATTCCAACGATGTCTCTGACATCGTACAAGACCTTCTGGGAACGGACTTATGGTCCCTCAAAAATTGAGCTTAGGAAGCATGGTGGAAGAGTTGTCCGAGGCTTGTAACTTCCGTCTTTTACGGCCGATGTATGCAAGCTGACCCGAGTAAAGAGAGAAGTTGAGAATGAAGGTAAGAACGGGGCTTTTGGTCGGAAACCGTCGCTCATCTCACGATCTCGAGTGTTCCATTGTTCACGTCGAAGGGCGGAAAGGGGCCGGACTTGCTCAAAGCGGCGAGTTTTCCCCACCTTTCTAAGCCGTTTGGCGGCTCCTGAGTAGTTTTTCGTCCCGTTTTTTTGACGATGTTCTGCTTCTGAGAGCCACGAGAAGCGTTTGTCATGGAAACGTTGACATGGAAACGCCACGTTGTCCTCGAAATAGCCCACCAGGCTCTGCAGCGGCTCCTGGTGGGCTATATCCGGTCTGTTTCGCGGCAATTGCTCGGCCGAGATATAGCCGAGAAATAGCCCACTAGGAGCCGCTGCGGATCTTGGAGCTATTTCTCGGCTATCTCCTGGCAACTGGTGCTGTTAACACAGCCACCAATCTAGAATTATGCTACAAACTTTTATTGCCGGTCTTACCTTCATTAACAATTACAGACAACGATACCGTCAATCATAACGAAAATACGCTCATATAAGGGGAAGCAGTAATAATGGGTGATCAAGAAACCCGATTTTACCCTTACCTTTCCAGAGGTAGGCGCGGTTCCGCAGACCACATATTTCGTGGCATTTCGCGGCCAGTGTTATTTAGCGATTATTCTGCAGCTATTTCGCGGCAACCATTATTTGACGGCTATTAAACATTCCGCGAAACATTTGACAAGCAGGCATTCCGCGGCTAATTCTCGGTCAAAGCTCACAGAGTTGTTTCTTGTGTAACAATACACATTTCAGAAGAGAGGAGTAGTTGCGAATGAGCCGTCTACCACTGCGCAGTAATGATGAGTATACGTCGAAGACGGAGCTCATCTTGGCCAAAATCGTTACAATTAGGTTCATATTCTTGTTGATTTTCATGTATATTCTCATTTTGGTCACGTTGTTAGCCTTCGCTATTTCACTTTGTGGGACATGCATCAAATGCGGCTCAGGATCGCTCGCCTTTCATTTGAAGATTTTCTATCAGTAGTCGTTGGTTTTCTCGGAGTGAAATCGTGAACTATAATTTCTGTATGGCGTTGATCCTGTATATGTTAAACCTGTATCATTGCTGCTTGCAGCTTTTGAGAAGACCTCATTTTCTTCATGAATGAGATTCATATTATTCGCGTTTTTTTTCAGTTTTTGATTATGGATTTTGCATTGATTTTGAAGGAAATTGCATTAGAAGTAAATTTTTGATGGATTTTGTGTCGACTAACGTTTTAATACAGTGGGGAAATGCGTAAGTCTACTGAGCAGTTTTAGCACAGTACACACGTAGCGATCGAGGAAGCTAGCGAAAAGGTAAGCGGTATGGTAAGCATTTTGAGACCCGGCTCTCTAAGAACGGCTTTACAGAGCCAACTAAGTCCCTGCAAAACTCAGCCTTGGTCCCTCTCAATAACAAACTTAGGAGGGACCAACCACGGCCAACCTTGTCCCTGCAAAACTTAACTTTGCTACCTCCCAATAGCGAACTTAGGAGGAACCAACCGCGGCCAACCAAGTCCCTGCAAAACTCAACCCTGTCCCTCCCAATAGCAAACTTAGGAGGGACCAACTCCGCCCACTTTAGGGGATCGTCCCCAGCTGTCGGTGGGGATGGAATGAGTTTGGGTTGGGGATCCTCCCAAGAGTTCATCAGAGGTTGGCCACGTAATCATATCATCATTTGCGGTGGGCTCTAGTCGGATACACCAATGCGGGGATTCATGAGCGGCAAACCATGGGCTACAGTTGGGTTTGCCGAGAAAATAGCACGCAATCATTGGAGACAGACCCAGCTGTAGCCCACGGTTTGCGTTCATGAATGCCAGTCCGGGTGATTTTCTCAACCTCACCCCATCATTTTAATCAAACGTATCGAACGGGTGGGTGTTGGGGGGAAGGGGTGTTGACGAGTGTCAGTGGGTCACAGATGCAAATAGCACCAACTCTCACAGGGGCCTTAGCTTCCATCTGACCGCTGCTATTGATAAGTACCAGTGATATGATAACAATCCACACGGCTTTTCAAACGGTACATATCGAATACACGTTGAACTTGCTCCGAAAATCTCGGCGGGTAGTTGATGGGTTGATGAAGGGTACCAGCCCAGCAATCAACTGGGGTATACGCATCACCGTTGGCGGCCAGGGTTCGGCACGAGGTGCGGACAAGGCTAAATTTTCTCAGACCCCCCCTCTGAAAGCAAACTTTTGACGATTTTCTCAGACCCCCTCCCAGGAGCCTTAAGATGTAAAATTTTTGGAAATTTTCTCGGAACTCCTCCCAGGAGTGTTAATTGTCTGTTTTTGTAGCAAAATTGAAATGATAGCAACAATTTATTCCAAAAATTGTATAATTTGAAGATGAACGACAATTTAAAAAAAGACATTAACATTGAAATAGATAACGGACGAGGCTTTTCTTGACGGATTACATGAAGTCGCCTGCATTTTTGAAAAACTTAGCTAAAGTAAGGGTTTTGTTTATAGTGAAGGCTCTCCTGATGTTGAATATAAGACACGTAAATTTGAACGTCTATTCAGAAATTGTGAATGATTCCGGGTAGGAAGCTAAGGTACATATATATGTGGTGGAAAAGAAGCGTGGAGAAGATGAAGTGATTGGCTAAGGTCAAGAATACGGGATGTCTCGAAGAATTAAATGTGCTTTGGTTACGTTTCGAATTTTATTCTCCCAAACCCACTCATATACGAAACACACGACACGGGTTCGATCCCGCAAGGTGATTAATTTTCGGAAAGCATTAGACCTCACATTTTTTTTTTGCAAAGTAAAGGTCATGAAAATAAGCTATAAGTGTCGAGAGTGGTAGATTTACCCTATATACAAATTTTCAGCCTCTAAGATGGACGCTAAAAGGCACTTCTCTGTGTGCCCCACACCTGTCGCAGGTGCGGTTGCGCTGGAAGTATACATTTTTGCAAGGCATGAGGCAGGAGAATACGATGATCGAGTCCAGCGTGATCGATTGACCCTGTATACTCACCTTCACTGTTCAACATAGATGCTGAATACCGTTACAGTATGAGGCCTCACACTTTTCTCAGGTGTGGCCCCGCGGAAAAGGGGCATTTTTGAAATTTAGGTGTCATGAGAGTAAGATATTTGAATTCAGCGTAGCCGATTTACCCTGCATACTCACTTTCACCGTCCAACATAGATGATTATTCAAAAATTATTCGAATATATTCGAATCGATTTTATTCGAATCTATTCAAAATTTGGACCTCGAAAAAAGAGGGTCATTCGAATATATTCTAAAATCGAACCTCAAAAAAGGGTCATCCGAATATATTCGAAAATCGGACGTCAATAAAGGGAGTGTTCGAATCTATTCAAAAATCGGACGTTAAAAAGGGGGTCATTCGAACCTATTTGATATTTTGTCTTTTCGTCCAGGGCACAACTATACTATTTACTGCTGTCGTGAACTGCTCTTGAGTTCCTCCTTTGTATACGCTTTGTGCAATACACTGTCTCCCGCTTTTTCTTTTTGAAAACCCGATAAGTTTTAATGGGATAAGCTCAAACGGGTGCGGCGTGACCTTCGTCGTCTGTGGATGCTATGTCGAAGAAATTACTGTCAACAGGTAAGTACCACACAATTTATTTCGTGTATTTTTATAAAACAAGGTTTTTGCAAGAACAGTTAACACTACGAATATGGTCCAGAGATTGACTGCAAGGCTTCAAGGGAGCCTGAAATTTCTGTGATTAAAACCCATAGCAAACCTCAAAAAAAGAAAGATTATCCATAAAATGAATGGGACAAAAGACGCTCGTAATTGAAGCTTTTCAGATGAGTTAGGCATTACCTGCACGATCTCCCATTTAGGATGAGTTCGGTTGGATTTTTGTCTAGTATTTTTGCGTGAACGATGAGTCGGTGCATGGTAGAAGTACGGTTATTCTTCATTCGAAATGTTGCATCAAATGTGATGCACTCATTTTGCGGCCCGCATGGAAGACTAAACATGAAAACATTCGGTTTGCAACTCTTCTGTCATAGTAACAGCAATTTTTTTTCGTTTACGTACCGATCTGTCGCTGTAGTTGGTGTAGGGTTCCGAAGCTGCACAGGTGCTGTATCACCGTCTTCTGTCCGTACCTACAATATAGATTACAGGTATCGTTCATCAAATTTGGTTTTGCGAAAAAATCGGTCGTGATGCTATTCTCATGGAAGGGTAGATCTGGGGTGGTAGTAATTGGGTGTGTTAAACGCGAATTAACAGGAGTTAAATTCGCGTTAAACGCGAGTTTAACCACACCAGATTGTAATGATAACTCTTGTTAGTTAAGAGAGAACTCGCTCTAGTTTCACCCTAACATCCCCCAGTGGTAGGCCTCTTATACACTTCCAATGAAAACGCCTCGAAAAAGCGACAATTGTAACCTTTGTTACGAAAAATAGCCTTTTCAAAACGTTTTCAGGTCTGTTTATTCTCTAAAATTCCGCCATGTGGCATCCTCGCGGTAAGTTCGCGTTTAACATACTTTCGCAGACAGCACGGAAATAGTGCTCAAATGCGAGAGGAACTGGCGGTTAACGAAAAACTCCTCCCGAGGACTTTTTGGATGCGGTTAGCAAGATACAGCAGGAACGGTTTTGACCATCTATACTGAGGGCAAGTACGAGTTAAATTAATGCAGAGGGTTAAGGAAGTTTGATAGCACTGTTAGCGATTTTGATCCAGGACGTCACCCTATCTTTAAAACTGAAAGGTGTTCCAAGGGAGAGTCTTTTAACGGCTTCCGCCAGGGAAACGGGCGATGAGGGATCAAAAACAAAGCAAGGATCATTGCTGAAACACGTTGGCCGTCTTCTTTGGTGGCACTAATCAATCCCTCCCAATCAGCTGTTAATTTTTTTTTCGAGCGCCGACACTTCTCCCGCTTTTGTTTATTTTCTTCCGGAATTCATTCGCTTTGCTATTATCAGGTTAGTTTCATTTTCATACTTCATTGCATAGCACAGGCTATGAGGAGTATGTAGTAAATTATTTGTTTGCTCGCGTTTCGAAGAGGTTTCCACAACTTTTTTAGTACAAAAAAGTGAAAATTTTCCAAGCCACTGATTTTCAAGTGATTTGATGCTTTAGTAATGATTAATCAGCGTTAGTCGGGGCGTATCGGGCGAGTTTTGTGGGAAAGAAATGCGAACTTGTTTCTGAACCAACTAAATTTGTTCTCCTTTTTCTGCAAGATTCTAATACTCCTCTTTCATTGCCAGATCAGTGCCATCGTGGCCTCCTATTTTTTTTTTGAGGGTCCGCGACGCAGTTGCTTTGGTGCATTGGTAGAGCCACTCGAAGTGTTTCAAATTCTTACCTTGAAATATGTGTACAAAATCTTTTCCTTAAACGATGCGCATATGAGTGTGTAACAGTGTTTCTATATATTTTCAGCACTAACTGCGGGCGGTGGATTAGTTTCATTTTGAGAAGACGGCAAACACTTCACAAATTCAACTGCATCAATGACCGAAACCACACCATTACCCCAATCTCGGACGCCAGACTTGAGTTGCACGCTTCCAAAAAAAAACACTTCAATTCTTTTTCAAGAACGAAAATAGACTATCTAGTTTATCATCATTCTTATAGGTTTTTAACTATCCATTTCAGTTGAATGCAGGACATTCTTTGAATTTATGCATTACTCGACGAGTTGCGGAATGTCTTTTTCGCACCTAGCGTTACCTTTTCAAGAACACCTTGTAAATAATTCATCCAGAAATTCTCAAATTTTCGTTCACTCGAAATTTCCTTCCGATAAATTTTTTGTTTTTCAAAAAAACTTTTGTTTGAAAATATCAAAAAAAAAGTTAACAAAGTTACTACAAATGCAAACTTTTGTCAGATCACACGCAATTGATTGATTGAGGCTAATGATTAAACTAACATGTCTTTTCGAGAGTGGTCCTGAAAACTCACGGAGCTCACAAAAATTACGAGAATTAGGATTTACAAGGAAAATTTAAAAATTGCATTTTGATCGTGTTTCGAACAAGCAAAATATCACGAAGTTCCTTTTGAAAGCTCTTCCTAATGAATAAAATAAATAGCATCACTTGTATAATCTTTCCGATCCCTCGTCTTTCCACCGTAAACGTCGTTCGTGTCCAAGTGTAGAAAATACTTATGCGGACGAAGGTCACGCATAATGTATGTGTAAGCAAAGGGCAGCTTTCGTTAATCCGGCAATAAACCGTGGCACCTATTTCGCGGTTCGTAGCCGGCCAGGAGGTGGCGGTTAATACGTGTTAATTTGGCGGCTCTACTGCATTTAATTCGCGGTATGTTGGCGGCTTGGAGGTGGCGGTTTATTCGCGGTTAACACACCATTTACTACCACCCCTGGCAATCACAGTTGTGGAAATGGAAGAAAAATCTGAGAAAAGGCGCAGGAACGAGTTAGGACGACAAATCGCTGGGTGTCCGCCCGCCCCCAGTTAACGAGATTTAATGAATGCTTGTATTACCGTCTTTCATTTTTCTATTTAAGTAGTCAGTAGTCTCTTAAAGGCAGTGATCACGATAATCTACGATTTCGAGATTAATCGCTAAATCGATTGTTTGGCCCCCGAGTAGAATTGAAATGACGAAGAAACCGAGAAAAACGCACCGAAAGGGCCATAAATTCTTTACTCCCCCCCCGCTTCTTTGATTTCCTTGGAACTGTTTGTTGTGACAATGAAATCTTTTGCGGACCCGTCTTTTGCAATTCTCTACTTTGTGTTGGTTCGTTCCTTCCTCCGGACCCTAACTAATACTGTTTTACCTGAAATATTCCTCCATTTTTGGTGAACCGCATTTTTTAACGGTGACAACCAACGTGAATATGTTCATCCAAACGGACAACTAGTCCAGGCCAGACAATAATATCTCTGAAATAATACGATTTAGTGCGTTTCTCGCCGTTTCTTCGTTATTTTGGTAACACTTGGAAGCCAACGCATTGTTTTGAGTGAAAAACTCGGGAAAGAAAATTATCGTGAACACTGCCTTTAGAGGAGTTAACTACTATTCTAACAAAAAAATAAGACACGGCGAAACAAGAATTTATGAAATCTAGTTATTTAGTTACGAACGGACACCCGGTAATTAACCGTCCCAACTTGCTCCTGCGCTTTTTTTCTCCGACTTTTCATTCACTTTTGCTTTCGTAATGACCACATCCAAATTTGCATGAGAATATCACAACGAGCGTTTCTATCGCCAACCCTGCCTTTAATTTGGCTTCTCAAAGTGCTCTACCATGTTATGGAAAGCCAGCTGAGTATTATTCTAGCTCGTCTGAAATTCATACACATGTATTTTGCAGGCAGTTGGGCCCAGAGTCGTGTAAGAACTTTAAGAATCGCAAGATAGGGTAGTGGAAATGTGGTACGCCGCGCGAGTCTTGGCACGGCTTTCGTGAAAAACAAAGCAAGGATTGAATCCAAGCAATAAGCGAGCTATTTATTGACAGCTCGGAAATCAGCTAACTAAATGAAAGCTAAATAAAACTATCTATTAATTCTCCTTTACCCTTTCCCAGGATTGCGTTGTTGCTGCAAATCGGATCATGCCTTCGAGGAAGAAAACAAGAGAAAATGATAGACAGTAACAGCTTCAATTAGCTATTTTCCACCGAGTGGAACTCATCCAGAAAGTCCCGAAGCAACAGCGGCCTGAGACGCACGCCAACCGAGTGGGCAGACATTCAGCACTCTAATTCAGTAATATAGTGGTGATACGTTCGCGACGCAACACGCAGTCTGTCACATCGCCGCACGCGGTGCATCACATGTCATGCACCCGGATTTGTGTATGCTGATTGTTATTTGACATCGGCATGGATCTGAAAAGACTTCGCGTTCCAGGGTGGTGGCCATCGTGTATCAACACTCCTGAGGAGGCGGGAGAAAGGGGGGAGGAGCGAGGTTCGTGATTGGACGCAACAGCCGGGGGCCGGGGCTAGCCCGTGTTGCGTCCAATCAGGAACCTCGCTCCTCCCCCGTTTCTCCTGCCTACTCAGGAGTGTTGATACACGATGGCCACCACCCCGCGTTCCACATTCGAGGTCGGCGCAAACTCGGTGCACCTATGTTATTGCATATGGCACCGAGTTTGCCCCAACCTTCAACAGTAAACGCAGTCTCTTCCGGGTCCATGCCGACGTTAGCTGAAAGATGAAAGAAGAGCTCAACTACATACGAAATACTTCTAGTTGGTATACCACGGAAAAAATGAGTTATTATTGAAGTTATGAAGTGAGCTTTTCGAACACAGATCAAGAAGAACTCGAGTACCTACAACACGCTCCAATGTTTTTAATCGTACCATCTGAGGATATCAACGGTAAGAAAACGCTATGTTTTGAAACTCACTGATTGCTCACATCGCTTTTCAACTGCAGAAGATGTCTCTGAAAACAGACAATGGAGAACGAATACGAAGTATACAAACTAAGTTACAGATTGCTAACCTCCTTCCTGCAACGAATG
The DNA here is from genome assembly GCA_029168955.1 of Aplectana chamaeleonis. Classification (NCBI taxonomy): domain Eukaryota; kingdom Metazoa; phylum Nematoda; class Chromadorea; order Rhabditida; family Cosmocercidae; genus Aplectana; species Aplectana chamaeleonis. Next base: position 91,427 of record JAPDOI010001519.1, read on the forward strand.
TTGTCGAGGATCGGCTTGCTGATCAGTTAGAGCAATGATAGAGAACGCTTCCGGATCGACTGCAGAACAATTCACTACTGAGAGATACACACTCAACAACGATTCTACAGGGTGCGGCGAAAGCTGTGGGAAACGCCCTTATCCTTGAATATATACAAGGCCAAACATTCCGTAATTGCAAATTATGCTGATTCGAGTCTATGTCGAAAAGCTTTTTGGGATAACGAAGCCTCTAGATGGTAGTTTCACGGTATGGCGATGAGGCAACAGAAGGGTGGTTCAGCACTTGCCCTTTACTGCCCGGCAATCTCGTGTGAGGAAATCCATTCATTCTTGAGAAAACTTTTGGAGTGAAATTTTCTTTTGATTCTTCTAACAGTCGAATATCTTTCCTTTTCATAGGGTAAAACACTGCAAGGTCGGTTTCTATTATAGGCCTTACATAAACAATATACCCCCAAAACATCCTGATCACACGTCGACAAGCCCTTACAGGAAAGTCCGTACCAAGGCTTTGTTGCAAGTGGCATTATAATGAGCAGGTTTTAATGAGAAATCAAGCTCCTCACTAAATTGAAACCATAGGTCCTTCACGTTAGAGATCGTCGATAGTAAGTGACCATGGAGCGTGTACGTAAGGTGCGTCCGAATGAGAATGGCGGCCCATGCGGCAGGCATGCTTGGCAGGCGGCCGCCGCGTTAGCCGCTCTCGGACGAGTATGCGAAAAGTCCCCACCGCCATCGTCCACGAACGGGCTGGCAGCAAGCACTGCGCCGATCAATCAGGGGCCGTATTCATCATTGAAATGCCGGGTAAACCTTACTTTACTTTTACCGTACCCGGAGCCGATTACTTACTCACCGTGAAACGGCATTCATCAACACTTACTTACCCGGATAAGATCCCGCGCAAAATGTGTACCGTGTGCACCCACCGAAACACTCAATAGGCGTCGTCAATTCACAAAACTCACCGATTCACTCTTTGCTTAAAGGCTGTGGTCACGATGAAAAACGTTATAGAAAAAACTACAAAAATCAGCTTAGATCAAGAACAGCTGAAAAACTATGAAGGTAGAGCGGTGAAAAACGGGCTAGAATTAGAGTTTCTAGGGCCCAAAGAAGCTGTTTCGTGCACACGTGCACAGCGATGACGAAAAAGATCGCCGTCTCATGCCGAGCAGTCAAAAATCATCGACATTCAGAGGACGAAATAATTGCAAATTTAACGAATAAAAACAGTTGAACAATAAAAGCATCACTTCAGTCAACGTTTTTGACTAGATGTGTACATAAATCCAAAGCTTCATTGATTGAAATTCAATTTCAAGCCAGCTGATATTCTTGATATAAGAGGTCACCGATGCCGATGATGTGGAGTGGGCTCGTCCACCATCAAAAGACAAGAAAGTTCAGGTTTCAAATTTGGCCCAAAACAGTGGTTTTTTCGCGATTTTTTCTTATAGGTCCTATTACTCGAGACCCAAAAAAGGGTTTAGAGAGAAAAAGACGACAAGCATATTCGATCGCGACCACTGCCTTTAATTAAAGGCAGGGCTCTCGATAAAATCGGTTGTTGTGCTATCACCGTAGAATGGTAGATCTGGCCATCACAAAAGTGAAAATAAGTAAAAAATTGGACAAAAAACGCTCAGGAGCAAGTTATGGTTTGGTGTCCTCCCGCCCCCAATTATTGAGATTTGGGTAAAAGCCTGTTTTGTCAACTTTTATTTTGCTTCTAAAGTAACTTCTGAACATTTCTGGAGACTACTGACTACTTGAACAGCAAAATAAATGTCGGATAAGTAAGCATAAATGAAAATCGCGTTAATTAGGGGGCCGGCCGACACCGGTAATTAGCCGTTATACTTTGTTTTTGAGCGTTTTTCAAGCGAATTTCGGGTTTTTTTCTCTTATTTTTACTTTTGTGATGACCAAATCTACATTCTTATGAAGAGAGCTCAAAAGTAGTTTTTATCGCGAACCCTGCCTTTAAAGGCAGTGTTCACGATGATTTTGGTCCCCGAATTTTTCACATAAAACAGTGCGTTGGCCTCCCAGTGTTACCAAACTTACGAAGAAACGGCGAGAAACGCATTAAACCGTCGTATTTCAGTAACATTATCCTAAAACGGACTAGTTGTCCGGTTGGATGAACATGTTCATGGTGGTTGTCACCGGTGAAGAATTGGGTCATCAGAAAATAGATGAATATTTTATGCAAAACAGGTTTACTTAGGGCCCTAAGGAAAAAAACGGGAGCAATAGTGAGTAGAGAGTTGCAGAGGACTGGTTCAGAAAAGATTTCAATGTCACAACAAACACTTCCAGGGATACTTAGGATTCAGGGTGATACTTAAGGATTTTGTGTACTTCTGGTGCGTTTTTCTCAATTTCTACGTTATTTCAGTTCTACCCGGGCACCACTCAATCAATATAGCGAATAGTCTCAAAATTGAAGATTATCGTGAACACTGCCTTTAAGGGCAGCATACACGCTCGTAAACGTAATTGAGATTACTACAGAATTAGAATGCTATGGCACAGAATACAACGCCCATGCATTTTGAAGCGTCAAAAACGACCTACAATGACGCTACACGAGTGAGAAGTTGGCCCCGCCCCTGTATCTGCCCGCCCCCTGTATTTGCGTCCTTCTCCAAAACAGGGGTGCTGGGACATTCCCAAAGTCGTCGATGTGTGTGGTTTACCTATTTTACCTATTCCACCACCCACAAACGTCGCCGACGGTGGGAATGGTCAAGCACCCCTGTTTTGGAAGAGAACGTAAATACAGGGGGCGGGCAGATACAGGGGCGGGCCCAACTTCTTACTCGTGTAACGTCATTGTGGGTCTTTTCTCACGCTTCAAAATGCGTGGGCGTTGTGTTCTGTGCCATACCATTCTAATTCCGTAGTTATCTCAATTACGTTTACGAGCGTGTATGCTGTCTTTAAGGAGGCTAGAGAGAAGTCCATGGGTTGCGTGAATAAAAAAAAACTTCAGAGCACATCATAGGGGACATTTCATATGTAGAAAATACCATTATTTTCCATTACTTATTTTTAATTTCTTCTACTGAGATTTTTTCAATGGTACTCGTTTGTTTTTCTTGATCGGTATTCCACTGTATGGTAGAATTTTTCTTCTATGAGTATTAGGTTTAAGTCAAAGCTTCCTACCATTCTTTTTTTGTCTTTTCTTCGGCGCAGTTTTTCAACCGAGTTTGATATATCGTCCAAAAGCGCCATCCAAGGCTTTTTTGACATCTCAACTACTCGTGGTGGGTCACGAATGTTAGCTCGAAATTTGGGAAATTTTCTGGAATTACTCACTGATCAGCCAACGATAAATACATATAACACTTTCTGCGAAAAACAGCGACGAAACGACGAAAAAAAAACTAAAGAATCTTTCTTGGTGTCGAATCGTGCTGACCTAATTTTTGAAAAATGTTCTTTCTAATAGTTTCTTCAGTAGTACATATGTAACATAGAATTCGCAATGCGGCTGTTCCTCTGTCGTATACTGGAATTTCCTTATTAAATGTGTTTCATTGCGATTGGTCTATGGAAAGCAACGCATTAAATGAGTCATAAAAAGACAAACTAAACTTTGAAGGAAAGGAGTAGTACGATTTTTCAGTAAATATATTGCGCTACATTGCTAATTCTGCTATGAGTGTTGGAACGCAGCAGCTGCAGCTGTTTGGGAGTAAAATTTACCCGACTTCATATGTCGGGTAAAATTTACCCGGCGTTTGACCCGAAAATCCCGAGTATGTAAGCGTGTGAATACCGGGTAAGAGCTAAACTCAGGAGACTTTACACTTACATCGCGGGTAAATCATTGATGAATAGGGCCCCAGCTCTGCTGACGGGGGGAGAGGGAACGTCCGTCGTTGAAATCCAACACTCGTCCCAGGGCGGCACATACGACGGCCGCCTGCCAAGCACGCCGGCCGCGTGGGCCGCCATTCTAATTCGGGCACACTCTAAATATGTATGTGGCCGAAAGTCTAGAATTATTTACAAACCCATCCTTTTAAGGGAAGTGTTTAGAGTGGTAAACGCATCTGCCAAAACGACTAACATGGTTAGTATCTCTAGTGGCTCAATAGTAAAAATGCGCAGTGTCCCGCCCCGATCTGCAGGTTCCAAGAAGCTACTGGCCTGAAAAGGTCGTTTTTTGTGCTTTTTGTACCTCCCAAAAAGTGCTTTAGTGTTTGGAAAATCCGGAAACGGACCCCATAAATTTGTTCAGTGACCAAAACTACCCCCCTGAGCGAAATTTGGTGTAGGCCCATTTTCCATACTTTGTCCACACTGACAGCGTTTTGGACTTGTACGGATTTTTGGTTGGGCGTTAATTTGTACCGATTAGAGGGCTCTGGAAGCGTTTTAGAAAAATGTTCCAGATTTGACTTAAAATTCTTTCAGGGTGGTTTTTTGGGGCGCTGACCACGAGTCTGTGGTTTATTAGTCGATTTTCCGAAGTTTTCGGCTAATTTCATTCGAAGCATCCGAACCGGGGGAAATTTCGAAGGAAAAACGCCACTTTCGAGATTTTCGTAGTGCTGCGGAAGATATCGCTCAAATTGTTCCTCTGAGGGTTATTTGGAGCGCTGAACACGAATCTGAAGTCCGTTCATCGTATTTTCGCCAATTACGGTAGATTACAGTGGGTATACGGTAGTTTAAAGGCAGCATACACGCTCGAAAACGTGATTGAGATAACTACGGAAATAGAATGGTATGGCCCAGATTACAACGCCTACGCATTTTGAAGTGTCAAAAACGACCCACAATGCCGCTACATGAATTAGAAGTTGGCCCCGCCCTGTATTTTCACGCCCCCCCCCCCGTATTTGCGCTTTTCCTGAAACGCAAGGTTGCTGGGTCATATTCACCGTTGGTACTGCTAGTAGGTTGCCTAACAAGTGAACCACACACGTCACTGACGGCGAAGATGACCGAGCAACCCTGCTTCGGAGCCAAAGAGCGAATACAGGGTGCGTGAAAATACAGGGCGGGGCTAACTTCCAACATATGTAGCGGCATTGTGGGTCATTTTTGACACTTCAAAATGCGTAGGCATTATGTTGTAAGCCATTCGGTTCGATTCACATTGTTATCCCAACAACGTTTACGAGCGTGTATGCTGCCTTTAAACAAAATCTCAGATTTTACTCAAAATTTGTATACGAGGGATATTCGGGGTGGAGAATACGAATTTAAGGTCCGTTTGTCGCTTTTCAAAATTTTAAGGTGGGGTTAGCCCCCTAAATGACATGTAACCTACCGTGACCCACAGTAAACCTCGAAATTTCGGCAAATGGACTCCATATTCGTGTTCACCACCCTAGATTACCCCTACGTGCAAGTTTTGGGCTGAATCCGAAAATTTTCTTTGAAACATCCAGAAAAAAGCCTGATGGGTACCCTATCCTTTTCGCGAAGCTTTAAAATTGCTCATTTTATTTATTCATTTATTTATTTATTCGGGACGCGGAACAAGCCCACGTTATGAGAAAAAAACTGAAAATGGAATACAAAACATACGAAAACATAAAACACGCCTTAAAAACTGGAGTAAAAAACAAGCAAAAAACATCAAAAGGCTAATTACACGCATTAGGAACAGATATCCAGACTCAAAGAGTCAAGCATATCACAGCAAGCCAGTTAGGACTGTCGGCTAACTTTCAGGATAGTCTTAAGAGCGTTGGAAGACATACTAAACAGGCTCGGATTCTCACCCAGAAGCTGGTTGACCTAATTAATGATTCGGTAAGTGAGAAAGCTTGACCTTATTTGTGACCTCGCCACGGGGAGATAAAGTCTAAGCTTCCCTCTTCTACTTCTTGTGACGTCGGTTCCGAAAAACTTCACTGGTTCTATAGACAATTTCCTAGTGAGAATCTTGAACATCATCATAATATCAGCTCCTTCTCGCCTTCTATTAGGTTGTCCGATAAGTTCTTGCCGTTTTTTTAAATTAAAAAATTAGCGATCGAAATGAAATTTTTTGGTACAATGTTTTGTGTTATTCGAATGAGAATTTTTCGCTCTACAAGAAAGTCTATTTGGTTTTTTTGTTTCGATTATTTTTTGTTAATTTTTAGAGCATTTAAATGGAGGTCAAGTCGACAAAACGAGCATTTTCGACACCATCTACTTTTTTGCGTTTAACCGAGGTGCCAAGCCACGGAAGCTGCTAGAGAGATTTGTGCCGTATACGGAGAGGGTGCCATAGCTGAAAGAACTGCTCGATATTGGTTTGCGAAGTTCAAAAGCGGCAATTTCGACCTCAACGACGCATCTCGTTCCGGGCGACCAAGTGAGTTTGATGAAGAGCGTTTGGATCAACTGCAATGAAGACGCGCGTCAAAACAACAAGAGAGAATTGGCAGAGCGTATAGGATCCAATAAATCAACAGTAGCAGAACATCTCCACTCAATGGGAAAGGTTCAAAAACTCGGAGCTTGGGTGTGTTCTTCTGCAACACGACAATGCCCGTCCCCACATTGCCATTATGACCAAGGAGGCGATTCAAACGCTCGGTTGGGAAGTGCTGCCACATCCTCCATACTCTCCAGACCTAGCGCCATCGGATTTCCACCTCTTCCTATCTCTTTCAAACGCTTTGCGCGGCGTTTCGTTCAATAATGACGTCGAATTACGGGTGTGGTTAGAAGAATTTTTCAAATCGAGGCCGGACGATTTCTACCGAAGAGGAATCGAAAAACTCGTTGAACTTCGGGAGCAAGTCATAACAAACAACGGAGAATACATTATTGATTAAATTGTTGCTATTTTATGTTCAAAAATAAAGTTATAAAAAATTTTAGAAAACGGCAAGAACTTATCGGACAACCTGATATAAAGGGTAGACAGTCTTAATATCCTAGCCCTATCGGCACCATTAGGCACTTGGGCCTAAGTAAGACCACCGCACCTCATCATTAGTTTGCGAGTGTAGTTATTCTGAACAGTTTCCAAGTGATCAATGTCCCTCTTTTTCACTGGGTTGAAAACTGTGATCCCACTCTCGACGATGGGTCTGACATAGGTTTTGTAGGCTCGTAAAAGTACCTGAGAATTTTTACTCTTCAATGTTTCGGAAAGATTTTAAGTGTGAAAGTTCGCTTTTCTTACCAAATTTCTGTGATGCGGTCTGAAGCTCAAGTTCTTGGATACAAGAAAACCTAGGTCTCTTACTTCTGGAACAGATCGTAGAGTTTGACCCTTTAACGTGTAGTTATAGTCAGTACCATGATTATGAATATTGCCTTCAACCCGTAGGTGACTGGATGCTCCCATGTTTCCGCCCAATGGCCTATGTAATCAATCGAGCCCTGTATGGCTTCGCAATGTTCGCTATTTACTACTTTTCTATAAATTTTCATGTCATCTGCCAACATCATACAGGTGACACCAAATCGTGAAACCGAGTTAGGAAGCTAAGAGGTGTAAATAAGGAAGAACAAGGGTGAGAGCACCCTTCCCTGAGGAACACCGCTGTAGGCTGACTAGACCGGGGAGTAACTTCCTTCCAGTTTGACTTGATATGTTCGATTGGAGAGAAAACTCTGAGCCCAACTTATTAATATAGGTTGCATACCAATGACTGCCATTTTTTTAAGTAACTTTTGTAATGAAACCTTATCAAAGGTTTCTAAAAAATCAAAATAAATGACATCGGTTTGGCTCCTATTCTCCATATTGCGCGTCCAATCATTGGAGGAATTGATCAGTGATGTATCAACTGGCCTGCCTTTCAGAAATCCGAACTGATTTTCCGAAATGATATTATTCTGCTCGAGGTGTCTAATAAGGTGTTTTTAAACTATTTTCTTGAAAGTCTGGGCGAAAATGGAGGTTATGCAACAGGTTTGTAATTCCTAGGATCGTTAAGCGGGGTTTTTTAGCAATCGGGGTGATAAATGCGTGTTTCCATCTTCTGGGCACATCAGCTTTCATACAGCTTAAATTGAAAATGTGTTCAAGAGGATACAATATCAAGTGAAGAATTTTCTTTATGAAACTAAAAGGAATGCAGTCCGGGGATACTGAGTAAGAGTTTGGCCACTTTGATAAAAGTTCGAAAATTTCATTTTTATGAAACCACAAGGAATGATCCATTTGAGCATGACAGGGTAGTGCAGTCTTCAGACAAACTAGCTCCGGGTCGTTTTCCTGAGGAACACTGAACATTTTCTGGAACTCGATTGCCAAAAGATTAGCTTTGTCAATGGTTGTTCGGACAAAACTTGTTCGAACCTGCAGCTCGGGGCGGGATACTGCGCATTTTTACTATTGAGTCAGAAGAGATACTAACGATACTGATGGTTTTCGCAGTTGCATTTACCACTCTAAACACTTCCCTTGTTAGATAACCCTTTTCTCAGGAGCCAAGAGCAACGCCCAGTCATCGACCATTCTCGCATCTTTCCAAGAGCAGTCTGCACCTTTTGAACATCACAGAAACACTCAACTTTGCTACTATATACTCTCACTTATTCTGCAAATACTCAGGTAAAAATACTTGTCCAGAATCGAACGAATAGTTGTCGAGAATCGGTCGACAATCGAGAATTTGTCCAGAAATTTGATAGAAGTTGTCGGGAATTCCGAGATTCGTAGTATTGGTCGAGAATTGCGGCCGATTTGTGAAGAATTTCAGAGAAGTTTGCCGAGAATTCGGGGGAACGATTGTTTGCCGAGGATTCGGACAGATTTTTCGGCAACTCCTTCCGAAATTGAGAAATTGTTTTGAATATGTCGAAAATTCCCCACGAATTCAAGACATCACTCCAGAACCCTCTTTACACCACATTCTTCAGATCTTGCGGCTGCTGTTTTTGTCCTTTTCTTTTCGTGTGGGTCCCCTGCATTTTTTTCTTTTTTTCACCGTTCTTCTAGCTGGTTATCAATTTTAATGTATTTCACCGATTTCTCGAATATCAAACTCGTTTTTTTTTAAATTTTCATATTCTCAAAATAGCGAGCGTACCAAAACATGGGATTTCCAAGTTAGTGAATTTTGAGTTTTCGAGCTTTTAAGTACTGATCTTTTTTTCGATGATCGGTAGTTGCAGCAGTCAGATTGAAAATATATTATTCAAGAAGTTACCCAAGAAGTATCAGAACCGCGTTTGAAATTAAGATTGTTAATTCGAATAAATTTCGAATCATTCAATTCTGACCGGAATTTGCAACTCTAAACCGGTGTCGCATTATATTGATGTACAATATGTGGACCCGCCGGCAGTCCACATTTTACAATGTATGGGTCACGAGAGTAGGATAGTTGAGCCTATCGGGGTCTTTTCACCTTACATGCAAACTTCCACCGCCTGAGATGGAGGCTAAACACCGCTACAGTATACAGGCTAACACCTTTCTCAGGTGTGGTCCCGCCGTAAGTCGGAAATTCTGGAAACTAGGAGCCACGAGAGTAAGATATTTGAGTCTTGCCTTGTCGATTTACCCTGTATACAAACTGTCACCGCCTAAGATGGAGGCTGAACACCGCTACAGTATGATGGCTCACACCTTCCTCAGGTGTGGTCCCGCCGGAAGTAGGCAAATTTGAAAACTAGGAGCCACGAGAGTAGGATAGTTGAGTTTAGCGTGGTCGATTAACTCTCTACTCAAACTTTCATGGTCTTCGAGTAATTCCGAAGATCACTACACTGAAAGCGCACTGGTGCTGGGAAAGGCCAATAGCGGCCCACGTTAAACGATTTTGTAAACCTGCAGCTTATACGATGCACAGTTTGCCTCTGCCAAACGTAGATAATCCTGGACTATGATGTATTCGCCTTAAAGACTTGAGTGGAACCATCTCCGTAGACTTCACCGACCGTTGATATCAACGGTTGGGCGGGAGCACGAACTTTTGATCGACCGTTGTATTCAACGGTTGGGCAGGAGCCCAAATTTGTGATAAGTAAGTACAGTAGAACATGTGTATAATTGTGGGCTAGCTGTCGAGGATCGGGCAAGGAGTTGTTGGGAATTGGTCGAGAAGTTGTCGGGCATTGTCAAAAATTGGGCGACAAGTTGTTCAGAATTCTCTAATGTCTGCGAAAGTTGTCCTGCATTCGTACGCCTGCAGGACAACTTTTCGTCCGATTCTCGACAACTAGTTTTACCTGAGTACCCTATATTCGAGCCGGAAGGGACTATTCTAGAGTATAATGAGCGTTCCCAATTATTGAAACTTCGGATGTAATTTTGTGAAAGTGATCAGACTTCATGCTAAAATCAGGCGTTTTGACCAAGCATTTTACTTGTCCGAGAACTTTCGCTGCACCCTGTATAACCTTTGACCCCTATCTCGGAGATACCCTGGCAGAATACCGCAGTGATAAGGATATCTCCACATTGATTTCGCTCGAAATGAGCAACTATACCTTACTTTGGGTGCGGCAACGGGTAGGGGTTGCTAGTAATTTCCAGTTCTGTAGCTCTGCGACACACAAAATTTGACAATGTTCGGATTTTTGGCAACTTTTGGCAGTGTTTTCGTGAGGGTTCGCCCAAGAGCCATTGCGAATGCACCGTTGTGTCGGAGATTGTAAAAAGAAGTTAGCTACGAATACGAGCAACGTTACTGAAAAAGGGCACAAGTGCGAAAAAGCAACCAAATAATGTGAGGCGAAGCCTACCAGCGCAGACTGGATGCTCGGGATTTCTTGAACGCACACTGTTGTATATCGCTGTATAGAGCGGTGATCTTGTGCTGGAAAGCAGAGCTTTAAACAGATGGTTTTTGTATTCGATTTAGTCTGACGCATGGACCAGGCGGCTGGTCGTGCGGTGTTGGCGGCATCACTGGCCAACGGGGTTTCGATTCGCGCGCGGCGATCTACCGTCGCAGCCCCGTCCATTCACCCGACTAAGTTTATTACTCATTCAATACATCGCGTTCTACCAAATTTCTAGCAAATATAATGTCAATGCCCACATCGAAGAGAACGAGGGATGTATGTATGGTTTCCGTTTTCGATCTAGTCTGACGCATAGACCAGGCGGCGGGTCGTGCGGGGTTGGCGGCCTCACTGCAGAGTGGGGTTTCGATTCCTGCGGGATGATCTACTGTCGCAGCCCCGTCCATTCATCAGACTAATCTTATTATGCTAACTTTACATAATCCGAAAGAGCTTACCGGCATGGCTCTCCCCTGCTCACTTGATCACCGCCCGAGAGTGCTCGTGGTCTGTTTGGACATCTCGCTGTACGCACTGGCGAAATGTAACTGAAATAATTGTGAGAAAATCAAAGGCGAAGAAAACCGCATCCGATCCTCATGCGAAACGGGGAGGGCCTTCAATTTACAGGTTTTGAGGAAATACTGCAACAAAGAGCACAAGCGAGTTCAAAAAGTTCACTGTAATGCGTGGAAAGACGTGGTTTGGAAGTAAGACTCGACCAACAGCTTGTTCCCATACCAGGTTTTGTTGACAAGTAAAATAAAGGTCAGGCGCAGTGGACAGAAAATAAACTCTTTTTCGTAGAGCTCACCAATTTTTCTCTTGATTGCGCTCATGTGGATCTTTTAGGAGCTCTCTGAGTTTGTTAGCGAACCACTCTTTACGAGCAGGTGATATGAATCTGGAACGAGAATGAGCAAACGAGGGATGAACAATTCATATTTCGCTGATGCCCACCGAGGTCTTTCTCCACCTTGCCCACGTGTGACTTCTGAAGGCGGACAACGTTGGGTTGGATATTTAGCGGTCTGGTGCGGTGATCTGCCTCTAAACGACACAAAAATTTTGATCATCCAAGAAGAGCATGTACACTTATCCACGTATCCAAACATTATTTCGCACAAATTCTATTATTCAATTATTTTTAGTTTTGCTTTTGTTTTTGTGCTTGACTGTTTGTTGCGGTAGAAGAGCTTCTCTTATGAAAGGGAGTTATGTTTAGAAAATAGTAGAAATGCATATGAATATGTATATGGCTAGGTGAAACCTATTATTGACGGCGTCACACAGAGAACATAAAATCTTTATCTAAATTCTAAACTACGAATACAATTCGGCCGGTTCACGAGTGCACATTGCTGCCCGTGGGCTCCGGCCGCTGGCGGCCGCCGGCGGTTTCGAGCGTTCTTTTTTGCGAATACCATTTTCGGCGGAAAATGGCAGTCTTACCAAAACTGAATTTAATGTTTATCGTCATGCTCATCAACACTACATTACGATAGAAGATTAATGTCAAGAACAAAACTTTAAGTGCCTTTTTTAGATTCTTCATTTTCATCAGACTTTGAACAGCATAAATTCTTTTCTAATGCAACGGTTTTTTGATCGTTCTACAGTGCGTTGCAAAATTATACGACATACCCCAAATTCCGCGGCTCCGGATTCGCGTGATTTGAGGAGACAAACGGTAAACGCCAATCGATGCAGCTTCCTCGAAAACCCCTGGGTACGAATCTTCATGAAATTGGAGCAAATAGCGGGGACTGGCAACGGAAATTGTCAAAAATGACCGTTACAAAATTATTCGACATAGCTGACGTTCTCGCAAAGATTTCCATTCTACACCCTCTGTATCAGTTTGTTCATGGTAAGAACCATCAGAAACCTGAAGTTAATAGTCCTAGGAATCGCCTTGCCGTTGAACCACTTCTAAAACTTTGTTTAGTATGTTTCAACCCAGCTTTTTGTGAACGCTCTTTCCGATCGGCGCGCATTCCGTCATAATGGCTAGTTTAAGCAAAGCCACACGCTCGTATTGTCTGCTCTGGCTGCAGATTCAACGCCCAAGAATACCACACACGTTTTCCAGTGGCTTGAGGTCCTGTGAACCGACTGGCTATGTTAGCAAATTGACATGATCGGCTTGCAACCTAGCCTGCGTCGTGCTACCTACAAGATGTGAGGCAGGATGCGGACTAGAAAGAAACGGAAATGATTTTCTGATCATCTGTGAGGTTCGTAGGTCATGCCTCAAAAACCTGGTCCACCACCTGAGTCCTGGCGATACATTATTCTTTCTCCTTCAAGGTTCCCACTTAAGAATAGATCGGGTCCGTAGGTGGATCCTTTGAAATCCTTTTTTATCGGTCGAAATCAAGTTCAGTCCGAACGAATCTGCTGCATTATAATATTTCTATTTATTTTATCTAAGTATTCTAAGCATTGGTGAGATCAACGAAAGGACTAACACTTATCCTCGTGTAGGAACTCTGGAGGAGAATGTGTGTGGGAAAAATAAGGTGTCGAACCAGATCCAGGTGGTAGACCAAGCTCCTGAACATGACCTATGAACATCACAGATTGTCAGACTGTGATGGAAAAGCATTTGCAGTTCTTTCTAGTTTGTATTCTCACTTCTTGCCAGTAACTCGACGCAGGCTCAGGGTCAAGCTCACGGTGGTCCGCGCACCACCGTGGGATCGGGGGGGGGGGGTAGTTATTTTTTTGGGAAAACTTGAAAAATTCAGGGGAAAACTGGAAAAGTTCCAAAACTCATGTCTAGATAGGTGAAAAAATAACTTTTTTCAAAAACTGAACTTCATCTACCCCCGTTCGGACATGGAAAAAATCGGCCCAAAAATCGAAAAAGGGTCGTCTAGATACATGGCCTAATGCAAGATTGCAAACTGTAGACATATGTTAGAAAATGTTAACGTCCGGAGGTGAGCTCACAAAATCGATTTTGAGCCGAGTTATTGCCGGTCAAAGGTGCGGTGGTCCCACGGTGGTCCAAAAGACCAACCGGACTACCGTAGTCAAAAACGGAGGCCAAAGATTTTTCCGGTGTCTGATATGATTTTCAGCTTTGCATCTGGCTAAAATTTTTCAATATCGGCAGCGCATGGAACGCTGATCATCCCCTTTGGAATGGTGATGCCCTAAAAATTAAAAAAAACCTCCAAAATGAAACGAGTCAGTAAAGTAAACTAATTTTTTCACACTTCCTAGAGGGTCGTTTTTAGCCGAAAAAATGTCCCTTTCAGAGGGGGTCGTTGTTCAGGACCCGGACCACCGCAATGCCTGACCCTGCTCAGGCTTGGTTGCAGGCCGATCACAGCAGTTTGCTAGAATGGCCGGTCAGTTCGCAGGACCTCATGTCGGTGGAAAACGTGAGGCATTCTTGGGCGTTGAGTCTACATCCAGAGCAGACAATACGAGCGTGTGGCTCCGCTTAAACTAGCCGTTATAAGTGAATCGGCGCAAAATAAAAAGGGTGCTCATAAAGAGCTGGGTTCAGACATGCCAAACAGGGTTTTCGGAGTTGTGCAGCGTCAAAGCAATTTTGAAGACTGTTAACTTCAGGTTTCTGATGGTTCTTACCAGAAACGAGCTGATACAGAGGGTGTAGAATCGAAATCTCTGCGAGGACGTCAGCTACTGTGCTTATCTGGGCCAAATTCCGGTCCGCAATTGCGTCTCGACACGCTTTGCGGCCGCACGCTCCCGAGTCAGAGGAGCTTCCAGCGCCGCAGCCGCCGATCAGCTGGCTCTAGGTGGGTTTTGGAAACTGGAAACGAAGAAAAATTGGAGAACATTGTATAAAAAAGCCACATCGAGTCGACTTTGGCGCTGGAAACCTGACTGATTCGAGCGCGTGCGGCCCCAAAGCGTGTCGAGACGCAATTGCGGACCGGAATTTGGCCCAGATAAGCACAGTATGTCATATTATTTCGCAACGGTCCTTTTTGACGATTTCCGTTGCCAATTCCCCACTAGTGGCTTCAATTTTTTGGAGATTCGTATCCAGGGGTTTTCGAGGGTGCTGCATCGATTGGCGTTTACCGTTTGACTCCTCAAATTACGCGAAGTTTGGAACCGCGGAAATTGGGGTATATCGTATAATTTTGCAACGCATTGTATCACTCTATGAAAGGAGATCCAAGGCACTGTTACGTGCATTCATTAGAGGTCACTTAACGAAGATGTCAGTGAGATATTATACATCGAATAGCGATTCCTGCGGGATTTTGCTTTCGAGCCAAGACTTATGCTTTCATAATGCAAGAGGGAAACGAGATTCGAGGGTCTTTCGTGCTAATATCAGTTTCAGGTTTTCCCAACAATATTTCACGGTGGGAAGTTGTATCGTCTTGAAAAAAAAACGAATACGAGAAGCTACGTGACCTGGTGATATGCCATTTTCATCCTCCTAGAAAACAAGAAATCGATTTTCAACGTAAGCAAACTTTGCATGGATAGAGTTTAGTTGAATACTCGCTCATGTTCGAGTCTTTAACCGAGAGCATAATTACGCCCAAGTCGCTGGCACCGTTTGTCACCAAAGGCAACACTGGCCGCAGACACTTTTGCGCCCCGGTGTTGCGACGATTCACACAATTACTAGAACTTAGTCGATAAAACAAGATGCAGTCATATTCTCAGAGCATCTCACCGCAAGATGCGGAAAGGCTTTATTAAAGTTCAACTCAAGTTTTTTCGATGCCGAAAAATTGGGCTTTATTCACATTCACGAGACTTTTTTGCTTAGTTTGTCAGAATGACTTCGTGAAGTTTGATATTTGAAATTTTGAGTGAAGTTATAAGTACCTTAGAATTTGTTTCACATCAACCAGAATATAATTCATGGTATCCTGACCTCCTCACAAATGCGCTTTTAAGAAAATTCTCGGCGAGGTTAGACAACTTCGAATTTGTCTGCACAAACGTCATCTCTTGGAACTTAGTCGAATTTTAATAATTTTAATTATACTTTGTGAAGAAAAAAATTGATATCTCCGAAATTCCAAGAAATCAGAATTTTTTTATTCTTTAGAAAATCAGTGTTTTGAAAAAAATCGGAAGGAACTCTGTTAAGAAAATAATTTTCTCGTCTTATTCTTTTTTTCTTACATTTTTGTTGTAAAGAACTTCGAATTCAGAAAATTCAAGGGTTCCACTGTTTCATGAGTTCGAAAAAAATTTATTTACCCTTTTTTTCTAAAAAAAATTGAAATTCTGCAAGTCTCAGCTCAAAATGAATCTTCATTCAATCATCGATGCTTCCTCGTGGAACAGCGCGGAATTAAACCCGGAGCTATCGTGCGACGATCGCCGGATTCAGCCCTCCACCGAGATCCATGCTCACGCGGTGTTCCACCCGGCCCAGAGTTGCCAACCAGATCCCATACACATAAAATTCACTTCCCCTTGGTTTCCGAAAATGAATGCGGGTCCCGCGTGGAAAGCTTGGCTGAGTATCTGCTAAACCCACACGTGGCCCGCAGCCATTTTTTCCTCTCGCCCTTTAAATTTTGACATCTTTTTTTTGAAATTTTAGGACTTCCGTTTTTTCAGTCATTTTTAGGGAGTTTTGTTAATGTTATTGTTATTTCAGTCATCGATGCTCCCTCGTGGAACAGCTCGGAATTGAAACCGGAGTTATCGTGGGACGATCGCCGGATTCAGCCATCCTCCACCGAGACCATACCGCGTCCGCTTATCCATGCTCCCGCGGTGTTTCCACCGAGACCGTACCGCGTCCGCTTATCCATGCTCCCGCGGTGTTACACCCGGTCCAGAGTTTTTAAAATTTTTTAGGACTTCCGTTTTTTTTCGTTTTTTTTAGTTATATTTTAGGAAGGTTTGTTATTGTTGTTGTTATTTCAATCATCGATGCTCTCTCGTTGAAGAGAAAGAATAGCGAAATCCGCCTCGCCCAGTGTCAGTTTCTCCCGCCATGATGGGCGGTGCGACAGATGCGCGGTGTACAATCAATGGGTTAAACTGATTTTGATCACCGATGAACCATTTGCCTGCCCCAAGGGGTGCTACAATACAACTAGGATTTTTCTGCCAGTATAAAAGGCACAGTATATCCTCAGATATGAATTTTGTGATTTTCATTTGTTTGTGTAGTAGACCCCATCTGTATAACACTTGCCAACTGCGAGACCTCAATTCCTCCATATAAGCGAGATATAAGCGACCATCACAGGCCCGACCCCCTTCACTCACCATCACAGGCCCGGCCCCCTTCCTGATTTTCGACCTCGATATGGGCTGGATGGATGGATAAATTTCAACCGAATCTACGTTCTTGAGTCCATTACCGGCCCTTCTCATAATCCTGGCTGGCTCTCGTGCAACGATCGCGATCGAAAGGAAATACACTCCTAGGACAACTCGTCCACCAATTTTCCGCCCTCAACAGGCTTTTTTGAGGAGCCATAACTCATTTCGTAGGGGATCTTAAACGATTTCAAAGATACCTCTGTGATCAGCGTAAGACCGTCTCCAATACAAGCATGAAAACTGAAGAAGAATTTTCTGGGTGTACTGTGCCTTTAAAAGCACCGCACCAGCAGATAACCATATTCTAATTTTTGAATGCTTGTGTTGATATATCCCTAGATGTATCCCTCTAACAAATGAAAATGGCGAAAGAGCCCTTCGAAACCACAACTTAGAAAGAAAACCAGAGTTTAAAATGGCTTGAACAGCTGCGCTGGAGACCAAAATCTTTTGTCGGAGTGCTTTGCAGCAGCCCCTTCATATCTTCATCATGGTGTACATATTATTGACGTGGAGCTCAATAGCTGAGCTCCGCCGAGGGAATGACGACAGAAAAAGATAGTACATCCAGTCGACACTATACTTGTTATCCGAAGGTAATTCTTCGGATAATGGATCGATTCGGATAATGCCGATTTTAAAATTCCCAGATATTGGTTCGATTCAGATAACGCGTTTTTTCAAATTTTCGGAAAATGGATCGATTCAGATAATGCCATTTTTCCAATGATTCGGATACGGATAACCGGTCGAATAACTTCGGATAACTTCGAATATTTTCGGAACAAAGTTGAGGCAAAACGCTGAAATATAAACCAGGCACTCAAAGCAAGTCTTTGAAAACATCCATAATTGAGCAAACAGTAGTCCTTCATTGCATTTGCAGTAGGTTCACATACAAACTTCAATCTTCACATATGCATATTAAAAAAATATGGAAACAAATCTTCAATTATTCTGTCGTCGTTAAGAGGCACAGTATTATCCATACACAGATTTTTCAGGACAACTAGCTAGTAAAAAGAAAAACAAACAAAATACAAAATAGTACAAAAAACTATACGAAAAACGTCTACACTGAATAACTTGTTACTTGGTCATCTCACTTCACCACGCCCAATACAGAGTTCCATCTTGTGGGAGGACGGCCTAGAGGCCGGCGGCAATCACGTGGTAACCAGACCGTTGTACGGAAGCTCCATCGGTCATCCATGCGGCGCATCACGTGTCCTGCCCATCGGTGATTAGACTGGGCCATGAACAGAAGAGGGTTCATTAACTGCGACTGCTTTCGAAGATCAGCACTGCGTAGGCCACCAGCTCGCTGGGCACGACGATTAGTCTTCAGTGGTCTGCGTTCCAAGGCCCTGAGAGCTGTCCTTATGGCCTGTGTGGTCGCCTTCATTTCCGCCCATGTCTCGGTTCCATAGCACAACGCAGGTAGCACCGTGGTGTCGAACAAACGTGCTCGTGTCTTCACATCCCGCAATTTGTCTGTCACTTCCACTATCGATCCAAGTGCAGACCAGGCCGCTCGTCGTCTCCGTCCGATCTCCGTAGACAAGTCGTTTTGCATGTTCACCTCTCTTCCGAGATAGACGTAGCTGTTCGTAGTGGGTAGGGGAGTGCCAGAGAGACGAATGGGGCTGTCGTCACACCACTGGTTGCGCATCACTTGGGTTTTCCTCAGATTCATTGTGAGGCCGATCGCTTTTCCTGCAGCGTCCAGTTCGTTAAGCATTCCTTCGACTTCTGCGGAAGACGAACCCAGCAGCACAATGTCGTCAGCGAAGCGCAAGTTGGATAGTCTGCACCCGTCTATGAGGATACCTTTGCCGTCCCAGTCGATGTGGCGCATCACGTCTTGTAACGCGGTCGTGAACAGCTTCGGCGAGATGGTATCTCCCTGTCTGACACCCTTTCCAATCGACACCTTCAGTTTCCTCTCGAATAGTTGAATAATGGTGTTGCTTCCGTTGTTGCACTCTTCCAATATTCTGATGTACTGGGCGTCAACACCAGCGTGGATGAGAGCGTTAAGAACAGCCGGGACTGCAACCGAATCGAATGCCTTGGTATAGTCAACGAAGACGAGCGCTAGAGGTAGATGGTACTTCCTTGTCCGTTCAATGACTTGCGATAGCGCCTGAATGTGATCAAGACAGCAGTAACCCTTACGGAAGCCTGCCTGTTCTCTGGGCTGGAAGTGGTCCAGAGCCTTCTCTATCCTATTCAGCAGAATTTTCGTAAAGACCTTGTACGGCACTGAGAGTAGAGCGATTGGCGTGTATTTGTTGATGTCATCCCGATCACCCTTTTTGAATAGGAGTATCGTTCTTGACGATTTCCACTGCGCGTGAGCGAATCCTTGCACGAGGTATCTGGAGAAGTGTTCCGCAAGAACTTTCCATAAAGGTGAACCACCCGCTCTGAGGGACTCGGTTGTAATGCCATCTGGTCCAGTAGCTGTGTTTTCCTTCACCCCTTTGACAGCAAAAGCAACTTCACTCTCAAGGATTGGAGGCGGGTAATCTGCTATTGCAGGTAGTGGGCTACGCGGCACGGACAGTCTTGAGTTGAAGAGAGTGCTGTAGAAATCCACCACAATTTTTTCCATACCAGCGCGGGACGTGCAAATGCAACCCGAGGAATCCCGAAGTGCTGACACTTGTTCTCTGCGATTTGACAGCTCTCTCCGACAAAACCTGATGCTCTTCCTCTGGTTCACGGTGTCCAACAACTTCCGCGCTCGATATTGCTTCAAATCGCTCGATACCCCAGCTCTGCAAACTTTGCTGATCGTAACGCGTTCCAAGTGACTGGTGTTCGGATCGAGATGTACCAGGCGGCGTTTTTCCAGCAACAGTTTAGTCTCCTTGCGCAGCCTCTCAATTGGTTCCACTGCTCCAACCAATGAATTTTTTTCGGCGTCCTTTATCTTGCGACACAGGTCCTCGTAATCGTCTGTGGGATCATCAAAAACATTCCATTGCGTATCGGCTACACTGCGCTGCATCACTTCTAAATCCACTGTTCGGACTTTGCTGCAAAATCTCTGACTAAGATGTTTCCTCGTTAAGTTGTTGTGAAGTCGAAGCTTTGCACGAAGAATTCTGTGGTCAAAGCCTGTCACGAATGATGGAACAGTGCCGACGTCTAGGAGGGCCCATCGCCGATTAACGAGAATATGGTCAATCTCATTGGTCGTCGTTCCGTTCGGTGACTTCCAGGTCCATCTTCGACTTTCGGGCTTCTTTTAAAACGAATTACCGTGGAACATACGTGCGCTACACAAAAAGTCTGCCAAGCGAGAACCGTTATCGTTTCTGATGTTGCCTCCATAAGATCCGATTCTTCCTTCTCCATCTACTGCTCTTCCGAGGACAGCATTGAAGTCGCCCAGACAAGTCTTGTAAAAGCCTCTTTCTTTAGCTACTACATCCTCGAGTTGTCCGTAGAACTCATGGAGCTCATCATCCGCAGCAGCTGATGTTGGTGCATATGCGTTGATGATAGAGATTGCTGGGTGCCCTTTGGGCTTGAGTCGTAAAACGGCCAGGCGCGGGGAGTAGATGAAGTGCGAATCCATAGTGTGTGCCATGGTGCTGTTGAGTAAGAAGCCAACACCGCCAACATTCCGTCCCTCCACTTTTTTTTCGAGAACCAACAATCTTCCATCTTTCAATTTCTGCACGGAATGTTCGTCTTTGTCTCCTGTACTGCTATAACATCGTAAAGTATTCGATCCGCAGCTCTCAGAAAGACGTCCTGATCCGCTTCAGTTGAAAGAGTTCGGGCGTTGAAAGAGCAAAATTGTATACAGTCGTGATGCCTGTGTTTGTCCGGTCCAGTTTGTCCGTTTCCATAAAACGTCCTGCGTACTCCGAGATTTGATCGTCCCTCACCGGTTGCCATACCTTCCGACGTCGTAGACGGCTGGGCGCGGTGTGCGGAGGACTGGGGCAGCTGATTGGATGTCGATGCGTAAAGGCATTGGTCTCCTAGATCTCATTCTTAGCCGGGCAAGGGCGTGGGATGAGCCCCATGAACGCTTCAGCGCTGGCTTGACGCTGACATTCTAGGGGGGAGACAGTTTGGATCTGTTCGTCGTTCACACCAAGGCTTGCCAGGCAACCCTACAGGGTCTGTGAACGCTTCCACCGTACACCAACGAGGAGGTAGATCCCTGTATCTCATGTGAAAATCCTAGATTGATGTACTAAATAGAAGGCGGTACGGAAAAGTGGGCGCGGCCTAGTGGAATTTTATTTGATTTTATTCAAAAATTATCCAATTTTATCCGAAATTTTACCTGAATTTTATCCGATTTTATCCGAATTTTATCCGAATTTTATCCGATTTTATCCATTTTTTGACCCTTCGGATAATGGTTCGATTCAGATAGTGCCGATTTTGAATTTCCCGGATATTGGTTCGATTCAGATAATGCGTTTTTTCAAATTTTCGGATATAGGATTATCCGAATCTCGGATATCCGGTCGGAATCCGAAAAAGAGTGATTCGGATACTAAGTATAGTCGACACGGGTCGCAGCGAGGCTTTTGGTTTCCTCCTGCAAGCTAAGGCCTAGTTCATACTTACCGCGACAGGTCGCGCTACATAGTGTCTGTCATACATATCGACCGAGAATCGATATGGATGATATGCACTGTCGCTGTCGCGGGTCGCGCGAAGTGTGCACTAGGCCTTAGTTTGCGCCAAAGCGAACTACGCCAGCATATAAACCGAGATTTTCAGCGCGATCAGTGCCGACTGTAGGTGGTTCTGCTTGCCTGCAATGCATTTCAGATGAAAGAAGGATAAGAGTAGAAGGATACCTCTTACGAAATTTTTCATCGAGAGCTAACAATTGTCTGCGCAGGATTATTTATTGATTTCTGGAAGTGTGGGGTGTGCAATGTATGTAGGTGTGAAGTTTGCTCCCGACTAGAGCGGGTGCTTGAAAGTAACGGAATTGCCGAGGTTATTAGTGGTTTCCTTCATCTTCCATACTTGAACCTTGGGAAGGTGCTTGATGTTGGAGTGGATATGTTGTGGCATTTCTCGGTAATTTGTCTCTCAAGTCATCATAGCTTTATGTTCAGCAGGAAAAGTATGAGAATATCTCGCACTAACTCCTGTGGCTCTATTCACCTTTCCCATGCAGCTCATCAGAAGGTGGCCGACGTTGGCCTGGATATGTTGCAACGTGAAGACTCCGTCCATAGCAGACATCCTAGCGTTAAGTGACCGTAATGTGACGCTGGGGGTTTGCATCTTCAGCATTTGTTATTGATCTGACTGCCCAGCGACCACTGCAGCCGGCCAGTCGCTGAGACGGTTGAGGCATAGTTACCGTAACGGCTGTCACTATTATTATTGATACCATCGTTAACCACGTGCCCTCCTCGGACACATTACTTGCGGCAGCCGTCGAGCGTCATGCGCCAGCGTTTCAGCGCTGGCGCAAGCTGCTTTGACACCTTGATGCTTTGACGCTGATCGTCTGCTATGAAAGGAGCCTAAGGCAGCGCGTCCATAGCAGACGTCCTAGCGTCAAGTGACCTAAAAGTGGCGCTGGGGGTTTGAATCTTCAGCATTTGTTCATGATCTGACTCCCCAGCGACTCCCCAGCGACCATTGCAGCCGGCCAGTCGCTGACGGTGGAGGCATAGTGATCGTAACGGCTGTCACTAATATTATCGATACCATCGTTAACCACGTGCCGTCCTCGGATATGTTGAGTGCGCCAGCCGTCGAGCGTCATGAGCTAGCGTTTCAGGGCTGGCGCATGATGCTCCGACGCCTTGACGCTTTGCCGCTGATCGTCTGCCTATGGAAGGAGCCTAAGGCACGTGGGAACTGGGAGAAAATTTCTCTTGAGATTCCCAGAACTGACCTCCGATTTAACAATTTCACATGCAGAGCCGGCTCTGCTATTTCCTCCGTGAAATTAAACTTTATGAATGTGCTCCATTCTTTTCCATCTTTCGAAAGCAAAGTTTCAACTATTCTTCTTGCGTAGTAATGTTTGTTTATGATTATCGGCTGTGTATATTTCTAAAGAAAAGTATAACAAAAATCATAAATATGAAAAATTTTTGTCCCGATTATTCTCATTTTTTCGACCATGGGTGATGCGGTAGATTGAAATGCTTGCGCAAGAGGCAGATCAGAGAGTTGTCACCGGATGGATACTTTGCTTTCCCCCGTGAAAGTTGGCGCAAACTCGCTGTCATCTTTTGTGATATACGTGCAAAGAGTTTGCGTCAACCTTCATTACGGAACGAAAAGTACAATACCGCCCGCGACTTTGGGAAAAACGGCGTTTTCGGCGTTTTTTTCCGCCGCAAACCGCCGCTTTGTCATAACTTCGTTCAAAGTGGTCCTTTTGGGTCGCTAGGGGCATATTTAGAATCAGTATCAAGAGCTCTTCATTTTGAGCTCACACATGTCTTACCCTGCAAACAAGGCATATAGGGTTTACAGAATCAATCGAGTGTACGAAAACTGAAGCTGGATATCAAATTGTTGTAAATATTTGAATTCATGCCAACCGCACAGATCAAGGACGAGTTATATACAAGTACAATACACGCACTACAATACCCGCACTAATTTTCTCAAAAAAAAACCGCAAAAGTCGCGAAATCGCGACTATTCGCCATAACTTGGCTCAAAGTGCTCCAACTGAGCTCTGGAGGACATATTTCGAATCAGCATCGAGAGCTCTTCCTTTTGAGCATACACATGTCTTACGGGCAAACAAGGCATATAGAGCTTACACAATCAATCCATTTGGAGAAAGGAAAAATCAAGTAAATCGTTGTTCTTCAACGT
The DNA here is from genome assembly GCA_029168955.1 of Aplectana chamaeleonis. Lineage (NCBI taxonomy): Eukaryota > Metazoa > Nematoda > Chromadorea > Rhabditida > Cosmocercidae > Aplectana > Aplectana chamaeleonis. The sequence goes on from JAPDOI010001519.1 coordinate 115,280, forward strand.
AATGCCACGTCCAACTCAACAGTGTAAACGATATAGACAGCAGGGAACGGAGCTGTCCGCGGCTGACCGACGTTTTCTACAAAGTTTCAGATTTTCGCATTTTCAAACCTGAATATTTTTGCCATTTCCTGAGCCACAAGCATCCTTTTGCTTAGATTTAAGGGCAGAAGCAATGCCCACCGCCGAATGTCTCTGATTCTCTCCATAATGAGAAACTCGGAGAAAATCTAGATTGCGAAAAGTGGTTCCTAGCGATATCCAATGAGTGACGTTTGACCGCAGCCCATCAAGGAGACCAGAAGTAACTGCTGGTAGCCTTTGCAGTTCCTCGCAGCTCACGATAAATACGTAGTTTTGAAAACCAGTCGCTATTTTTCGCGATCCATTCTTTCTAACCCGGATTGTTGTTATCACAAAATTTTCTTTGTTTTCTGCGGCTCCGCTAGCCGCGATCAGCCAACGCAAGACATTTAGAATCTTCGTGATTAGGGCTTCCCAATGGTATAATGTTTGTTAAGGTTCAAACTCAAACAAAAAGGTTCTGAGTCCTTCGTTCATATCCAAAGGAGCGATTTACTGCCGGTCCCTCGCTTTGCTCTCTGCTTCCCCGCGCCCTCTTTTGAAGATGTCGAAATCTTCGCGCTGCAGTGTCTCGCATACATTTCTCAGTAAGCGAAGTACCCCGAAATTGATTGATTTCCGGCAGCCGAAATGGACTCGGGGTACTAGCGGGAAGATGGCGTCGGTGGAAGCAGGAAGAACGAGTGGGGGTAGAAGGGATTTGAAAATATGGATAGTCTTTACAATTAGGATACGAAGGACAAGAACTGAACTGGAGCGGAGTAAACCTTATGGGTGGTCTAATTGCTAAATATCGAGGGCTCGAATTTAATGAAAAGAATTGTACTGTACGGGTGGTTCTCAAATCTTCTCATCAATCTGACTGCCGCGTTGCATCACAACACGTTACGGTCAATGTCATGCAATGTCACTCCACGCGATGAGTCATTAACAGTATAGTTGTACACATACGAAATTTTCGAAAGATTTTTCGAAATTTTCTTCGTTCGTTTTCGTTCGAAAATTCGTCAAACAAAATTTTTCAATTTTCGTTCGAAATCCGATTTTTCGAAATTTTTTTGAAATTCATTCGTTCGGAATTTTTTCGAACAAATTTGGAAAAAAATTTTGAGCTTTCCAACAAATTTCCAAAAAAGTTCGAAATTTTCGACGAATTTCGAAAAAAATTGAAATTTCGATTAGTTTCGAATTTCGTTCAAACGACCTCCGAAATTTCGAAAGTTTCTCGAAATTCGTTCGTTCAGAATTTTTTAGAACAAAATTTTTTCAATTTTCGTTCGTTCGAATTTTTTTCAAAAAAAATTTTTTCGATTTTCTTTCGTTCGAAAATGTTTCGAACGAAATTTTTTCGATTTTCGTTCGTTCGACATTTTTTTTCGAAATCGTACAACTATAATTCACAGGCATTTATGAGCCACGTAAATGGAATCATTCAGGCTTTGATAGAATTCTATTCGAAATCCTTCTAAAATTTCGCCAATCAAATTCGAGCCCTCGATATTTAGCAATTAGACCACCCATAAGGTTTAGTCCGCTCCAATTCAGTTCTTGTCCTTCGTATCCTAATTGTAAAGACTATCCATATTTTCAAATCCCTTCTACCCCCCACTCGTTCTTCCTGCTTCCACCCAAGCCATCTTCCCGCTAGTACCCCGAGTCCATTTCGGCTGCCGGAAATCAATCAATTTCGGGGTACTTCGCTTACTGAGAAATGTACTCAGGAACTCGTGGTTGTCAGCTGGAGCCCACAACTCCTTGCTGTTGTGACGTGGAAGGCGAAATAGTCTGCCGTTGTTACCTCGAAGCCATTTTTCGTCTTGTTTTGCACTTTCCAATGTGACCCAAGTGTGACGCGCCATATTTCGCAAGATTTTACCCGTATTGATGTTGTGAGACGGCGACCTGAGCCAATCGTAGGCGTGAAAAACGGCGAGAGTCAGGCAGAGTCAGGCAGATCGTGAGAGAGCGCAAACAGTCAGACCTCGATCCCGCACTTCGTCATCGTTCAGATCGTCATTTCGATTTTTTCTCAACAGATTCGATTCCGAATCTGTTGTTCCTAGAATCTGTTTTGTTTCTAATTGTATTTGTCCGCTGATTCGTGTTGAGAACATCCAATTACCCACAAGGAACGACTTTGGAACACATCTATTGAAGAAATCCGCAAATCTCAAAATCCAGCGTTCTCCATTCTTTTGCGTTCAGGGTTATTCGAAGTTGAAAAAAGCACTTGCTCATCGCCCATCTCGTCATTTCGGTTTTCCTACAACAGATTCGCTTCCGAATCTGTTGTTTCTAATTCTATTTGTCCGCTGATTCGTGTTGAGAACTTCCAATTACCCGCAAAGAACGATTTTGGAACACATCTATCGAAGAAATCCGCAAATCTCAAAATCCAGCGTTCTTCATTCTTTTGCGTTCAGGGTTATTCGAAGTTGAGAAAAATTGCCTTTGGAAATTGTCGAGGCCGGAAATTTCTCGATTCTTAAGCACAGACTATTATAGTGAGGATTCCGAATATTCGAGTTCGAATAAGTATTCGAATTCTTCGAACGAATTTTAATTGGAATATTCGAAAAGTGGAAATATTCGAACATCATTCGAATTCGACCATTTGCAAAAGGTGAATATTCAAACAATATTCGAATTTGACTATTCGCGAAAAGTGAATATTCGAACATTATTCGAATTCAACAATTCGCAGATGTGAATATTTGAACGCTAATCGAATTCGAATACTCGAGCTGGTTCAACGAAAATTATTAAAATTAGCTCTGATATATGAAGGAATCGACATACTTTCCAAGACTGGATTCATTTTCATCACTACTCCACTGTTCCACTTTCCCAAAGAGCTTAACATCTTTGCCCACCTACGTCTGAAGAGGCTACTAGGGCGATTCTAACAGGGGAGCCACCGATGTTTTAGATTTGGTCGTGCTCTCTCGGCAGTCGGGCCCTCTTTCCATTGCATATGGCCACGCCCAATTCTCCGCGCTGCGACAATTTTGGAAGAGGAGAAAATCCCGGACTGATGTTATAATATGGCGCGGCGGCACGGAAAATGGGCGTACCGTAGTGGGATGACAATCGGCACCCCCCCCTTTTCTGGTGATAGCACCGATTTGGCTGAAACTTCGTCAAGAGGCTTTTAAGCTGTGTTTTAAGAGTACCTTATTCTTTTCGCGATTTTCGAAGGATTAATGAGGAATAAGGGTAGGTTCTTTCCCATTCGCCTACTAGAACCCACTTTAATCTTTCGGAAAGTGGACAGCGGATTTGTAATATCGATACCAGAGAACCTCTTTGCAAAACTTCCTTTTTTTTGTTCACAGTGTGTTTGTGCTCTGAATATTTCGATACATCATGTCTTTCTTGGCGCCAATATTCTTTATGGTGGTTTCAGCATGGCTGCGTCATTTGGTGAATCTTCGGTATCTTATTCGGCAACTCCCCGAACTTCTAAAGGTAAGTAGATTTATATTTCATAGTTTTTTTCGGGTTTCTTCTCTGAGAAAACGTATAAAGTCTGTCCAATTGGAACCGTCCGCCCACGCGGTCGGCGTGCGCGTAGCTGTCGCGAAGGCATTTTTCGGACGAACCTTTCCGTGGCTGCAGACAGCTAACTACAGTACTATTCACTATTCGTCTGATATGCATTCCTGCTCATCGATTCATAAGTCTAAATCAATGCCTCTAGACGGCCGCTTGTCACGCTCGCAGACCGCGTTGGCGGACAGTCTCACTCGGACTAATTTTATGTATGTATGAATTATTTCGCCGCGGTCCGCAAGTGATTTCGCCGCGGTCCGCACGGCGCCTTGAATCTGTCGAGTTGGCGCCTTGAACCTGCCGATTCGGTGCTTCGAACCTGCCGATTCGGCGCCTTGAACCTGTCGACTCGGTGCTTCGAACCTGCCGATTCGGCGCCTTGAATCTGTCGAGTCGGCGCCTTGAACCTGCCGATTCGGTGCTTCGAACCTGCCGATTCGGCGCCTTGAATCTGTCGAGTCGGCGCCTTGAACCTGCCGATTCGGTGCTTCGAACCTGCCGATTCGGTGCTTCGAACCTGCCGATTCAGTGCTTCGAACCTGCCAATTCGGCTCCTTGAACCTGTCGACTCGGTGCTTCGAACCTGCCGATTCGGTGCTTCGAACCTGGCGATTCGGCGCCTTGAATCTGTCGAGTCGGCCCTTTGACCCTGCCGATTCGGTCCTTCAATCCTGCCGATTCGGCGCCTTGAATCTGTCGAGTCGGCGCCTTGAACCTGTCGATTCGGTGCTTCGAACCTGCCGATTCTGTGCTTCGAACCTGCCGATGTTATTTTTCTCATTCGGGATAGCGACTACCATTGCGCAAAACATGATCCACACAGAAAGATCTTGAGGAATCGTGCTCATGCTCCCAAGCGTTTCATTCCCGTGAGAACTGCCATATACGGTCGCTTTAGGAACTTAATTTTTGCGATAGACACCGAAAAATGCAATTTTTTCACAAAGAAACCTTACGACCCCCCCCCGGATCGGCAGGTTCGAAGCACCGAGTCGGGAGGTTTGAAGCACCTAGTCGACAGATTCGAAGCACCGAATCGGGAGGTTTTAAGCACCGAATCGGCAGGTTCAAGGCGCCGACTCGACAGATTCAAGGCGCCGAATCGGCAGGTTCGAAGCACCGAATCGGCAGGTTCAAGGCGCCGACTCGACAGGTTCGAAGCACCGAATCGGCAGGTTTGAAGCACCGAATCGGGAGGTTCGAAGCACCGAATCGGGAGGTTCGAAGCACCGAATCGGCAGGTTCGAAGCACCGAGTCGGCAGGTTCGAAGCACCGAGTCGGGAGGTTCGAACCTGCCGAGTCGGCAGGTTCGCGGCGAGTTTTCTCAGACTCGCGGTATGCTTTTATTTGCAGACCGTCGCTCAAATCAGGTTGGCGCAGAGGTGGCTAAGCCCCGATCAGTTCGATGATGATGGTGAGTGGATCTACAATTGAAAAAACACGGCGTTACTAATATATAATATTTTAGAAGCTCTAGATTCCACGCAGGGTGCCCTTCCTCCTGAACCTATTAGGAAACAGTTTACCTCTTTGCCCGAGCTAAAGAGACCTCATCAGAACGCGTCCCGTTCCAAAGCACCACGCTCCCAGAAAACGGTTGCGAAGCATCTCGTGTCCAGAAAACCGCAAGGATTCAATCGTGGGATGAGGGAGCATTTTCAGCATTGAAGCAGTCGCGATTACCGGTGCGGTTCTGTTTTAGGAGTTGCTGATGTCTCTCTGCATGTTCAAAAACTTTGTGAATCTCAACATACGCCATATTTCAACATGGGCAGCAGCAGACCCGATTATCATGAGGAAAGACGACCGCTTAAAGAAGGTACGATTCAAAAATAATGTTTCCGACCAGGGCTGTGCGGAGTTGTTCGGTTTTTGAATATCAGGTGTATTTTGAGCTGTTCCGCTCCGCGTCCGTTTCCGACTTTTTGAGCCCTGAAACGTAAGAAACACTGCTGCACGGGTAATGGTGGTGGGTCTAGGCCAGCGTGTTCGGAGGACGGCAGGAGACGGTGTGGAAAAAGCTGATTTTTCCCAGGCCGTTGCGTCAATATCCAGAGGAGCTGCGACCCCTCGTTGACCAAATTGTTCAGGAGTTTTGAAAATTTTAACGATCCCCTCTCGAGATCAAAAATTGCTTTAGCTTTTTTTAAGTGACAAATCGAGAAAAATTTCAATTTAGTGGGTGTGAAGGACAAATTTTAATTTTTCTCAGGATTTGAGTTTCTTTTAGAATTCTCTTTTTTCCTCAAAAATTTTACAAGGCCCCCAATTTTTTTTTATTTTCAAATATTTTCACGACCAACGTTGCGCCGAGTCGCAACTCTGCTCAACCATGGCTTGAAGGCATCATGAGGGGCTGAAAATCATTCTGGATCACAGACTTTAATCTAATGTCTGAGCCTGGCTGAGATCCTCAAATAGTTCGGGGTTCTGGAATTTCGCCTCTCAAGAATGAGAATGTTGGACAAAAATGGCGTGGCTGGAATCTGACCGCTTTTTGGTGTTTTTTAAAGTTTTTTTCAGAGAATCAATGATTTTTGTGGGTCTTTCCGCTGAAGTCCTCTTATTCGTTTGTGAACCTATACAAAAGGGGATACGGACTTAGTGCACCCAAAAGGGCTTTCCGCCGTTACCCGCGGTCAGGCGGCCAGCTGTCACTACAGTATCCCAGCCCCGCCCTCCGCTGACTGCGGCCGCGCCTCCAGATTGCCTCGCCGCGCCCGCGGTGAGAGTTGCGGCAGCCGCGACCGAGCGTCATGGGCCTCCAATATATGGCTTCCTTGATATTAAAGAAGCTGAATTTGGGCGTGGAGCTTCACTGGCCTCAGGCTTCGGATCTTGGGAGCTTAAATGAACATCAAATTTTCGAAATGTTACTTTCAGATTTGAAAACTTTCAAGTTTCGCCAATGGCGCAACTCGAAAGTTGCTCTGCTCCGAATCGAGTTTGCTCAATTAGAAAAAAATTATGCCTTGCTATATAGGGCACCAGACCTTCCGTAAACCGTGGAAATATCGGAAGTGAAATTTATCGTGAACACTGCCTTCAAGTTCGCAGATTTTAATAGTAGTGAGGATCGTTTGCTACTGGGAAGCTGTGTGCCCCGATGGAGAACCTCCAATAACCACTACAAGTTCGATTCGGCAACTGATTTCTTACCGGTCCGGCGTTTTTGGCCATTGCTCTTCCGTTTCCATTTCCGAAAATTTTGGAAAAGGTTTCCGCACAGTCCTTTTTGCGACCAATTTTTTCAAATGTATTGCTGGTTTTTCAGTGGGAGTGGGAGTTTAGTGCATGTATTTTCCCAATTACACTTGTTGAAAACACCAGAACATGCGATTTGTCTGTTGCTGATCGGGGAGCTCTCCCAGAAGTGTTGACTACTTTTCTGATGAGGAGACAACAACAGCAGAGGACGATCATTCAGCTATGGGAGGTTCTCTCACATTCATATGTTCAATTCCAAGATTGTAGTTCATTATTAGACATGCTACCGAGTCTTCTATGAATTCTGATAGTAATCAAATGATTTGGATGTGTGTGTGTGTGTGTGTGTGTGTGTGTGTGTGTGTGTGTGTGTGTGTGTGTGTGTGTGTGTGTGCGTGTGTGTGCGTGTGTGCGTGCGTGTGTGCGTGTGTGCGTGTGTGTGTGTGTGTGTGTGTGTGTGTGTGTGTGTGTGTGTGTGTGTGTGTGTGTGTGTGTGTGTGTGTGTGTGTGTGTGTGTGTGTGTGTGTGTGTGTGTGTGTGTGTGTGTGTGTGTGTGTGTGTGTGTGTGTGTGTGTGTGTGTGTGTGTGTGTGTGTGTGTGTGTGTGTGTGTGTGTGTGTGTGTGTGTGTGTGTGTGAATCAAAAATTGGGTTTTTTTTTCCAAAAATAAAGCAATTCGGTCTGTTGTTATGTGATGAGGTATACTGATAACTATATATCATAAGTTTCCTATATATCGTCAATCTCTATTTTGGGAGAGGCATCGACACTGCTATATGATAGCTTATCATGAAAGTCGAGCGGATGTTTTTGAGGAAACAATTGTAGAAATGGAGAAATGTCCGCTCCGCTTCTAAGATAGCCAGATGACAGCTTTATCGCGACTCCCTAGAGATGCGTCACAAACCATAAAAGCTATATGAGGGGGGTTTATGAGTGGCTGCGTGTGCGATGCAAGGCTCGCTGCGAGCTCACCAGGGAAACTGCGTTCGATCCAACTCAGGGTGCGCCAAGCGTCGGCGAAAATGTGTGGGACCCAACTAGAAGTGCTTCAAGCGCAGCGAAAAAATGCGGTATTTCACAGGATGTGCACCAAGCGCCGAAAATGAGTGCGGGATCAAGCTGAGAGTGCGCCGAGCTCCGGTGATAGAGTGTGTGGGAACCAATCAGGAGTGCGTCAAACGCCGCTAAATAAGTGCGCGATCCCACTGTGAGTGCGACAACCGCCAAAAAATTAGTGCGAGATCCTACTGGGAGTGCGCCGAGCAATTGGGAAAGTGTGCAGGACTCAACTGGGTTCCTACACACTTTCGCCCAACAATTCTTCCAATTGCAGAAGCGTCGATGTTTGCCTGAGAGGGCGAGAGAGGCGCGGTGCGATGAAGATGAAGAAGCGGAAGCCGTATATAAAGAAGAACCGGAGGATTAATACTTTTTTTTATTTTATGATCTACAATTTGGTCAAAAAATCTTTTTTTATGTTCTTATGATTTCTAGAAGATGGATTTTTGGTGTATGATCTATATAGAAGATGAAGAATTTTTTGTAGAAGATGTATGATGATGTACGATTTTTAGTGTTTGATCTACCTATTGTTAGAAGAAATGAAAAATGTTGTTGTTTTTGATAACGTAATGTTGCATGATATGCATGTTTTTGTTGCTCTGCTTGCTAATAGATATGAAAGTTGATGGTAAAATGATTTTTTTAAAACCAGCAGCATACCGTATAGTGCGAGCGCCAAAATAGTGGGGGGGAATTAGTTTTTGTCACCTGGGGCGGCACGCACGTACGCGGCGGGTTAGGTTGGGGTTAGGCAGGGTTTGGAGCGTCGGCGCGTTTCATGATAGCAGCGCGAGGGCTAAAAGGGGGTTAGGCTAGCACTGAAAAATCGTTCCCTCGCAAACCCTACGTAAGAGGGTGGGGCAGCCGGAACCCCGTTGAGGCCCCAACTATTAATAGTGGGCAGCCGGAACCCCGTTGAGGCCCCAACTATTAATAGTTGGGGTCTCAACGGGTTTTCGGCTGCCCCACCCTCTTACGTAGGGTTTGCAAGGGAACGATTTTCAGTGCTAGCCTAACTCAGCCCTCGCGCTGCTATCATGAGACGCGCCGACGCTCCAAACCGTGCCTAACCCCAACCTAGTCCGCCGCGTACGTTGCATGCCGCCCCTGATGGTCTCCAGCAGTTCGCGGGGCGGAGTCATGCGCCACCACATCCTCGCGACCTCCAGGTGACATGCCAGAGATCTCGAGGTGACATGGGTTGATGTCACCTCGAGATCTCTGGCATGTCACCTGGAGGTCGTGAGGATGTGGTGGCGCATGACTCCGCCCCACGACCTGCTGGAGACCTCCAGGTGACAACCGGGAATTCCTGAGTATGCGAGACACTGCAGCGCGAAGATTTCGACATCTTCAAAAGAGGGCGCGGGGAAGCAAAGAGCAAAGCGAGGGACCGGCAGTAAATGGCTCCTTTGGATATGAACGAAGGACTCAGAACCTTTTTGTTTGAGCTTGAACCTTAACAAACATTATACCATTGGGAAGCCCTTATCACGAAGATTCTAAATGTCTTGCGTTGGCTGACCGTGGCTAGCGGAGCCGCAGAAAACGAAGAAAATTCTGTGATAACAACAATCCGGGTTAGAAAGAATGAATCGCAAAAAATAACGACTGGTTTTCAAAACTACATATTTATCGTGAGCTGCGAGGAACTGCAAAGGCTACCAGCTGTTACTTCTGGTCTCCTTGACGGGCTGCGGTCAAACGTCACTCATTGGACATCGCTAGGAACCACTTTTCGCAATTTAAATTTTCTCCGAGTTTCTCATTATGGAGAGAATCAGAGACATACGGCGGGAATCATTGCTACTGCCCTAAATCTAAGCAAAAGGAGGTTTGTGGCTTAGGAAATGGCAAACATATTCGGGTTTAAAAATGCGAAAATCTGAAACTTCGTACAATAGGTCGGTCAGTCGCTAAATTGTTTTTTTAAATTCAATGCTAAATTGGGCCGCACGGTAAATTAACGTCGCTCACACTCCCTGTTCCTCGCTATGACGAATCGATAAGTGAGGTGACAAGTTGGCTTGATCCTATTCCTCTGCTCTTCTTCTCTGCGCTGTGTAGCTCTGCAGCTCTGCCCCTGCATGTGGATCGAATCCACGCCGCGAGTGTGACTAAGGAGCAGTTCGGCTAGCACACGCGATGCGCTACGGAAAAACGCTGTGCGCGCTCATCGTTCTTGGGGCGCGTTAACCGAGAACCTTCGAAAAAGTAGTCGTCCCATTGTAGCCGTCCCCCTACATCATTTTTTGCATTTTATTCATGTTTTTTTGGTTCATAATGTGCTTTTCTTTGAATACTTCTCATACCATCGTTTCAATGGAGTTCGCACATTTTATACAAGTTTTACTATAGTTCTTTTTCTCTGCTTCTTGGAGCGGAATGGGAGGTGATGGTATTGATTCCGACGTCTGACACATCAACCTATATGAACAAAATGTAAAAAACGATAAGGGGGAACGGCTATAATGGAACAACAACACCTTTTTTTGAGTGCCCTCGGTTAGCGCGCCCCAAGGACGATGAGCGCGCAGAGCGTTCTACCGTCGCGGGCGTCGTGTTTACCAGCCGAACTGCTCCTTAGCTACACCCGCGGTTCGGATTCGATCCACATGCCATCTGCCCCTGTCTCCACACTGGGGAGGTCAGAATAGAAGCTCGACGAGTGAGGGGCGTTGGGGAGCGTCCGTTCACTGGCGTTTGGGAACGAGAAACAGAAAAGAAAAGGGTGCGTGTTCTCTCGACGTAACACTGCCTCAGTGCACTGACTGGCTATAGCTTGTCCCGACAACTCGAAAACCGAAGTCTGATGTAGGGCTGATAATAATCTAGAAGTGAATATGGCAGCTTCTTATGATAGAAATTTGATTCTTGCATTGCGTGGAACGCTGAGATCTGAGCAAGTTTCCAAAAACCTGTATTTTGAGAAGCATTGTTGCAAAAGAGAAGAATTTCTGCAGGAATTGCCGAAATATACTGGCCTGAAAATGAGCAATAGCCACGAAAAAAGTCGAGAACGGACAGTCTGAACAATCGATCAAGATTGACCTAAACGTGTTCCCAGAAACAAAAAATCAGTTTCAAACAGGGGCCAGAGAAACTTGAAATTTTGGGCGCGATACCACCTGTTTTACTGCACCGCTGCGCCGTACCGGGTTCCAAAAGCAGAAAATTTTTTATCTGGGATGAGGGCGGTTTCAGTCGAGAAATGGATAAGGCGTTGCCAGAAGCTCTTACACATTGAAAAGATTTGGGGATCGTTTTCAGCCAAAGTCACCGGAGTGCCGCTAAGCGGGAAATGCCTCCAGACCTGTTGTTTCTGTTTAAGGGAGTCTGTCCTGAGCGCAGTTGGAATCCCTTACCTTTTGCCCCGAGCTGAAGGCGATGAGGGTGTAGCCGCAGCGGCAGAACGGCTAAAAAGCGCTGTAAATTCTTAGGGTGATGAAAATTCAAGTTGTTTTTTGAAAGCCAAAGCCTTCGGGGTCCTCTTCTCCTGAAATCTTGTGGACCCGTCTTTTGAAATTCTTTATTTTTGTTGCTCCGTTCTTTCCTTCGGATCCTGACTAATACTGTTTTGCCCAAAATAGTCTTCCATTTTCGATTAGTCCCATTTTTTACCGGTGACAGCCACCGTGAACATGTTCATCCAACCGGACAACTAGTCCAGGCCAGAGAATAGTATCACTGAAATAAGACGATTTAGTGCGCTTTTCGCCGTTTCTTCGTAATTTTGATAACACTTGGTTGCCAACGCATTGTTTCGAGTGGAAAACTCGGTAACGAAAATGATCGTGAACACTGCCTTTAAAGGCAGCGTTCACGATGATCATCTTCATTGACTTTCCACAGTGAAATGATAGGCGAGAAGGGTCCTAGGCTCCCAGTGTCGAAAGAACGGTAAAAAACGAGCCAGGAGCGGCAAAATAACGGCTGCAAAAAAGCGTTTTGCTGCCCCAGACACGCCTGGTAGCCCAAATCCGCCCCCTCAAACTGAACAAATGAAGACTCTGATTTCAGGAATGACCAAGTCAAGGAAGTGCTGATAAGTGAGCTAATCGCTTCTTTGCACTGATAGGTATCATCCTTCTAGCGGTCAATTCCTCTACGCTCGAAAATCAACGTAAACAAGGGAGGGCCTATTTTTGCTCAAAAACGCGTCTTTCGTGTCTTTTTTTAAAGGCAGTGGTCACGATGAAAAACGTTATAGAAAAAACTACAAAAATCAGCTTAGATAAAAAACAGCTGAAAAACTATAAAGGTAGAGCGGTGAAAAACGGGCCAGAATTAGAATTTCTGGGGCCCAAAGAAGCCAGTTCATGCACACGTGCACAGCGCCGACGAAAAAGATCGCAGTCTCATGCCAAGCGGTCAAAAATCATCGACATTTAGAGTGAGAAATAAATGCAATTTTACCTGATAAAAACAGTTGAGCAATGAAAGAAAGCACTTCAGCCAATGTTTTTGACTAGATGTGTACATAAATCCAAAGGTTCATTGATTGAAATTCAATTTCAAGCCAGCTGATGTTCTTGATATAAGAGGTCATCGATGCCGATGATGTGGAGTGGGCTCGTCCATCATCAAAATACGAGAAAGTTCAGGCTTCAAATTTCGCTAAAAACAGTGGTTTTTCACGATTTTTCCTTATAGGTCCTACTGCTCGAGACCCAGAAAAGGGTTTAGAGAGAAAAAGACGACAAGCTTATTTGATCGCCGCCACTGCCTTTAAAAGCATAGTACGCGCAGAAAACCGTATGCTATTTTTTGATGATTTTGTATAGCTCGGTCTCTCTATTGAACGAAAATGTCGAAGGGGCCCATGAAAAAACCTTCCTTTGTAAAAGACAGTCAATCGGAACACATTGTAAAGTAAATACGAATTGGAATTTTGCGTCAAAATCGCCTTTTCAGGTTTGCCTGCTTTTGAAGGCATCATCATCATCTTTTTCGAAGTTTTTCTGCATATGGAGTCTGTGCCTTAACTGTTTTTCATTTTGTTTGACAGTCGTATCAACATTCTATAAAATAGTGGTAATTGACTGGTGAGAACTGGTGGCGGATCCTCATCTTCAACCACTTCCAACCTCTTAAACCAAAGACTTTGGTGCGCTAAAGTTTACCGGTGTGGTCTACTGGGCTCATTCACGAAGTTGAGCTCGAGAAATGGAAAATGGTTTCCACAGCGAACGATGGCTTTAATTATTTCGTACATAACCAAATGCAAGAGCAGGATCTTACATACAGGTTTCTCGAGAGACCCTCAACCACAGAAAAAGGCATTTAGTCGAAGTCACGGGAGGGACTGAGTATCTTTTCGAATATTTGCTCGACTAAAACAACTACGGCGCATCTTTTGAGCATAGTCGTAATCTGTGGGAATCATTCTTCGAAAAATAAAACAAAGAATCGACGGGGCTGAAATTGGAAATTCAATAAAGCTAGTCGATTCCCCGTTTCTGGTAGTCTGTAATAGCATTTTCGTATGAGGAAAATTCGTCGCTGTTCAAATTGAATGCGATAAAATAGTTGAAAACTGCTCTACTTTGGAAGCTCATAACTTTGACTGGAAATTTCTTGTTTTAAATTCTAGAAGTGAGAACCTTGTTTATTTTGTACCCTCTATCGATCGTAAACGAAAAAACATGAAAATTTGTTCTAAACTGTCACGATCCTAAAGCGAACGGGCCCATGTAAGGTATTCTGAAGAGCCTGAGTTTCCTAAGTTTTCTAGTGCTCATAAGTATGTATGGTATACCAGCCAACACGAAATGTTGCCCTTACCTCTCCTCTTTACCTTGCAAAGCCTTTGCCGTTGCTCCAGGTCTGCTTGCATATCCTGGTGCATATGCTGGCGAATTGTCCCTAAACGGTTCAATGTTAGGATTATTCTAGTGGGGATGCGTCCAAGGGTGGCACAGTCCGCTCCCCCCCCCAACTTTAATGATGCTGAGAACTCCTCGATTCCTTCAAGGTGAGCTGAACGTGGTCCTTCGTGTTCCGGCGACAGAAAAGTGAGCATCGCCTGTGTTAGAGGTCGGCCGATGGATATTGCTGTCACACCTCAAGCAATGGTGGTAAATTTTTCTCTAAGCGCTACGGCGTCCGCAATAACTCACGCACACTCAAGGAGCCCGGTGAGCGGTGAAAGTATGCCAGGGTATTCAATGCAAGGACGGTACTGGAGGATAACCAGGCTAGTCCAAACGTCCTTCGCTGTAACCAAGACTCGCGTTGCAATGCTGAATTCAGTCACGCTGTCACAGCTGTTCCAGCGAACTGGCTGTTGCTCTGGAGCGCAAATGTTTTGGTCTCTGTGCGCTGCAAGAGACGTGATAGTCTGTTAGTAATTCAAAGAACATTGACAGAGGCTTCAAAGTTCTCTATAATGGCAGCCCCATAATCATGACTGGCTTTGGTATTGTTGTGTCTGACCGCTCCCGTGACGCGATTGCCGAAGTGCATCGCTTTGACGACTGTTTCATGGAGATAATCATTGTCAGCGCGGAACGAGTCCATGTTGCTCGGATCAAGTGGAAGATGGTTCCTGGATGAAGCTCGACAAGACAACCGCCGAGGTGACATCAAAAGATGCAAACCTTATTGCGGATAATATGAATAGCCACGTCGGAGTAACGGGTCAAGGCCGTATTTGAATCTCGGCAGACGGCAGTCAAATCGATTATGGATTTGGCGCCGTCTGAACATGGGGTGACGACGCTCTACCAAAGGCGGACGGAGGATGGAGGATGGAGGATGGAGGACGGAGGATGGAGGACGGAGGGCGGAGGACGGAGGGCGGAGGGCGGAGGGCGGAGGACGGAGGGCGGAGGACGGAGGACGGAGGACGGAGGACGGAGGACGGAGGACGGAGGACGGAGGACGGAGGACGGAGGAGAAGAAGAATTAGAAGAAGGTGGAGAAGAAGATTCGTCCATGAATACAGCGAAAGTTGAGAACGTTATCTGTTGTCTGAACCCACCGAGACTTTCTATCATCGCGCCCACGGATTTCAATCGGAATCGACCTGGTGCCGCTATTACACCTTGCTGTACACAATGGCGAATTCTCTCTGTCTTCGTTGCAGTTCCCTCGAACTTCTCCCGGTAGCGATCCGCTTCTGCTGCTAGATCTCGCTGTCCACGTTGGTGATTTTTCCCTGAAAGCACAATTAATATTGCCCAATCGCGATAAGGAAGCACCATCTTCTCATTCCTTGCACCCATCTACATACTAAAGCAGATAATGAGGGTGTTGCATCAACCCCGACCTACAAGGGCAACGCCATAATAAGGACTCATCAAGTGAGCGTTCGAGTGGCTGAATCGATAATTGAGTGGATCCGATTAAGAAATCTACGCCCGAGGCATGTCGTCGTCGACGCAACGCGCTTAACCGAAGCAGAAGCAGACTGACGAGGGAGAAATTTTGTCCACTGCGTAAAAGAACCTTTGGGCACATTTTGATTCCTCGAAGAGAATCTGTTTGAGAGATTTGGAAGGCAGCTTACACCTATGGAGTTCACTATGAAGGTTCTGGGGCCGGATTCGTCAACGAAATTTGGGGTAATTTATACCCTGAGTTAAATTAACTCCACCCCATACCCCAAAATAAACCCCAATTGCGATTCATTAACATTTACCCCGCGAGAGTATCGGATACCCCACCGACGTCTAACCAAGAACCTTTTGTGCAACCGGCACCACCAGTGTGACGTAAAATTATGAATCGATAACTGCGCTTCCTCATCAGTCTCGAAGTTTTTTTGTTTGGCGAACTCGACCATGTGGGCTAGATTTTTCAATGTACGGAAGAAGCACTATTTTTGAACGGATTTATGCATGTTTCAGGAACTTTAGCCTCTATCGAATCAAAATTTCCATCATTTCGACGTCGTTTTCGGCAGAGTTGGGCTTTTGTAATATTTTCGTTATCCGAGCTTCATGTTTTATTGCCCGTTTCTATATTTTTATTCATTCTCTTATCTTATTGATGCTTCTGAACAATATTTGGGTCAAATATCCAACTGCTAGGAAGGTGGAATTTAGAACAGCACATTGGACATAGTGTGCTTACCATAAAAACTTAATCTTTAAAAAATTCATCTGTTCTAAAGTTACGAAAAATGAGCATTTCAACTACCATATTTTGAACATCAAAGTGTAGTAAATGCATACCGAAATTGTCGAAGCCGAAAATTTCGAGCTTAGTACTCTCAAAAAGTCTTTCAAAAAAGCCTTGCATTGAAAAATCTAGGCTCGATACGGTCTAGAACACGAAAAAGATACGAAATGGAGCCATGGAGAAAGCTAAGAATAGGGCAAAGTTATAAAATCAGCAGTTATGTGTATGTAATTAAATAAGTTAAATGCAAATGGCTTAACTTACAGTGCCTCATAAGTTCTGACAATTCGCTAGTAGCAAAGTGCTGATTCCGCTCTCTTGCTGATAGAATAGTATCGGATACCCGACTCCTTCAGCAGGGTATCGAATACTCCCGTATATACCCCAAAAATTGGGGTTTAATTGTTGATGAATAGCGAAATTTTACCCCGTGGAGTAAATTTAACCCTAAAACCGCGGTTTTATCGTTGATGAATCCAGGCCCTGGTGGTGGCGCTCTATCATGGTGGGAACTAAATTAGTAACACGAGACACACTAAATGGACGGAACCGTTACACTCACGGTCTACTGCACCGCAAGCTCCGCTCAAGGACAAAACGACGACTGGTCGAAACCCAAGTTCGACCATTAGTAGATCTGTCGCTGACTCTGTGATGCGGTATAGGTTCTGAGAAGCAGTGTGCCACGAGCCTTATACCGGCGCATGCGTAGACAATGCAAGGTTCACCGGTGCCGAACTGAGCTGCACGCGCGGGCTACTCCCCCGATGCAAAAAGAGACATGTATACTGGCAGCCACGTCAGGAAAGCCCGCCCTGTCGAATAGTGCGGTGAGGTCTATGAAGGCGCTCAAGGAGTCTGGTATGTACCCTGTCTATGAAAGTTCTTGTAGCTTACTGACTCCGGGAAAATAATTGGAAGAAAAATTAAAACTGAATACTAAACCACATCAAGATGACAACGTCCTCTGTTGACCCTTGACACAGAATCAGTCGAAAAAAAAACATAAATGTATTCTACTAGTCAAATCCTCATATCTAGAGTCTGTCCGAATAAGGCTGCCCGCCCACACGGTCGACGTGCGTGTCAAGCGCTTGTCGCGATTGCATTTTCCACGGCCGCAAACAGCTTACCGGAATAATATTCACTATTCGTCAATATTTCAGGTAATAGTTTGTGACTCTAGAAAAACCTTTGCGATGTCCGCCCGACATGCACGAAGACCGCGTGAGCGGACAGTCTCATTCGGACGAGTTGTCGCTTCTCTCGTTATTATTCTACTACTCTCGAACATCGGTTCTCTTCTCGACCTCTCTCTCATTTTGCTATAAATAAGTTGAGTTCCGCATTCAAACTCATGCGGGAAGCGGAGATATAGGGCCTTTCGATGAAGAATCAGCTGATCACTAATCTCAGGGATTTCCTTTTTAGCGTTGCGAGAATCGAAATTCTGCGAATTTCGTGTATTTCATTCCGATAAAAGCGAAAAAATCTCAGGCAACCTCTGCTCCAAAATGTAGACATCGGAGTAGATTCATCTAAGTTTACATGCGGGAAGGTAGGAACGAGTACTGAAGTCGAGTCGCAGTGACTTATTCTCTGGTTCCGAGCCAAATTTGCTCTGTTCCCTCGCGCGCTTGTGCGGAGCGAGGGTAGAGACAGCGAGAAAGTCTGGGGAAAAGTCGACGCAGCGTACGCGCTCAGACGCTTGCGATGAACAGAAATAAATTACACTTGGAAACAGAGGATACTTTGTGGAAATTGAGTATCATAGAGGCCACTGACCACCATTTGTTTCAGAATCGCTTTCGCGCCCAAAATTTCAGCACTTTTCGAGATGGAGTTTCAATTTTAAAAAAAAAGATTATGCGAGGTGTTTGGGAATCCGTAAAAAGTAGCGGCACATTATGAGAAACCTTGTACGGGCGTTTAATACGCACCTTGGGTGGTTGAACCACGTTGATCACATTGGGGCTTAGGGATAAAAGCTTAGGGATAAAGTTCATCGTGAATAGGTCCCTTATTGGTTTCTCTGGCTCTTCTTGTCACGACGAGTAGGAAAACTTCCTAAGCTGAGCCAGCTGCAGGATGCGGCGTGGTTATGCGGGATCGGATGGCTATATGCCACTACCATAGACAAAATTCTAAAGATTAAAAAACCGACTGAACAGTATATAAAGATGCTGCCGCCCTTATCAGATTTAGTCTAGTGGAAGGAACGGGCGAGATCATTGCGGCTGGTCGAGCAATGGGGTTTCTATTGCGTGCGGCGATCTACCTCCGCAGTGCCCTCTACTCACTAGACTTGAGCCTACAGAGGAAGTGTATGTACACGCACATGAATACAATAAAGGTCATTGAAGGAAACAAAAACTCACGAAGGAGTCTGCGTATACGTTGAAACCTTGCCCACACTGAACTTCAGCGGAGATGTCAGTGGCGCAGCCTAGAATGGTGAATATAAAACAAAACAACTTAAAGGTATACGCAAAATACGGAAGGAAATCCGAAACCTGTCAAGGTAGAAACCACCGTGGTCCGTCTCTCACGTTTTTTTTTCGAGTTGTGTTCCCGGCATTGTTAATTCAGAATCATCTTTGCCAAGATACGGCCGCTCTCTCGCGATGCAATCTGTCCTACATTCACTTTTGAGGCAGTGTTCACGATGTAGATGGTCTTCGGGTTTTCAAACGTCCCGGGGTCCATTGCAACACTAATGTCGAAAAGAGGCTGAAACGAAAAACGAGCCATAGGTAACCCTGCTTAGCACTAGACTGTTGATCTGCATTGTCAACCCCGCGCACTTTTTCGGGGGCCAAAGCGTGAGAACAGTTTACCGCAACGTTAAAAAGCTATAAGGGGTTGCGGACAACACACTAAAACTATGGTGGAAAAACTAGCACTTTGCCTGATTTCGTCATCGATCGGCTGCACAGCTGATTTTCTGGGTGAGTTACGGTTTTTGGTATTTTTTCTTGTTTGTTTCTGCTTTATTTTTAGTTCTAACTCTTAACTCTTTAAATGTTGCAAATAGGGACTTTTCTGGGTGACTGAGAAGAACAACCACGTGTACCGGCTTTGATGTGTTTTTTTTTGTTTCAAAATTCTACGTTGAAATTGAAAAAAACGGCGAAATCCCCTCGCACATTAGGAAAAGCCCCTGTTCGCAAAATTATAAGAGTCAGGAACAAACATGTAGCAGAGACAAAAGTGAAAAAGAAGAAAAAACCTAACTCACCCAGAAAATCAGCTGTGATGTCTATCGATCACGAAATCTGGCAAAACGCCAGGTTCTCCATCGTTGTTTTAGTTTGTCGAACGCAACCGCACCATAGTTTTCTAACGTTGCGGTACACTATAAATGTGCGGGGCGGGCATACCACATACTCTGTCCGAATAGAACTGTCCACCCGACACGGTCGGCGTGCGTGTCGAACGGCCATCATGAAGGCATTTTTTCGGACGAGCCTACCCACGACTGAGATACAGCTGGCTGGGATATTGTTCGTCCAATATTCTTGCTAATCAATTCATACGTTCGAAAGGTACCTTAGCGATGGCCGATGAACACGCCCGCTGACCGCGTGGGCGAACAGTCTTATTCGGACAGACTTTACAAGTGTATTGGGCTGTTTATGGTTCGTTTTCTGTCTTTTTTTACATTTGTTGCAATGAACGAGCAGGATTTCAGCTGACAACGCTGCGTGCATGCTGGGCAACTGCGTATGTGCGCAATTTAGCACAAGCAATTAACTGCGATCTTTTAGTAACGATAGGAACAGTTTTTTCGTGTTTTTGTGAGGGCAAGTGGTCCTAAATGTACTTCTTTTATTGCTGTTAGTGCTAAATTTAGTTGATTTATTGAAAAACCCAGAAAATAACCTGAAACGAGTTTGCCGTCGCGCGGCGTCCATTGCGTCGCGTTGCATTGCAAGGCTATGCGGATGACGTCGCGCGAATGCGAATTAGGCGTCATTTCGAATGTATAGCGCCTCTTCACTGTGAACGCCTACGGGGTCGTTTAAACTCCCGCCGGCGAGTGGCGCGGAGTCGTGCATTTCTACAATATTGATCGCGCTTAATCGATACGTACGCTAATTAATACGTAGCATCACGCCTCGGATGAATAATGAACGCCACCTTACACTTCTATCACCGATCGTCGCTTTAGCAAGCTTCTAACGAGGATCGATGTCAGACTCGATTTTGGCCGATACTGATGATTAACAACCTATCGCATCATGCGATGAGTATAGCGCAACATTGTTCTAATGTGCGTATTTGCGACTAATGACTGACGAACTTAACGACCAACGGGATCTTTGAGTGCCACGTCTAACGACTAACGACTAACAAAATGAAAAATATTTTCGTGATTCGTTAGGAAATCAATAGTCATGCACATCGCGCTCCAACCCAAGTATTACATCAGGAATGATACATAAGGCTTGTATCTTTTTTACTTGAGTTTGTATCTTTTTTTACTTTTACTTCTCTTTTTTTTTACTTGAGTGCGTCAATCAGTAATCACGTATTCTTGACGACAATAGCGCGTGTGATATAATATATTTGGATTTTGCTAAAGCTTTCGATAGGGTCAGCCATCGTAAATTGATGTTTAAAATCCAAAAACTGCGCTTCCACCCACTAGTACGTTGCTGGATTGAGTCGTACTTGAACCAAAGAACATTCCAGGTAAAGGTCAGATTATTATTATTATTATTATTATTATTATTATTATTATTATTATTATTATTATTATTATTATTATTATTATTATTATTTATGGACGTGGAAACATTGTCACACGTTTAAATGGAGGTATAAGGAAGACAAGCAAACAAGAAAACAGCACTTCTCATGAAAAAATTGAACAATCGCGTTGTTTCTGTAAAGATCATGAGTGGAGAATCAAAGTCTTAAATCTATGAGAAGACATCAACAACACCTCATTGTTTTGGCTTAATAGAAAGTTGAATTTCCGTAGATTCCTGTAGGTGAAAAAGTCAGACCTCGCCTGAGACTTTGAGATCATCATTCTGTTCCGTTCGGGTTGCGAAAAGTGGGGTCCCTCAAGGTGGGGTACTTTCTCCTGTTCTTTTCAATATTTTCAATATTTATGTGGCTGACATGCCTACGGTTCTCTCTGAGTTCGGTGAAGAATGCAATCAATATGCTGACGACTTGAAGTTTTATCGTCGAATTGACTCCCTCACCGACGTCAGTGAGCTGATCGCTTCATAGCACTGATAGGTATCATCCTTCTAGCGGTCAATTCCTCCACGCTCAAAAATCAACGTAAACAAGAGAGGGCCTATTTTTGCTCAAAAACGCGTCTTTCGTTTCATTTTTAAGCATGCCTTGCTGTATAGGGCACCAGACCTTCCGTAAGCCGTGGAGATATCGGAAGTGAAATTTATCGTGAACACTGCCTTGAAGGTTCGCATAAATCCAAGGAAATTCAGTAGGGTGGGGGAATTCAGTGAATGAGTGGAAATCGTTGGATTCTTCATTGAAAAATCGATTAGCTTAAATGGGTGCGATAATCGATCAGCGATGCGTCTGAACCACGTGGAAGTATCGATTTTTGCAACTGTGTTGCTAAAATCGGTTTATAAAAAGCGCCCGGGGCGCAACTAAGTACGCTGTATGATGTACTGTGACGTCATCAGCCGACAGTTGCGCTCAGGGCGCTGCGTGAATCAATCTCGTCGGTAGCACCCGGAGCGCAACGCATGCGGCCTGGATCGCAACATATGTGGCCCGGAAATTGCCAAATTTGTCACCCTGAGCGCAACATGGACGCGGCTCCGGGTGCTTTCGGGGTGAGCTTAGGGCCTGCTATCGTCTGAGACTGTGACAAAATTCGAAATGCGATCTCAGCTGCCCTGCAGTGGTCGGAAAGATGGCAGCTGCCCTTAGCTCCTCACAAAACCCTACACCTGCGTTTGGGTAGTCCGGATGTTGCTATCAGCTATGTTTTCCGTAATCAAGACATTCGCTCAGTTAATTCCGTTAAAGATCTTGGCTTCCTATATAACCGTAAGTTGGACTTTTTGAAACATATTTCAAATATCCATAGTAAAGCATATCTACGTACTTTTCGTTAATTCAAGGCCCTCACTACGGACAACGTTACCACGTTTCTGAAGGCTTACAAACTTAATGTAAGATCGATTTTGAAGTGTGGGACCACAGTTTTGATCCATGTAAAAGAAAGCATGTCGATAGTATTGAAAAATGTCAGAACAACTTCACCAGGAAACTCTTCATTAGGAGGGGTGGGCTAAATACAGTCGAATTCCAAGATCCAAGGCAAGGAAACGTTTATTTAGGCTCCCTTCACTGGAGCCTAGGAGGAAAGTATTTGATGTTTGCATGGTGTACAGGCTTTTGAATTTCAGAGTGACAATTGGCTTCTCGCATTTTTTCAGGCTTTTTCGATCCAGGACCAGGGGACCTTCCCATAAAATAAGAAAAAGTAGACCGAAAACTAACTATATCGCGCACTCTTTCTGTGTAAGGGCGGCACTGGCGTACAATGCGCTCATGAGTTTAATTAGCGAAACTATTTAGTTTTCAAGCTTTAAGCGCTTCTCTAAATCCAAGCTGCTCAACTATGCTGTGGCTTGAGTTGTGTGAGCTAATTTTCTAGGGGATTATTTTCTATTCTGTGACGACTTGAATGCTTCGTTTTGTATCGTATCTATTGACAACTGTTTTTACACGATTGTCTTACGCTTCGTGATAAATAAATCAATCAATCAAAACTTATCTCCAGAAAGCTGCGTTGTAGCTATTATCTGGCTATCTTGGGAGCGGAGCAATTGTCTCTCCATTTAAACCATCATGATTTGTCAGAAACACCCGCTCTGCTTTCATGATAAAGCAATCATAGCAGCGTCGCGGCTTCCTCCCATCCACTCAGGCATTTGGGGGGCACGGCTGCCTCACCTTTGGCTGCCAAGACGCGCCCCCGATACGCGCATCGATGTCGAAATGTGCGCGGATCGGCGTCCTCCAGTAAAATCTGTCGGTCCCCGGCCCCGAGCAGTCCAAAATTTGTCCATAACCGGCTGAAAAACTGTCCATGTCTATTTTTGGCGTTTCCGGATTCGCATAGAGGACCCGGAGACATCCCACAAGGATCATCCCGCTTGGGATCCCTATGGGGTGGTGACCCCACCGCCACGGTCCATAGTGTGGTGCACTCACTCACCATGGACCGTTCGGACATGGCATCACGGTTGGGTACCACCCCCCCCCCAAGCCGTGGGGAGATCCCCTCGGCGACCAAAATTATCCTCCGGCGTCCGGTGGATCTTCTGGAAAGGAACTCGAGGCCACCTTCCAGGTCCGGCTCCGAAGAGCCGGCTGAGGCACACAGTGAGATGAGGAGCCCTATATACCAGTAACATTGTTAATACCTTTGTCTGAACATGTTTATGATCCCGAGCAACTGCGTAGGGGCGCGAATGGCTGCGACTGCCGATGTGCGTAGACGCGTCGCGGTCGAAAACGGGCGCGGATGACCGAATGACTCTCCCAAGGTCAGCGGATCGTCGTTTCGGCCTCAAAAGTGTGGCGGGCCGTCCCCACGAGTGCCTGAGCAGTGATCGACGATAGTTCCCTGTTGTTTGTTCGAGGTGGAAGGTACAGAACAGCCATAGCCTTCAGTATTGGGTCAGGGTCTCTCTACACACGGAGGGAGGAGCACGGACGAGATTTATTGCTGACGCGACGCGCGCGGCGGAAGTTCTATCCTCATCACTAGAGCGCGTTTGCCGAAGGCTAGCGAGTTTTCATGACATTTCATTTTTTGATTGATTCTCACATGACTTTTTCTTTATTTTCACTGCTCGTTCTTCTCATTATCTTATACTGCGCACTCATTTCAATAAGTTGTACTGCTTTTCGGCGGCAGCGATCCCATCACTGCATTTAAAATGATGCTCGATTTTACTTAATATGTTTTGCACTTTCAACGGCACGAGAACAAACAAAATTCATTGAAGTGAGTGTGCAGAATAGGATAATGAGAGGAACTATCGGTGAACATATAGAAAAAGTCATATGAGAATCAATCAAAACATGAAATGTCATGAAAAAAAAACCACCTTTGGTAGACGCGCTCTAGTTATAGGGATAGAATTTCCGCCGCGCGCGTCGCGTCAGCAATAAATCTCGTCCGTGCTCCCTCCGTGTGTAGAGAGACCCTGACTTTTCAGTATTTATTATTTCCACTGACACTGCTTCGCAGCTTCCAAAGCGGGGACCATGCCACAACAAAGATACTTCCTGTCCGAATCAAAAACATATACCTTCACCACGATTAACGACGTGGAAGCTTTCCTCTCTGTAGGCTAACGGGGAGACCCCTGAGTCGTCAAAAGTCGTCACCTTCAAAACCGGATCAAAAAGCTCTGTGCGGTTGTAAACTCCGAATACGGGGCCAATCGCCACAAGGGCATGGAATGATAATACGTGTTACATTTCTATATCACATCGACTTTAGACCGACCGACTCAAACTCTTATATGAGTGCTGCGAATCGTTTTACGGCTCTCGTGGCAGAATGCACGGCTCAGAATTTCCCGTCTAGTCTGTGATGTAAGGCGCCTCATACACCTATACTGTGTGCCTGATAAACATGTGATTGTATGAAGAATAAAAGAATGGCATGTCTGATGAGGAGCAGAAGTCTCTATTGTCGTACTAAACGTCTTGCAGTCGTATCGAAGGAGTACTGCGATCAAATCGAAAACTTTGAATAATCTTATGTTGGAGACGACTATGCAGTAAACCAACAAGTAATATCCACTGAAGTGAAGCAAGAAATTTGTGGTCTGCATTGTGTCGTCTCATGACGCGTAAAAGCTGCTCGAGCAACGAATGAACAATGCTACTTCTTTCCAGAGGCTATTCTCTGACTGATGAAAATTCCTGAACTTGTGTGTGCCCTCATTTGGGGACAGTACGGCCACGTGCTTCTATCTCGGACGATTCTCGGCCCCGAAGCGCGCCGAACAGGGATCGGAGCCGACTGAGAGTTTGGCTCGTTCTCCCAGTCCCACTGCTGTTGCTGTTCGGGCGCCCTGAAGGAGCCAGGACAGAAACAGCAGTGACCCAGACAGTGACAGAAGCTGACTCACAGGTTGGGAAAACGAGCCGAATTGTCAGGCATCTCGGGCCGAGAATGGCCTAAGATATGATGCACTACAACGTCGTCCCGGTAACACGAACATTTTTTGAACGATAAACAAACACGGGAAACTCACGTCGACAGGAAGTTGAGTCGACTTAATTGCACGAACTAGTTGAGCAGCATCCCTAGAAAGTAGCAGTATTATTGCTTTCTGATTGTCTCTGCCAAACACATGATGGAGAGGTCGTGTTACCAAAGGATTATCAGGAACTCTGAAGTGACCGAGTGAGCAGCAGCGGTGGCTGCTGACAGCGAGAGCTTTCTCCACTCGACTGCCAGCTCATATCGAAATCACTTTTTACCGTGTGCAGATCAGAACTTAGAAAGAAAAGTTTCTATTGGAAAGCAACACTCTGAAGAGCTGTTGTGGCTGACACTTTCTCAGGGGCATGCATATTACGTGGTTGATAGAATTTCTCACTTATTCAGAATCACTTCTTCACCTTGAAACCTATACCTTTTACATTCATGTTCTACTTCACCTCCATTCCCAAAAGGTGTGCGCCTGTAAGGGCTTTTCTTCACACAAAAAGTAAGTAGCAACCTAACTTTTCAACGAGGCAGACTTGAAATTATCCGAGCCCATACACACTTGCAGTCATGCTGCGTTCCATGATTTCACGAAACGCTTCGTACCACGTTATTTTTTGACATATCCCAATCTCACGCTTAGGAGGGATGCCTGGCGGGTAATGGCTTAAAAGGGAGCACATTCATGAGAAGACCTCTAAATTTCTAACTCTGCCAGTACCGAGCTTCTGCGTTGCATGCATCGAACACCAAGAATGACCGAACTAAATTTGAATTACTGACTATCCCACGCTTTAAGGATTCTTTTTGGCAGCAGTAAAGTCTGTCCGAACGAGATTGTCCGCTCACGCAGTAGGCGTGCGTATCGCGTGGCCGTCGCGGAGACCTTTCTCGGACGAGCTTCCGAACAGCTGCAGACAACTGACTAAGATACATATTATTCAACATTTGTCAAATGCTCGTGTCTGATACAGGTCCGAGAAAAAGCCAAGTCTACGTCGCTTCACACGCAAGCCGACCGCGTGGGCGGACTGCTATAGCGGATGGGCTTTACGCTTTCGACACGGCTACAAAGCGACTTCGACGACAATGCGGCCCGGCGCTCTTCCAGCGGAACCGGGCCATATAAACATCCACATAAGAGCACATGCTGTATCAACACGATACGCCTGCAACGGCTACGAAAGGTTTGGGCGACAATCGCGTTGCGATGCTCTTTATCAGACACGTCATTCTATTGCTCTACCTCCATTTCGCCCAAAAAACAATTGCTTTGATGGACAATCCTAAAAAGTAAATTTGAAGCACCCTCCAAACGATTTTCGATCGAAAGGAGAAGATTTCCTCGTGGTAAACAGCAAGGGAACTCAGACAGTCGGGGCTTAGTACGTCGGCACAATACCGTTAGTACGCCAGGGCAAACCTGGCATACTAACGCTCGTTGTGTGCAGGAGCTGCTGGTTGCGGCAGCATATCCTGCCAACGTATGCTGGCGTACTAACGCTCATTATCGACAGAATTTGGACTGCCACCCTCCTTACCGGTGTTGGATATAATTTTTGTCACGGCCAGCATCAAGGAGAACATCCTCGCCGTGGTCCGCAACCAGGAGGCTTCCCTCGCGATGGGCGATGGGGATGATCCCCTCAGCGTTCCAAAAATTAACTTCCGAACAGTATCAGAAGGTCACCCCATCGGACTGGCCTCAAACGGCCAACTGCCCCCTCAGCGAGACTGGCCGCCTTATATACCCGCCGCCGTCGTACAAGAGGATGCTGCAATGTTCATTCGTATTAGACAAATCAATGGAAGAGTGTCAGCAGACACTAGGAAAGAGTGGCTGGCAATAGCACGCGTGCCACGATAAACAAAGCGTTAGTACGCCAGCACAAGCAACAGGAGCTCCTGGTCGTTGCCAGCATATCCTGCTGTTACCAGCAGCTACAGCACAGGTGCTGCCGATCCCTTTGTGCCGGCGTACTAACGGTATTGTGCCGACGTACTAAGCCCCAACTGGCCGAGAAGGTTCCCCATTGTAAACCGTGGCAAGATTAATGTCTTTTTGCAGACTGTGAGGGGGGGGGGGGCTGGTCCCCGCTCAGCAGACCTTAGCACGCACCGTATTCTTGTTGTGGAAAACTAGCCACTGTTGAAGGGGCCCGGCTCCAAACTGTTCGACCTCTTTGGTTTGCGCGCTCCTGTACAATAGTAGCACGTGCTGCAGCGATACGGATTGGGCGCGACGGAAATTTCGCCCATCATCACCACGTGCTTTCGTTGCATATCAAAGTGCTGCTGCGATGACGATGGTATACAGCTGACGTTTAGCCTTCTGGTTCCACGTAGCCGCTTTGAATAGATCACGGCGCATGCCGCTGCTGAAGAGACCTTCACTCCAAAGTTGTACAGTTTGGTGCACAATTATAAAGAAACCCCACTTGGTGCTATGTGGGAAGGGGGGCACTGTTGTATCGCACTTGGCCACGCCTATTTTTCCGTGCCGCAATGACACTCCTGATTTTGGCAGGGGAGGGAAACCCCGGATAGGTGTGGCATTTAGTGCGGCACGGTAAAGTGAGCTTGGCCAAGTCCATAGTACCCCCCCCCTTCCCACACAGCACATCCCACTTTTAGCCGATATCAGTATACTTTCAAAATTTTGATTCAGGACACCATACCATCGCGATCAGCAGCACCATGAGCTCCTCTTACAAATGCCAGGTCAGTGCTATGTAGCTTTCAGATATAAAGGTATGAAACCATTTTGAACAAAAGTAGTCATTTTCGGGTCGCGCAAAATTATAAAGGCGCCCCAGCTTCTTCTATGTACATCAATTTTTCCGCGACCTAAAGGAAGTGTTCACGATAAAAACCGCATGCTTTCGATGTTTCTGAGAAGGCAAGTTTACAAAGTAGAGTCTAAAAGGCAAAAGTCTCCATAAACTTCTCAAATATTGGAGGAAAAACTGTTCGGAGAAACCTCTTGGATATTTAGTTTTGCCTATTCGCGTGTATTGCTCACTGCGGACAGAACATCGTACCAAACGTCGGAAGTCCTTTCGCGCTTTGAAATTTTTGGGTAAGTGACTTTATTTTCTGTTTAGTATACCCTAAAACCCTACGAAAATAAGAGGGTTCAATGCACATGCTTGGATATTAGAATTTATCGAGATAAAGAGTATTCAAAATTCGGTTACCGCTCCTTCGGTGAGACGAACACCAATTATTCCGCCACTGAGCAGGACAACTGATATAGGACGTGGGTGGGGTGACCCAATGGGTCGGCTGGCCCACGAGATTTTCACCAACTTCCCGTCCGTTTTTCGTCGCACTTTCGTTCTCACTCTCCTTAGAAGGATTCAAAGCTTACGTTTCCGCCAGAAACGGGCATCTTTTTCGTCGCGAACACTGCCTTTAAAGGCACAGTACACCCTCAGACATGAATTTTGTGATTTTCATTTGTTTGTGCATTAGACCCCTTCTGTATAACACGTGCCAAGTGCGAGTTCTCAATTCCTCCAAATAAGCTAGATGTAATACACCACGCCACCACAGGCTCGAAGCCCTTCTGAAATTTTGACCTCGATATCGGCTGGATGGATGGATGAATTTCAACCGAGTCTTCGTTCTTCAGTCCACTACTAGTCGTTGACCTCATTTTGGCTCGCTGTCGCGCAACGACTGCGAATGAAAAGAAATACAAGTCTAAGACAACTCGTCCACCATTTTTCCGCCCTCAAATAATAGACTTTTTTGAGGAGCCATTACTCCTTTCGTAGGGGTTCTTGAACGATCTTAAAGATACCACTGTGATAAGCGTGTGATTTCCTCCAATATAAGCATAGAAACAGAACAACAATTTTCTGGGTGTACTCAATTCAATTCAATTTTATTGACGTGGGCATACACCCACGTGGGAAGCAGGACAACGCTTCATAAAACAAACAGTCAACCAACAATGCTGATTATGCATTATAAATGACGCAAATAAGGAAAAAAACTGAAAGAAGGTAAAACACATCAGAAAACCCCCGATTCCGACACAACAGCCGCTCTTTTCCTGATTAGGTGAGGAGAAGTATGAACAGATAAACCTTCATTCAGAAGTCTATTGAGTAGAGGGATAGTTCTAGCTATGGAAAATTTCGCTCGGACCTGTGTTCTTCCCAACTGAACCTTAATTCTGTATTGGCTTCCTCTATTTCTGGTCCGTATCAAAGGGAAAAAAGAAAGCGGGTTAAGAGGACTCTTAAACGAAAGAATTTTAAACCCTATGGCAATATCATTTTTCCTTCTTTTACTCAACAAACTGGGCAACCCATGCCTTACTGTGCCTTTAAGTTGAATGAAAACAGATTAGCAATTCAAGAAGCGTTTTCAAAAATGCTTGAGAAAATGCCTATGAAGTTCTAGCTCTACATGATCAAACTAGGCCACATTGGCGCTCTATTTGCGAATGACTCTATAAACAGGAAAACTGTAAAGGAGCTGAGACTACCCCCCCCCGCAAGAGGGCAGCTCTTCGAACGATCTGCTAGCCTGGAACCGGTAGAGAACCTCCGATCTGTCTGAAAATCTCTCTAGCAGTGATGAGCCCCGGATATGGCGCGCAGACTCCAAAGGCATAGGGTGTCCCAACACTACTCGGCGTAGCCTGGACTTTTTTGCTTCGAAATGGATAGTCGTTGCGGTTGGGATCCATGCTCCTTGTTCGTCAGAGAATTCAGAGAAGCAATGAGCACTTGCCATACGCCCGACTTCTAGACAGAAAACATCTAAGCTGAGCATTGTTGGAGCGCACATGGACACGGAATGGAAAGATGTGGCTGTACCTCTAAGAATTGGACAAATGGCAATTGATATAAGGGGTTCATTGATACTCGATTGCAATAAGAGTTATCGACGTTACTCTATCTTCTCGAGAAAATTCGATCGAGGATCAATAAATACCATTTGTCCACCTCCTAGATATACATTCGCATTTTTTCATTCCGTGTGCATGTTTGCTCCAGCAAAGTCTAGCGTCCGTCAATCGGTCAGGCGTGAAGCGAGTTATTGCTTCTCTTACAAGCGTGAAGCATCGATTCCAACCGCAACCACCGTCCATTTTGACCCAGAAAACTCTAGTTTCCGCCAAACAGTGTTGCGACACCCTATGCCCTCAAAGGTCGCTTGCCGTATTTGGGGCTAATTGCGGTTAGAGGGCTTTTTAGAAGAACCAGAGATCCTTTTCCGGTTGCGGGATCGAAAATTCTTTGAGAACAAGTTTACATTTCCGAAGAATCGTCCCAGCTCCATCGCAGTCCTCCTGTTTGTAAAGGTATTTGCAGCGGGGGGAGACACTATGGTATCGCACTTGGCCGCGCCCATTTTTCTATGCCGGCGCGCAATTCGAACACCAATACTCGGTTTTCCGGCTTGAAACCGTTTGGGGGGCCACTCGAAAAAAATGAAATGATTTGTCCATGAAAATGAAAATTTGGGCTGATATCATATGTCTGATAGCGTTATGAGTCATTGTTTTCGTGGAGACTCCATGGAAATACTTCGACTTCTGGGGTCGTATTCGCCAACAACCTGCCGAGGGTAGTCGAAGGGAAGCGGAAGGGATGATACCGCGCGCGGCAGAGGAGCAGATCAACCCATCTTACACCATGTAAGATGGAAATGCAAACTGTGTTACGTATCGATATCACTGCAAAAAGATAAAGATTCCATCGCGGAGCGGCCATTTTTCAGCTATGCTATTCGAGAAATTCCGGCGGTCGCGAGGGAAGCCAAGGTAGGCGAGAGGTGGCCGTGGAGCGCGCGTTTTGTACTGAAATTTCACCTCATTTACCCTTCGACTACCCGGCGGGTTATTGGCGAATATGACCCCTGAAAGCGGTATCGTTCATTCTCCAACTGAATCCTGAGTGCCCCCCAAACGGTTTCAATAGTTTTCCTCCCCTTCCAAAATCAGGACAGTCACTGCGGCGCGGAAAGTGGGCGTCATCAAGTGCGATACAGTAGTTCCCCCAGTTGCGACAGCACTGGAAGTGTACAGACGACTTGGTTGCACATGAAATTGTCTGCGAAAGCTTAGCTGGGCAATGGAAATCCGTTTGTCACGCCGTCGCTGCGTTTGCCTCGTTTTAACATACTGAGACTAGTATCAAGCAGCTCCATCGCCCTACTAGACTTCTTGCCAGCATTCTCATGTGCAACCAAGTCATCTGCCCCTTTCCAATTGATTTCGTGAATACGCAATGCGCTGATTTCAGCATAGCTCAAAGTGCGGCATTCTCTGCGGCGGCAAAAGGTATGCAATGTGCGTCAGAACATGTTTCTCTGAGCGTACTATGTATGCGAGATAGAGGTCTCCCGATGCAGCGGTGAAACCATGGAGCACCACCGCTAGAGACTAGCGTAGTTCACAAGATTACAAACTCTTGTTATAAGAAGAAAGCCACCGTTGTCAAATTCACGTCTGTCCGAATGCGATTGCTCGACCGTGCGGTCGGCGTGCGTGTGGGGCGGCATCGCGAGGGCATTATCTCGTACGATTCTTCTTCGTGGCTGCTCAGACCATGACAGTTGCTCAGCAGCTAAAAGGTAATTTTCATCTCAGATAGTGCCAGCGGCAGACTGCTGGCGAAAATGTGGCAGCTGCCCAAACACCGCGTAATAACTTGCATTTGGCTGGCGATGGAATTCACACATTGAATTTGCTGACCGCATGATAACGCAGTTATCCACCGATCGGCATTTGCTTGACGCCGAATCGTCACATGGCTGGGGCTCGAGAACCACTCAGACATTCGCTGGCCCCGACCTCAGCTCTAACGGGGTCCATCCCCAGATTTCCGTCGTGTCGGACCCTTTAGCATTGTCCCTCCACCTTTTCACAAGGAAGAAGACGCGGTGAGAGAATAAATTTTACGTCGTCTTAGTTGGAAGAAGTGAAGTGTAAAAACGGAAAGTGGTTGGACCCGAGATAAACCTGCGGCCGGACCCTCTGATTTTCTAAGCATTCGTCACTTTTTCACATGTAATACTTTGCAGGCAGAGGTAGGTGGGGTGGGTACCTTACGTCTGACCGTTGCGTAGGAGATCTCCTATGCAGCGATCTGCGGTAGGGGACCCATTTCGACACATCGGTCTGCCAAGAGACTGGCGGATCGTACTCAAATGACTGCTCAACAGCAGGGCCAGTAGCAATCCCCCAATGTGGTGACTTTAAAGAGGCAGCCAACCTGAGGTCGGTGACGCCTATATGCCTCCTAAGGTTGCGACATTAGAACGAGAATCATTCTTGAAGAGTAGCGTTGAATGCAAAACTCTCAGTAGTCGTCGTATTTGAACCAGCACCGCACCAATCTACGAGACGGATGCCCAACGCAGCTCCTTAGATCACTAGGCCACGTGTTCATGTGTGAAGGACTCTTTCTGTTTTCCTACATACACTCCCTCCACAGTTCTTCGTATTCATCAAAACTTTGATCAAAGTAGCAGTAGTAAATATGGGTTTCGGGAGTGTGCAAACGTGTCTATCTTTCAGGTTTAATAAGTTTTCAACCTTGAATGATGGGATTTCGGAATTTTTCTCGGAAATCATCAAAGCGAGAGATTGTTAGATTCAAAAAACGATTTTGAAAATTTTTTGTTGAATGACCTCTTACCACTGAACCGCGATACACAATACTTTGTAGTATAATTTTCGAGGAGCGAACCTCGTGTTTTTGTCACAATATACCGAAAAATTCAAAGGATTTTTTTGAATTATGAACTATTCTCTCCTTAGTCTGTTTCACGCTCCCCAGTCAACATAGAAACAAGTGAATTTTAAGTGAAAGAGGAAAACGATGTTTAGGTAAAAGCCGCACTTATGTAGATGAACTATTATATAGCATTTAGTAACTAGTACACGCGGATCACGAAAGTTTCATGCATTTTCTGAAAAACGAAACCGCTTTTCAGCCATCTTTCTTAGATGGCTTTCTAAGCAAATCTGATTTTATTTTTGGTGAGCGATTATCGGAAAAAAATCTGAAAATGGTTGAAAATGGCCACAGCAACTTTTAGGAATTGGAAGTTGAGCTTAGCATAGGACTAAAGCACGTTAAATCTATAAAGGAGACGTATTTATGACAGCTACGCACAATTTGACGTTAATCTCCCACTAATCTTCGCCAGGAATCATTGAAACATCAATAAAACCTTCTAACGTTTCGCCTGTCATTCCTATCAGCTTTCAGCGGAGCTGGATGGCCGCCAGCCGGCGCGTCCAATTTTTCCTTGCCCACCTAGACAACGAGATAGGCCGCCGTGCTGTGCTGGGGTGATAAATGGACAGCGGACTGGTCGGTTCGGAAGCGCTGCACTGCCCTTTCTTGGAGCGCACTTGCCTCAAAAAGTCATCACCATTGGATGTGCTCGACCCTACGACCGCGGTATCGACCCAGCTCCTCTTCGCTCCGCGCGCTATTTCTCTTTCCTGCGAAGTCACCACCCGTTCCTTGCAGTCAGCCACTTCACAAAAGAACGCTCACTGCTCCCAGGTGGCTGACTGCAATGGTCATTAACTTGAGCGCCGCCTGTGCATTTCTATGCCGGCCCGTCCATATTGATACAAGCACGCTCATGCCGATCATTTTTTCCGCAGGGCTACCGTAACCTCCTTTAAAAATTTTCCAAGTGTCAGCTTGGTTATGAGCACATCGTAGTAGCCGACAAACATGTTTGCACAATTTCGACCTCCTCAGCCACTTCCGAGCGGCTTCTCGAGGAGAGCGCTGTGTGAATGGAGGCATACCGCTCCTCTGCTCTTTTATACCCCGCATGTTATGAGCGTGTGTTATCGTTCGTTATCATGTTTTGTTCGAGAATGGTTACGGTAGCCCTGCGGAAAAATGATCGGCATGGGCGTGCTTTTCATATTGATAGCCGAGACGTGATTGACCCAGTCACCACGCAGTGACAGCCGGTAGCTGCCACCATTCGGGAGACTGCTACTGGCCCAGGAGAGCCAGATAGTAGCCAACAGGCTGCCTGCGGTTGGCCAGCGTCTTGGCGGACCGCGGGCTAAACTCTGTACGACATTCGATTTCCAAGTTCCACAAACGCCTACGCGACGGCCACTTGACACGCACACCAACCGCGGGAGCAGACAGTCTATTTCGAACGAACTTATTGTTTTGGCGAGGAGGCACCACACTTCAGAGCAGTAATCTTCCGTCCAAACATCTGTCAAAGCTTTCAATCCGCCGTGGCTGTATTGCAACTTTTGATTTCCACGAATTTGACAAAGGTGACTCTTTTCACACCCCTAGAACTTGTGAACCCGTGCGGATTGAGAATCGCAAAGCTTTTCGCTATGGTTTTAGGCTTGATTTGTTAGCGCTCCAATCATTGTTTGTTTTCTCAAATCTCCATGCCCCTTCTCCCAACAAGGTCAAGTGAGCTTACCGTCCGTCCCAGTATGAAACAGAATCATCTTCTCTTGACCAACTTTTATTACGTGCTATTTATGGAATACATTAACATTTCAAAGAAGCGAATGGTTAGGTACACCTACCCACGAGGGCATTTAATGTAGACGTTCTTCGCGTGCTTGATCGTAACGCTTCCCCCTCGACCAATTCTACGAAGGCGCAAGGCGGCATTGACATCTATCTCTTTCTGTTTTTCCACGTCACTCTTCGATTGAACGTCACTATCAGAGGGTGCTCGGGCCGTTCTTATGTTTGGAGGCTCTTCATATGGAGGCACAAGAGGAGGTTTAGCTAGCCGTACAGGTGCCTCTGAGCTTTCACCATGAGTATCAGAAGAGGTGCTTCTTTTCCGACTTGTGTCTCTGAAAAAAAAACGGTTATTAGATTAGGCGCAGATGTCATCCTGGCCGCGCCCTCATCAACTTACCGTCTTTTTTGAGAAAGTATTCGACACGGCGTATCCACATAATTTTGAAAACCTTTCGGGCAGACCGATCCTGATGATGTTGAGAGGCTCGTCGACATTCCTGAACCTC
The DNA here is from genome assembly GCA_029168955.1 of Aplectana chamaeleonis. Taxonomy (NCBI): domain Eukaryota; kingdom Metazoa; phylum Nematoda; class Chromadorea; order Rhabditida; family Cosmocercidae; genus Aplectana; species Aplectana chamaeleonis. Next base: position 150,553 of record JAPDOI010001519.1, read on the forward strand.
GAGAGTACACATTTAAAGATTATGCGCTCCGAATCATCATGCAGACCGGCAAAAGCAACGTTAGGCTACCGTAGGCGTACAAGGGTACAAAACAAGAAGCCCATCAGGCGGGATGTGAAATGCAACGTCTCTAGAGGACGCGAAAATTCTTGTCGAGATACCAGGAGCACACTACTTACTGTTGGATTAGGGTTTGAACTCGTTTTCATATCGGTTTTCACCAAACGCGAGTAAGTTTACCCTATCATCTTCAACTACTGATAATGAAAGAGCACACTTTAGTTTGTTTCAGCCACTGGAAGAGCTTAACAATTTCTAATCATCATTCATAATCAAAAGCAATGAACGGCCAGCACGCCCATTCATTTCACCGTGAACACTGCCTTTCAATACCAAGCGGTACCACCTGCCACAAATGCATAAAATGATGGGCCGCCCGGCTCAAAATCTCAGATTAGTGTTGCAAAGCATTCCATTCCCTTGTGGAATGAGCACCACTCAGTATTTTTGCCTAGAAACTGATAGCAGCTTCAAGTATCTGGCCTCACAGCTTTTCTTCATTTCCATGAGTTAACTTCGAGTGCCCCCTTCTGCCCAGGGTAGTACCCATATGGTTTGCATCCTATCTTTAGAAAGTCACTTTGCAGCTAATATCTCGCTATCTTGGGAGCGGAGCGGTCGTTTCTCCAATTCTACCATTGTGTTGTCTCAAAAACAACTGCTCGACTTTTATGGTAAAGCTATCACAGCAGCGTCGCTGCTTCGCTCTAACAAGAGATTGACGATGTGTAAAGGCAAACTTGAATTGTTAACGTTGAGGCCCTGCTCACTTCCTTATCTTGCTCACATCATTCCCCACACTAAATCCTGGCATTTCACTAGTCGGAGCAAACCTAGTTCGAGGGAGGGGCACTCAGAATTCATGCGAAGAATGAATGATAGTGCTTTCAGAAATCAAAGTAAATCCATGGAGTCTCTGGGAAAACAATGACTGGTAACGCTATCTGTGATCAAAAAATTCTCATTTTCATGAACCAATCTCGAGTGGCCCCCTAACTAGGTTTCCAACCACTAGTCCTTCAAGAGGAGCAGTGCAACGACCAATGCAAACTTTTACTTACAGGCACAGTAAGCGCTCAGACATGATTTTTGTGATTTTTATTTGATTGTGTACTAGATTCCTCCTGTATGACACGTGTATACTTGTTATCCGGAGTTAATTCTTCGGATAATGGATTGATTCAGATAATGCCGATTTTAAAATTCACGGATATTGGTTCGATTCAGGTAATGCGTGTTTTCAAATTTTCGGATAATGGATCGATTCAGATAATGCCATTTTTCCAATGATTCGTATACGGACATCCGGTCGGATAACTTCGGATAACTTCGGATATTTTCGAGACAAAGTTGAGGCAAAACGGTGAAAATTAGAGCAGGTGCTCAAGGCAAGCCTTCGAAAACATCCATACTTGAACAAACAGTAGTATTTCATTGCATTTGCAGTATGTTATGTAACATACAAACTTCAAATCTTCACATATGCATATTAATAACAAGCGCGCTCATGCCGATCATTTTTTCCGCAGGGCTACCGTAACCCTCCTTCAAAAATTTTCTAAGTGTCAGCTTAGATATGAGCACATCCTAATAGCCAACAATCATGTTTGCATAATTTCGGCCTCTTCAGCCACTTGATAGTGGCTCCTTGAAGGGAGCGGGATGCGAATGAATGCATACCGCTCCTCTGCCCTTTTATACTCCGCATGTTATGAACGTGTGTTATCGTTCGCTACCATGTTTTGTTCAAGAATGGTTACGGTAGCCCTGCGGAAAAATGATCGGCATGGGCGTGCTTGTATGTTAATAAGAATATGAAAACAAGTCTACAATTACTCTATCGTCTTTGGTAGGCACAGTCTTATCCATACACAGGTTTGATTCAGGACAACTAGCAAGTGAAAAGTATGCAAAGGAACTATACAAAAAACTTCCACACTGAATAACTAGCCACTTGGTCATCTCACTAGGCCACGCCAATTTTTCGGCGCCGCATTGACTCTTCCGATTTCGGGAGGAGGAAAACCCTGGGTTGATGTACTAAATAGAAGGCTGTGCGGAAAAATGGGCGCGGCCTAGTTCAATTTTATCTGATTTTATCCAAAAATTATCCGATTTTTTCCAAAATTTTACCAGAATTTTATCCGATTTTGTCCGAAATTTATCCGAATTTGATCCGATTTTATCCGAATTTTCGACCTTTCGGACAATGGTTCGATTCAGGTAAGGACGATTTTAAATTTCCCGGATATTGGTTCAATTCAGATAATGCGTTTTTTCGAATTTTCAGATATTGGATTATCCTAATCTCGGATATCCTGTCGGATATCCGAAAAGAGGTGATTCGGATACAAGTATAGACACGTGAAAAGTGCGAGATCTCAATTCCTTCAAATAAGCGAGATATAAGCGACCACCACAGGCCCGACCTACTTCGCTCACCACCACAGGCTCGACCCCTACCATACTTCCGAATTCGGTAGCGACTAGATGGATGGATGAATTTTCAAGAAGTCGTCGTTCTTCAGTCCATTGTCGGACTGTCTCCATATCCTGGCTCGCTCTCGCGCAACGATTGTGAATGAAGAGAAATAAAGACCAAAAGTGCCTTTCACAGTCTGCCGGACGACGCCGTCCGGTACGTTATAAGATAGGGCTGCGGCGTCGGTGCCACTCGCACTGCGATGTCGGCCGACCGAAGTCGCACTGCGGTGAAATCATTGACACGACGTCGGAGCAAGTTATGACGGGTCAAAACGTGTTGGTTTCGCCGCATACTTTGTACTGGAGAGTTGGAACTGACGGTTGTTGGGTGTTTCCAAATAGACACCCCTGCAGAAACGTACAACCGTCAACTAGGAAGCACTGTCTGCAGGCACCAACGAAACGCGCCATTCACGCGCAAAAATTTTTAATTGAGGCCGAGTGATGATCGCCGGTTTTTCTCATTTTTCGTGTTTTCCTCGTTTTTCCTGCTTTCTCTTCTATTGCTTTTTGTTTCCTCTGCGTGGTTAAGAAGGAAAGTAGTGTTTTAGGGGTTTTAGTGCTGATTAGGGTGACAAAATCCTGATTTGATGCCAGGGAATAATCGAAATATCATTTATGATAATTTTTCATTGAATCACTATTTCTTACCATTATCATTCACACCAAGCAGAAGATACAAGACCATAGAAGAGTGGAAGAAACGGCGAAACATAAAAAATATGACATCGATCATGCCTTGAAGGCTGAAAGAACAGAAAAGCTGGAGGGACGTTGTTTTTTATTCAGTGTTTATAACCGTTAATAAGTACAAAGCTGCACTGTCCTAACTGGGATCCCCCTGGTTTGCACCTCCCGGAATCGCTAGGGTAAAAGATTAGCCCACACCCGGGATTTTCCTCCCCTGCCAGACGGTGCAGCCGAAAGCTGCACCGTCCAGTCTGGATTTCTCCTGATTCGCACCTTCCGGAATCGCTAGGGTAAAAATTTAGCCCACACCCGGGGTTTTCCTCCCCTGCCGGGCGGTGCAGTCGAAGGCTGCACCGTCCAATCTAGATTTCTCGTGATTCGCAGTCCAATTCGGGTTTCTACGATTGGCATCATTGAAGATTGGTACTTCCATGTATGAGACATTTCACCCTAATATTTTCAAGGTCTGGAAAATGTACCACATTGTTTAGTTCTGCGCCTCAAATTTCTGTATTGAACGCTTCAGGATGAAAAAAGTCACTTTGCTTACTACAAGGTTAGATGTGTCATAATCTGAGCATTTCCTCCCTAATAAGTTGACACAAAAGTAATTCATAATGATTCGTTGTGAAAAACCTCTTCTGCGCCAGAAATTCTCGAGAACAACTTCCCATCCACTGACTTTGTGTTAGGTGCACGTGGGCCGTAGCTGCGGACACATCGGAATTGACGGTTGTACATTTCTGCAGGGGTGTCCAGCTGCCGACAGCCACGATTGTTCACCGCAGCTTCCCTCGCACTGCGGCACTCTTATAACGTGTCGGACGGCAACGTCCGGCAGACTGTGAAAGGCGCTTAAGACAACTCGTCCACCAATGTTTCACCCTCAAAATACAGGCATTTTTGTGGAGCCATAACTCTGTTCGTAGGAGGTGTTGGACGATTTCAGAGATACTACTGAGATCAGCGTGTCACTCTCGCTAAGATCAGCATATAAACTAGAAAGCGATTCTCCGGGTGTTCTGTGCTTTTAACATTTCACAACCCCTTTCTACTATCGCTTCGAAATTATGTTTTTGTTTACGAAAGGTTAATCCTCTGTGTGTACCAATTTGTATTACTTCTGTAAGCACCCGGCGATATTTCGACGCATATGTCTACAGGCACTTTCCAGGTTGTATTGTTCTTTGAGAATACCTCTATTAACACTCTGCAGTTTACTGGGCGTGCCAACGGCGGGCATCAACTTAGCCTTCGCGAAATGTTTGAATCCTTTGTGAATCTTTGTAGGGCAACAACAGTCAAGCCCCGGACATTATTGGTTATAAAAATGGCTGTGACCGCCAGCAGCAACGGTTTCCAGCCGTGGCTGCCCGGTCGATACATATTAAAATTGCGTGAATAGGATACGCTTACAAGGGACCACTTCGAACATAAAATGGAGTTTTGAAAAACGGTCTTTTGAGGGTTGTAGAGGAGGTAAAAAGAAACATATGAGATTTTAAAATTTCACTCAGTCCTCACGGGTAGATCAAAAACGATCAAAAAAAAGGAAAGAAACTAAAATGTTGGATTGGGAGGACGTAGCACAAATGTGAGCTATACAGTGGCCTTGAAATCATCTGAAAAGGTTCTCCTAAAAGTTTGGAGATGAAATCTAGCTAGGTTCTCGAGTTATGACTTAATCATTGATCCCCTGAACAATGCTCGTTGCATTCAAACCACCGATCACTGCAATGTGATAGTCGGGGTGAGCAAGCAGCACACCGTGGCTCAGTCGGTTAGGCGTTGGATTACGAAGCAATTAAAAGATGGTTCGAATGCTGTGGGATCATTACTGCATTATGGCTGGTAGTAATGACATTTCTATGTGTTCACCTTACTTGTTTTGAGTTTTAACAGTGTCTCTTGTTTTTTATACCTCTTTTCTTATATCGCAGACGAAACGTGATATAAACGGAGAACGGTTCACATCAATGTTAGAAACTAAAGAAATTACGATGTTTCGACAATTGCTAGAATATCAAGAATACCCTTACCCTTCTGACCAATCTTTTTTCCAACAGAAATAATTATTGTAAACAGAAGTGGGTTTACCTCAACTACAAAATCCATTGAAGCAACCTCATACTTAAGCGCATGGCTCGAAGACTCAAGAAAAGTGTTTCGTTATAAATTCCAAAATTTTCAGTAGAACAGAACCTTTTGAAAACGCACTTTACAAGAAGACTACTTTTAGTCAGCCTGGCCATTCTGGATTAAATGTAGTTTTCTAGAGCCATTTTGGACGTAGAATCCGAGTATGCTCTTCGCAGCTTCTCGAAAAAAAAGAACCCGTTCTGGAGAAAGTTACAGGCGTTTTTCCAAGTCTAGCGGCAAGGCAAGGGTACCACCCATCAGGGAATTTTTTGGTGGCTTGGAAAAAATCTTCGGATTCGGCTTAAAACTTGTATGCAGGGGTAATCTAGGGTGCTGAACTCGAATTTAGAGGTCGTTTGCCGAAATTCTGAGGTTTACTGTAGATTACGGTAGTTGTCATGACATAGAGGGCCTAAACCTACCTTAATAAGTTGAAAATTGACAAGTAAACATCAAATTCGTACTCAGCACCCCGAATAACCCCCGTTCAGAAATTTTGATTCAATTCTGAGACTTTGACCCAACTAACGTATACCCAGCGTAATCTACCGTAATCTGTCAAAAACCGATAAACTGACCTCAGATTCGTTATGAGCACTTTAAATAACCCCCGAAAGCAATGTTTGAGTCCAAAATTTTTTCTCGACCTTCGGAGCCCCATGAGGTAAGGAGCTCAAAGCCATTTTTGGGGGTTCAGAGGTCGAAATTTTTTTTGCTCAAACTCCGCCCCAGGGGGTAATTTGGGGCGCTGAACACGAATCTGAGGTCCGTTTCCTGTTTTTTAGGGGCTCTCGTCAGGTCAGGGTGCATTGAATGGCATTTTACCTACCGCAACCCATTGTTTTGGTGGTTTTTGATCTACCCATGAGGACTGAGTGAAATTTTAAAATTTCAAATAGTTTATTTTCACGCCCTCTACAACTTTCAAAAGACCGTTTTTCGAAACTCCATTTTATGTTCAAAGTGGTCCCTTGTTAGAGGGCCTGCTCGTAGCATTATCAATAATCAAGTAGCCTCTCGTCCAACGTTTCGTGTAATGTATTCTGGGTACTATCTTACAAGGGAAGTATAAAAAGCGTAGGTCGGATCTGCGAAAACGACTAGTATGGTTAGTATCTCTTCTGGCTCAATAGTAAAAATGAGCAGTATCCCGCCGCGAGCCGCAGGCTCAAAAAAGTTATGAGCATTTTTTAAGCCTGGCGAAAAGGCAAGGGTACCTACCCATCAGGCATTTTTTTTGGAGTCTCGAAAAATTTTCTCGGATTTAGCTTAAAAGTAGTATGTAGGGGTAATCTAGGGTGGCGAACACGTATCTGGAGTCCATTTGTCGAAATTTTGAGGTTTACTGTAGGTTACGGTAGGTAACATGTCATTTAGTGATCAAAACCCACCTTAGTATTTTGAAAATCGACAAACGGAGGCTAAATTCGTATTCTCCACCCCGAATAACCCCCGTATACAAATTTTGAGTAAAATCTGAGATTTTTACCAAACTACCGTATACCCACCGTAATCTACTGTATTCTGCAAAAAATCGATGAACGGACTCCAGATTCGTGTTTAGCACTCCAAATAACCTTCAGCAAATGATTTTGAGACATATCTATAAATCGGAAATCTCGAAAGTGGCGTTTTTCCCTCGAAATTTTCCTTGGTTGGAAAGCTCCAAACGAAATGAGCCGAAAACTTTTGAAAATCGACTAATAAATCTCAGAATCGTGATCAACGCCCCAAAAAGCCGCCCTGAGAGAATTTCAAGTCAAATCCTGAACATTTTTTTAAAACGCTTCCAGAGCTCTCAATTGGTAGAATTAAGCGCCCAACCGAAAATCCGTACAAGTCCAAAACGCTGTCAGTCTGGACAAAGTACGGAGAATGTGCGCTCACCCAAAATTTGCTCAGGGGGTAGTTTTGGGTGCTGAACACATTTATGAGGTCCGTTTCCAGATTTTCCGAAGAATAACGCGCTTTCTGGAAGGTACAAAAAGCACAAAAAATGAGCTTTTTAAGCTTGTACCTTCTTCGAACCTGCGGCTCGCGGCGGGATACTGCGCAGTTTTACTATTGAGCCACAAGAGATACTAATGACACTAGTCGTTTTGGCAGATCCGACCTACGCTTTGTATACTTCCCTTGTTAGACCAGAATCCAAGACAGCAGTGAAATCAACCACCGACAAGTTTATAATTGGCCACCGGCAAAAAATTCTCATGGAAGTGTGATGGGAGCTAATGAAAGCTTTCAAGAGTTTTCCATGTTTACTGCCTGATACTGTGACATTTTGAGAACCGGTCGTACTGTTTTCCTACATTATAGTCCGTGCAGAGCCTTAAAGGCAGGGCCCTTGCAGAATTTCGATTTTGAGATTTCCCGCTAAATCGGTGCTCTTGCTACAAGTAGTCCCAAGGAACATGCGAAAACTGCGTAGAAACCGGTCTTCTTCGAGTTAATCCAGCCACTTCCGTTAGCCAATGATCCAGAAAAGTCAGAAAAGTGTGGCCATTGTCCATATTTTAGCGGTTGACCACGCATTCTTTAAAAGTGCTGTGTAATTGTCGGCCATTCCAGCCATGATTATCATGCTGTGAATACCGTAATCCCTGACTTTGAGGCTGCTTTCTCCAGAACTAAGGACTCAGAGTTCGTGAAACGTTCAGACGATGTTCAGCTAGGCCAGCCCAATCTATTTAACCCAAATTTCGGCAGTGTCAAAATTTGACTGGACCTTGCCTTTAACTACTGGCTCCTGAAGGAGGACGGTGCGTGAATGAAGACACACCGCTCTCCATCTCTTTTATACCCTACCCTTTATCAATTGGGTATCATCAGTTTTGTTTACCATGAGAAATTTGTGCTGATGGCAATTCATAATTGTCTCAACCACCGATTGGAAACGCTAACAATCGAAGCATTTCTGGGTGGTGTCGCAGCGGGGGCACTGTGATATCGCACTTGGCGACGCCGTTTTCTCGTGCCGCAACGACTCTCCTGATTTTTGCAGGGGAGGTAAACCCCGGGTAGGTGCTCAAATTTAGTGCGGCACAGTAAAATGGGCGTGGCCAAGTACATCGCACCATAGTCCCCCCCCCCGACCCGCTGCGATAGCAGTTATTTCTATTGAGTTTCCGGAACAACATTGATTGATAGCAGCATCAAACGTCTTCCATCGGAGTTTTCCTTTATTTCTATGGATAAATCTTGGTTCCCCCGTCTACGACAGAACCGTATTCTGTTGGTGGCGTTCTCGCTCAGACCGGTTTAAAGGCAAGGTCCGGTCAAATTTTGACACTACCGAAATTTGGGTTAAATAGATTGGGCTGGCCTAGCTGAACATCGTCTGAAGGTTTCACGAACTCTGAGTCCTTAGTTCTGGAGAAAACAGCCTCAAAGTCAGGGATTACGGTATTCACAGCGTGATAATCATGGCTGGAATGACCGATAATTACACAGCACTTTTGAAGAATGCGTGGACAACCGCTAAAATATGGACGATGGCCACACTTTTCTGACTTTTCTGGATCATCGGCTAACGGAAGTGGCTGGAATAACTTGAAAAAGACCGGGTTTTACGCAGTTTTCGCATGTTCCTTGGGACTACCTGTAGCAAGAGCATCGATTTAGCGGGAAAATTCGAAATCGAAATTCTGCCCGGACCCTGCCTTTAAGGACGGCATCAGGACTTTTTTCCCTCGGTGTGCAATGCACATATTTATTTATTTATACGTCGTTGCCGACGTGCTCAAACACAACGAAAACTATGGATAGAAGCTCGGGAAAAACACAAATGTCATGAAAAACACAGCGCAAAGGTTCAGCAGCGGGCGCAAGATCATTGCCTCGTCACGAAATTTTCGGAGGACTTAGTAGTTTACAGAATTGTAAAACTCAAACCGCAGATTTCATCCACCGTAGCCCAATAGACATGATAAGAGTGAAGGAACGCATCTGCATCCCATTTACATTCGCGATAAAATGTGGGTTGGTGGAATGATATCATGCTCCTCGGGCGGAATTCACTCCGATGCTTGCGGAAAGTGGTTCTACATGACTGATTGGTGAGTGTTGTCGGGAGCAACAGTTGGGATGCATTGAAGCGCAGGAAATCGGGCAACAATTGAAGTAGGTCAAGCTCCGGTAGAATTCAGAGCTTCACCCATCAGGGCCTAACGGGCTATCCTATGCAGCAGTTGGGGAAAGCTGCAAGTCTTCCAACTTGACTAGTACCTCGGTGTGAAAGTCCTTAGTGTACCGCACGGTCATACGAAACCTTATTTCATGAAAACTGGATTGAATTCCTTACACGGAACACGACATCATTCCACCGACCAGCGCTTCATCATGACGATAAATGAATGGAATTGTTTCCAATACTCTTATCATGTCCATTGGGTTACTGTGGAAAGAATCTGCGGTTTGAATTTTATAATTTTGTTTAAAGTTTGGAGCCAGTAATGGTAGAGAGGGGGTAGTAACAAAGAACTGGTATAGTGCCAGAAAACTGAAACCATCAGTTTCTCATGTTCTAGAAAAGCAATTCATTCTAATCCGTATCCTGTTGTAAAGATATTACATGCGGATTGATCGGATCCTGTCAATGTGGCTACGGGGTCTCCAACTGGCTTTTTCGAACGTCTTTCCCATTTTCCATGCTTTCAATATTAATCGGACGGCTACAGCTGATGGTACTATCTTAGACAGTGCAAACCTAGTTGTGGATGCCACTCGGGACTCATAATGGAGACGAGGATTTCTTCCGATAGCAGATACCTGATAGCGTAATTACTCATTGGTGTCCTAGAGACCCCTTGGGAACAATTCGACTTCTGGAAGAGGTATCATACATTCATCAATTCAATTCTGAGCGCCCCCCCCCTCCAGCCAATTCTGCACATTCTAGACGAGAGGACCACCCAGGATTCAAGGCGGAAATGGAATCAGTGACGGATTGATAACGCTATCAATCGAAGTATTTTATAAAGGCAGTGTTCACGATTATTTTCTTCCCCGAGTATTTCATTCAAACAATGCATTGGCCACCAAGCCTTACAAAAATTACGAAGAAACTGCGAGAAACGCGTCAAAACGTCGTATTTCAGACAGGATTATAATTTGCCACCGGCACAAAATTCTCACGGAAGTGAATTAGTTTTTCTTGCCAGAGTTTTCCATGAGTAGGCCCCCATATTTTGTTATCTTTATCACCGGTGAGGCTGTTAACTTAATCCCTAGTGTGTTCGCTTTCAGCCGCTCACCTCCGGAGAATGACGGTGTGTGAATGAAAACACACCGCTCTCAATTTCTTTTATACTCTACCCTTTATCAATTGGGTATCATCAATTTTGTTTACCGTGAGAATTTTGTGCCGGTGGCAATTTATAATCGTCTGTATTTCAGTGACATTATTCTATAACATGGACTCATTGTCCGACTGGATGAACATGTTCATGGTGGTGAAAAGTTGGGTCAACCGAAAATAGAAGAATATTTTATGCAGAGCAGTATTAGTTACAGCCCTAAGGATATAACGGAGCAATAGAGAGTAGAGAATTGCGAAGGAATAGTGTTATACAGCCCACCCTTCCCCATTCGGCTCTCGTAAACAAAACTGATGATAACCAATTGATAAAGGGTAGGGTATAAAAGACAAGCACGCCCATGCCGATCGTTTTTTCCGCAGGGCTACCGTAACCATTCTTAAACAAAACATGGTAGCGAACAATAGCACACGCTCATAACATGTGGGGTAAAAAAGAGCAGAGGAGCGGTGTGCATTCATTCACACACCGCTCTCTTCGAGAAGCCACTGGGAAGTGGCTGAGGACGTCGAAATTGTGCAAACATGTTTGTTGGCTACTACGATGTGCTCATATCCAAGCTGACACTTGGAAAATTTCAGAAGGAGGGTTACGGTAGCCCTGCGGAGAAAATGATCGGCATGAGCGTGCTTGTGTATAAAAGACACCGTCCTTCTCCAGGAGTCAGCAGTGGATTATCTTCCTGGACTAGAAAGTGGGAAAACAGCACCATCCGTGGTCAAGATATAACAAAATCGGAGTAGAAACTTGAAAAAATTTAAAGCCAACTCGAGTGAGCCGATTGGGGGGGGGGCTGAATAACAGCACCCATTGCAAAGGACGGGTTCACAAATGACTTCATTATCACAATAAACAGTTCCTCTGAGAGTAAAGGGGCGGGGTGAGAGTAGAGGATTTCGCGTGCTTCTGATGCGCTTTTCTCAATTTCTACGTCACTTTGAATCTATCTGGGGGCCGATTAATCGATATAGCAAATAATCTTAAATTGAAAATTATCGTGAACACTGCCCTTAATAGAATTCCTGAGATAGCACTGATTTTAATCGGTATCAATCATCAGTTTCTCTTCATTCTTATGAATTAATTTGGAGTGACCCCCAAGTTCAGGATAGGGCCCAGCCGCTCAGCCAAAAGCGAGTGGATCATGAGGTCCTACGTGACCGGTCAATCCGCTACCGGCCACATCACTAATCGAAGTACGGAAGTCTACACACCCTCATTTGAGTTTGTGCAAGGTAAGACTGACCCATAGACGGTTCGGACCTCCTTGTTGCTCGACTTTTGCTCTCCGAGTTGCTAGCATTCTTCTGTGGTGCCAATTTCGCCAATAATCGGTTGGCATTTATTAGGGTGTGATCCATAAGACGCGAAATATTGTCATAGTACTCTTCTGGCTGCGAGTGCTGGAACCCACACGTTGAAGATGGAAGTGCCTTCTGAGATTAGGTGCGGTTCGAAAGCGAAAAATTCGCACCTGAGTACCATTATGGCCCATGGCCGTGTTTTACAAACACTGCGTAATAAAATGAACTCTACTATACCTCCACAAGCAATGATTTCCTGAGGTTATCAGTGTGTTATCCCAGTTGTTTGAAAAACATGGCAAGTTGGCCTTCAATGTTATCTAGGTCTAAAAGACAGTGTCCACGATAGAAACAGTCTTCGAGTTTTCAGAGGAAATCGAAAGAGGGGGGCGGGGGCTATGGCAACACCACTCTCGCAAAAACGGCTAAAAAGGAGCCCCAAATAGGCCTACACGGCCCTACACTTTTGTGTAAAGCTCAATCCCCGTCCACTCTTCTCAACGGCCACTGATTCAATGAAACTACTGAAAAATGGACTCCGAGAAGAGAACAATATTTAAATAGGGTGGATTTGTTCCTTCCGTGCATCATGAGGTACGGTTTGATAACGTATTTTTGTTGAAGGCGATTTTCGAGTTGCTTGCTTTGATCAATATGTAGATGGTGAGAGGAGTGAGCGGGGATTACACAGAAGTTCAGGGCCGTGTAAGGCTAATTTAGGTTGCTTTTAGCCGTGTTTTTTTTTTCGACATTGCTGTTGCCATAGGCACCGAAACTTCCGAATTCCGGTGAAATTCAAAACGGATTATATCGTGGACACTGCCTTTAATCGCACAATAGACTCCAAGAATCTCTGTGATTTCCATGCTATTGAAATGTACCCTCTATATCGGAGCGAAATTTACTCAGGTCCATCGTGCGCGCTTGTTCGCGTACCTTACTGCAGCCACTATTTTTTTTTGCGTATGTATGACTTGGCGCCCGGGTGAATTTCAACCAGGAAACGTTTTATTACCCCAGAAGTGTTGAAAAAAAATGCGCCGGGTTTATAAATTAGCGGGCGGGGTCTATTCTTGTTGTACAGCTGTAACGGGATAACGGTCGAAATGTGTCGACGGTACTTTACTCATGATACGTTTTTTGCTATCAGGGAAAGGATGTCTTCCTCCTAAAGTTCCAAGAGTGAAAGAATAAAATCGTGCTTTTGTGAACAAGAGTTTCGTAAATTTCAAGAATTGTGTTTGTTTCGCGGATCATTTTTCGATAATATGCGGCTCGCGTCGTTTTCTATATCGCGATCGAGTCATGCCTCTTTACATACAGTTGACCGCAAAGCTAAAAGGACATGGTGCGGTTGCGGACTCGCACTAAATTACGGTAGAATCTGGCACTTTGCCAGATTTCTGAATCGATCGGCGCCACAGCTGATATTCTCGTGAGCAGAGAGACGACGGTTGGCGCCGATCGATGACGAAATCTGGCAAAGTGCCAAATTCGACCGTAGTTTTAGTGCGAGTCCGCAACCGCACCATGTCCTTTTAACATTGCGGTCAACTGTACCTCTATAATCAACTGTTATCTCCATGCTACCGTTTGCGAACCAGGTTAATGGTGAAGAAGGAGATTACTAAAGCTGTTGTTGGTGTTTTCGGACTACAAGACTGTTGACGCCTTTTTATGTACTGTGCTTCTCTGCGTCAAATTCCGCGCCGCAATTGCGTATTGACACGCTTCGCGGCCGCACGCGCTCGACACGGACGAGATCCCAGCGCCGCACCCGATCAGCTGATTGTAGGTGGTTTTTTTCGTTTTCTTCAATTTTCTTGGTTTCTTCTGTGACTAAACCCGTCCTTCTCTGTTTCTTCATATATCAAAGTGTTATATCTACATACAGCCTACGCTGGATAAACTTGGCCGGGTGGATAGCCGCGCGGTGCGAAGCAGATGGTGAGCGAGTTTTCCTAGTCACTTTTTTTTCATTTTTTCAAAAATTTCCGGTCACTAACTAGTCCAATCGGTTATAGAATATAAAAGAAATGCTAAAAAGTCGTCGGCGAGACGGAGAAAATTTACTTGAAGTTGCTTTAATCGCGCAATGCGGCTTACTTTTCTAGCGTGGGCTGTACATGCACACTAATTTTTCTTTCCAGATGTCATTGAAACAACTTCTGGGGTAGAAAAAATTGCTGATGGTAAGTAATTTTTCTATTCTCGTTTATTTTTAGGATTCTCTTCTCATTTTGTTTTTTTTTACATTCAAATAATTTTTATGATTGTTTGGTTACGTGATTCTCCTCAAGTGTTTGTTTTTCGAGGATAGTTCCGGTTTAATCATGATCGATTTCGGAATGAAAAAGCAATCCTGGTAAACTAAACGATCATATGAATCCTTGGAATGTAAGGAAGAAAAACAAAAGGAGGGAATAACGAAAGCATACAAGAAATAAAAAATTAAATACCACAATGTTTTTCTCACCTAGAAATTGTTGCGGAGGCATCTGGATGGAAAAAAATAGTTTGCATGTAGATATAACACTTTGTTACATGAAGAAACACAGAAGGACGGGTTTAGTCACCGAAGAAACCACGAAAATTAAAGAAAACGAAAAAAACCACCTTCAATCAGCTGATCGGCTTCGACGCTGCATATTAAAGTATTATATCTACATGCACACTAATTTCTCTTTCCAGGGGTGGCATGCATGAATGCGGCAGCAATGGTCAGGGAGCGCTACGCCGCACGCACGCGCCACGATTTGAATTCAGGTTGCGATGCGTGCACGTGACGTTGCGCCTCCCTACCCTGGCCGCCGCATTCATGCATGCCACTCCAGATGCCGTCGCAACAACTTCTAGGGCAGAAATGATTCACAATAGCGATAGCGAGTGAATTTTTTATTTCACGTTTATTTTTGCAATTCTCTCTTTTTGTTTTCTTCCTCACATTCCAGTGATTTGTATGATGGTTTGGTTTCCCAGGATAGTTTCGGTTTCATACCGAAATCGATCGAATTATTAATCCGGAACTAACCTTGAAAAAACACATGAGAATTACGAAACCAAACAATCATAAAAACTATTTGAATGTAAAAAAAAACAAAATGGGAAAAGAATCTTAAAATAACCGAGAATAAAACAATTTACTCACCATTGGAAATTTTCTCATCCCTAGAAGTTGTTGCGATGGCATCTGGAAAGAAAAATTAGTGTGCATGTAGATATAACACTTTAATGCCAGGTTGTTCAATAAGCTTTGTCGTTCGATAAGAAAACACAATTTTATGGTTCAAAATACACTTTGTTATCAAGTATAATCTCCCTGAACATTGATACACTTGTTCCAACGATCCTCCAATCTGTGGATCCCATCCCTGAAGTGTGAATCCGGAAGGTCTGCAAAATACGTTTCAACAGCAGTTATGACCTCTTCATTTGACGAAAAATGCTTGTCACGCATACATTTTCTAAGTTCAGGAAACAAATGGAAATCGCTGAGGGCCAAATCTGGTGAATATGGTTGGATGCTCCAACTATTCGAACTTTGATTCATGGATTTTAGCCATTGTCAAAATGCTCGTGTGACACGGTGCATTGTCCTGATGAAAAAGGATTTTTTTCTACTGACCGGGTTTTTTTCACGATTTTTTTCCTCAACTGGTCCAAGAGGTTGCAATAATATTCACAAATATTGTTTTACCAGTTTGCAAGTAATCCACAAACAAAATTCCTTTCGCATCCCAAAAAAACTGATGCCATAACCTTTTTGGCCGATTTCCGGACACGAACTCGTTTCGAAGCCGAACAACCAGGTTCACGCCACACTTTAGCTTCTTGCTTTGATTTAGGAGCATGGTGATAGACCCAAGCCTCATCCATAGTGATGAAAAAAATCCACTTTATCCTTTTTAAAACGCTTCAAATGTTGCTGAGAAAGTCGCATTCGAATGTGTTTTTGTTCCATTGCTAGCGAATGCGGCACCCATTGTGCACACAGCTTTTTAAAACCCTAATTTTCACTTAAAATATGGCTGACACTGTCTAAAGAGATGTGTAGAGCCTCTACTAAGTCTCCCTCAGTCAGTCGACGATCTTCCAAAACCATATCCTGTATTTTGGCTATGATTTCTGGTGTTGATGCGCTTTTTGAACGTCCTTCACGCGGATCGTCTCCAAGGCTTGTACGGCTACAGTTAAATACAGCAACCCACCTTTGTACCGTTCCAATTGTAGATGAACAATCATTACACACTCCACGTTCGACTTTCCATGAATCTCGGCATAATAGTATATCGTATCGGTATTCTTGAGCAGTAGACCGAGATTATACAGCTTTATTCGGCTTACGTTTCGGCAATCACGCCTTCGTCAGAGCCTGGAAGCCAAAGATACATAAGGAAACTAGCCGACATTAATTATCATTACACACTTTTAACATTCGTTCGTGAATTTCTTTTGGCGCTACACCTTCCAAAAATAAGAATTTTATCACTGCACGATATTCAATTTTTCCATTGCTGTGACACGGCGAAACTAAATGGCTTGTAAACAAAGAATGAATTGACAGATTGAGATGAAACCTCACATACATACGTTCATATGAAGAGTGTGCCAATAAAACAAAAAAAAATTGGGCAAGTAGCAACGCATCGAACGACAAAACTTATTGAACAACCTGGTATATGAAGAAACACAGAAGGACGGGTTCAGTCACAGAAGAAACCAAGAAAATAAAAAAAAAACTAAAAACCATCTACACTCAGACACCTGGCCGGTTGTACGGCGGCGGAAAAGGCCTTGCCGGTGCAACGGCGGGAGCAAAAACGGGGAGGAGTCGAGTTGTCCGTTGCACCGCAGATAAAGTAGGCACGCGACGCAGCGGCTCGCACAGAAGCGGCTGAACGGCGCACGATTTCTCGAAGTTTCCGGCAATGCTTTTCGTTCTCTCCCCACTTTCATTCAATCGCTGGCTGTTCTTTTTCCTCCAAATGTTCATTATTTGTGCCCAGATTATCACGCACATCGTCATTTCATTATACCACACTGGTTTTCATGAAACACCTACTCCACTTCAGATAATGCGATGAAATGTTGGCATACCTTCTTTTCTTGTTCTTCTGAACTTTTTTTTGCGGAGTCTGTGTCCCTTAACGGTTCTAAATGAGTCCCGTACTCATGAAAGCCAATTCTAGGATTACAACTGACTTGAGAAAAATGGAAACTCGAGCAGTGTCTCATTCAGTGTGACGCACTCCACTAAAACCTGGATTTTAGAAGAAAATTCCCCATTCGTAAAGGTATGTTTTTCAGATTCACTTCAAGTTGAGCGTTCTCTTGGTAAGCATAGTGTTTCCAGATCGACTTGCTTGATATGGTCTCCAAATGGATGCCACGCGAACGAGACTCCACATTCACCCAAGCAGTTGCATTGTACCGATTCATGCTTTTGAAGGTGAGTAGCGGCCTTAGCATAATAGATATGTTAGTGTTTACCTAAAGAGCCAAGCTTTTGCAGATAACTTCTCCTGTGACGAAGATCCAAAACTATTCTACCAGGAAAAATGGCGAAAGCGGGAAGAAAGACACGCTGGAGAACCTTCCGGACGAAATTATGTTCCAACTGATTGGTATGATTCCAATGTTCTGTTACTGCAGTAATTTAAATAACTTAATTCCTTTAGACTTCGCCGAGGATCTCTTAGGGTACGGACACGACGAACTGAAGACGGCTGTTCTAGTGAATCCTTCGAATTCAAGGTGAGCAAAACAAGAGCAAGATGCTCTGTAGGGGAATTGATGTGCTGCTTTTAGATATTTCTCGTCCCTCGGGCGTAGTGATGAAGAACGGTGCGCGTCCTTGCAGAAGCTGTCGGCTGAGCGGGATGTCTGGAGGAAACATCTCTTCAGTGCTTTGCAGAGAGCACTGTAAGTTTGGTCATCAGTTCGTCTCACAGTACTATTTCATAGAATTCACTGCGCCATTCTTAGGGAGCATTCTCCAAGTTTTCTCACCTCCATAATTATAGGCGAGACGTACGCAGCTACACATATGATGAGGAGTTCCATAAATCACTTCCCAATAAGGTAGGTTACACATTTTTACCCTCTTGTATGCGTGTTAAATTCGAAATTTTCCAGCGTCTTGGAAAGCGAGCAGCTACCCCTACTGATGCGGACTATTGAAGAACGGTAGAAACGGCCGAAATGGACACCTGACAGTTTCCACATCTCCTGCTGCACGTAATCCTTGTCGTTGACTCTGTTGCACTTAGTTTTCTTAAATTATATCTCATCTTCCGTCCAAAGCTATGGCGTAGATATTCAAGATATTGAGTCTGTTTTGCGAAAAAAAAACATGGCAACCGAAATAAAACGGGCGGCATAAAACAAAAAAAAACGAAATTCAGCGGGAAGGTGAGATGTAATTAAGATGTTTTGGATTTATGAATTTTTCATGCTTTTCATGTTAAAGTGGAAAAATCCAGAACCCGTGGCCTCAGTTAGGTCGTAAATGACTTGTAATTTAATTTTGTTACCGGTGTTTCCCTTGTTGCTGATAGTAGATACTTTAGTTAGATTTTATATAGTTTTGTAGACGTTAAAATTATATGTTTTCGTGATTGAAAGAAAAAACGGGGTTTTTTCGATGGGTTTTCATCAAAGGGGTTCACGAAAACGTGTCTTTTCAATTGTTACCGGTCTCCATTCTCTGTTGTTAGTTGAATCTATTGCTAACCCAGTTATATCTATGATCGATCACTGGTCGAGAGATCGCCGCGTCGAACACACGTGGCACGCACGCAAGCGAGGAGGCAATGATACCATCATTACCTCTTCGCTTGTGTGCGTGCCACGTGTGTTCGACGCGGCGATCTCCCGACCAGTGATGGACGATATATATTGGTTTCTCTTTATGAAAAAATTTTTGTTCCACATTGTGGTCTATGAAAAATCTCCTGTTTCCTGAATTTCCTGAAATGTATTGTTTTTTTTTCTTTCCTGAATGGTTGGGAGAGGATGATTGTTGATTTTCTTTGTTTTTCTGGTTGTGAACACAATTATCACATATTGTTTCGTAGCAATTTATTATATTAGATTCCACTAAGTAGGCTAAAATTCTTGTTGTTGAAGTTATCTGATATAGTTGAGACGTTCGCCTTAATTGTTGTAAAGGTGATCGTAGCAGTTCCTCCTAATAAAATGAATTCGATGTTATTTTGTAGAAATTCACAACGACGTGAAGCAGTATATGTAGCATGTGGGCAATAAATTATTCCACTCACAGTGCATTGTGAGTGAATGCTTAAAGGCATTGTACGCGCAGAAAACCGTATATTATTTCTCTGTTTTTGTGTA